>CAMGYJ010000011.1:45658787-46170035 GCA_946122785.1 Linum tenue | reverse complement strand
TTTCTGGATATTCCTCATCACCGTCCTCAAGATTCTCCTCCTCCTCTACGAGATCACCCCACGGGTTGGGTGGGTATGGAACCACCGCGTTGATGCCATAGATTAAACCATGCCTCATCATACTTTCTTTCAGCCTATGTGCCTCGTGGAGAACTTCCTGAACCTTGGAATTACATGTACTTTAAGCTCACCAATAACCTCTGGTCGAAGCATCCCATAGAGATTCTGATACAACCTCTCTAAGTCTTGCAAAAAGAAATAACCATCAGTGCTCATCCAGAGGGTAACATCTGTGACCATTGTCCACTGCCTGCCCATGTATATATCCTGTAATTATGATGTCTGATCGATTCTCGTCGTAGGGCACGGGCCAGCTCAACGACCTGGGCTTGAGCCGTCTGTAACAATGCTGCACATTTCTGATGATCTACTTGTTCGGCTTGCCACCGTTGTCTGAGTTCGTCTATCGTGGCATTGCTTTCCCCCATCCGTGCACTAAGCCTCTCAATTGTCTGTAGGGAATAGGCTTTGCGATACCATATTCTTCATCATCTGTCTCCTGTCCTTTGCTTTATCCCTCCAATAGTTCAGCTCATCCCGCATCTTCGAGGTTCCCTCTTCATACCTCGTCAATGCTGCTCGGGCCATTTCAGCATTCTTGCTTTCTCTTTCCAGGTCAGTGTGCAAAACATCAACAATTCGACCCCATGTCTTCTTCTCTTCTTTTATCTTTTAGAGCTTCAACTTCAACCTTCCCTAAAGTGAAGGAAAGAATCTGAGGGGAAGAGCCCCTAGCTGTAGTAGTAGCGGTTAGTCTTTTCTTTTTGCTGTTACAGAAGCAATAGGCTTAGATGGGCGTGATAGCTTGAAGAAGGAGTACCGGGCTCAAGGCCCTTCTTATTTTACTTTGACTCTGCTGGAACTGGCTTCTGTTTTGGATGGCGTTTCTCTATGGAATCTTGTTCTTACAGCCTTCCTAAAGAGCTATGCGACGTCACAGATCAAGCTTTCCGAGTTGTTTATTTCCAAAACGAAAGATCCTACCTTTTTTTTTCTTCGACTCTGTATCTAGATCTTTAGAGGGTGGTAGCCCTATATCTTTAGCTTCCACTTTCCCATCAGATGCTTTTCTAGCTTCTCGGAAGGGGTCTGGATCCTGTTGCCAAAGCTCATAATTCCGGGTTTCGTGTATCAATGCTTCTAGATTAGTGTTAAGGGTGGTCGAAGATCAGGCTTGACTGACCGACTTCATTGACGGCGCATTTCGTTCTGGGTGGTGTGGAAAAAGAGGAGTATTAGCAGAAGTAAAGAAGGGAAAACCCATAGATTGAAGAGAGGTGCCATCAAGGTTGTAAATTTCGGAGATAAAGTCAGCGTTTAATAAAGATGCAGGGGGTTGAATCGCAACAGAATTGTCAGTAAAGGCTCTCTCCCCCTCGGCAAGTAGAGTGACTTCAGCCCAGCTAACTTCCTAAGAATTTCGTAGTCGGCGATTGTGAAAAAGATAAGTCTTTAATAAAGAGCCTCAAAGGTTTTTTCTTTAAACTTCCTTTTTACTGGAGCGGTCTTCATCTGGTGCATATTCATTAGTTGGGAGGGAGCTTTCCCCCATAGACAGATCCCCTTGGCGTCACAGGTTTATAGGCCGATCTTCTTACTTCTCTTCGCATCTCGAAAGACGCAAAAGATCTGTTATTAGCTTATTCAAGCATAAGAAGGTCCTTAAAAGCCTGTCTTTTTGGCCTACTTGCCTTTTTCCTTACAGCCTATGTAGCTAGAGAATAGAAGAAGGGGGCATTCTCGCAGCTACTTCTTGCAAACAGCCGTATTTGTCCTCTCTATAATTGGAAGCATTTGAAGCTTCTTCTATCTTAGAACTTGGGCATTTTTCGATGAGTAGGTCCGGAAGGAGACTGAAGACATCCCTATGTGGTTAACATTTCCCTGAGGTGCTTAGCCTTTATGGCAAGTAATCCATCCCGCCATTCTTTATTGCGCACTTCGGTGTGAATAAGAATCAGAGCAATCTCTAGTTTTAGAGTCTCGGCATCAATCCCAGTCCTTTAGGGAAAGCCTTCAAGCTCAACCCCAAAAGCCTCTACTCCCCAAAAAAGACGTGGAACTGAGTTCCGCTAACAGCTTCTTGCTAACAAAGCTGTCCAATTAAATGAATGTGTTTACGTCCTCTCTTCTTAGTCTACGATTATTATCCCTGCTCTTCCTCAGATGTGTATATCTTTACCAGGTCTCAAGTAGAGCCGAAATGTGTGATTGGAAAAAGAATTCCCTACATCTCCAAGGTTTATTATGAGCCCGTAGGGCGAAGGAACGAAGTAGCTCGACCGATAGGGAGAGGGAGAGGAATTATATATTTTTTTAACAATCAAATGTTGGTCCTGAGTCTTTGCCGAGGAATCTGTAACCATATCACCACTATCCGATTCCAAAGGGGTAAAACGAGATCCAGAAATTAGTTTCCTCCCTTTATCAGCACCAAAAATAAAAGCACTATCCCTCCCGAGAATTTTGGGATCAGCATCTCCTAATGAACTCTTCTGAATATTTTTTTTTTATTAGGTTCCGACTTTCTCGCTCCCTTAGTCTCCTGTTTTTTCGGCAATGTCGACTCCATAGCCACCGCCGCGAAGCTCTTCTTGGACTGCGGCTTCGTATTTGACGACGAAGCCATCATCCAAGGCCCCTCGTGAAGTACCCGGTCATAATCTTCCTTTGAACGGAACCGAACGAAATAATATCCCATAGTGAAATCTCTCAACTCAAAAGGAAAAAAAAGGCTTGCATAGATCATTAAGTTTCTAATAAAGAAAGAAGTAACTCAAATTTATTCCTAACGGTTTCACAATAACAGCTTTTCTCCAAGGGAGCCAATGTTAAATCCTCTCATCCAGAGAGAGTTCCATCTTGAGCCATTGAGAACTTTTAAAATCCACGCAGTTCTGAAGTCGAGTCTCGGAAAAAGATCTCAACCAATTGATATCGGCTTCACGATCCTCATCTCCCCCTTCATAAAAGGGAGGCAGATTCTTACCCGCGGCAACAATCTCTTTGAAAGAGAGCCTACTAGGGTTTCGACCCCCAGCTGAAGCTTGCTGAACATCTGACGGAGAGCGTGAGACAGAAGCATTTTCACCGGAATCAGGGATACGGGGCACCCCACTGAAGTGCCGTTTGTATTTCTTAGTGCTACGGATAAGTTGGTCAGACTCCGGAGCCGTAGGAGCGGCGGAGTTCGCGAGAGAACTTTGCATGAGAGAAAAATTGGAGCTCTGTCTGGAGGGAATTCTTTTTGTCCAGAATCTAATTGAAGAATGGAAGAGATAATCTATCAGTTCAACAAGAGAGCGCCGTAATGGGGTCCTTGAAGAACTGGTCCAGGTCGAAAGCCGGGGATTTTATCGCTTCGGATTGCGAGAAGTCTCTACTTTCCAGTTAAGCAAATAATCAAGGAGTAGCTGATCCCTTTCGCATGATAGTGGGGAGGCCTTTTACGATAGATATGAGTCAGTCGGGCTAGTAACTCTCATTAAGGTCAAGAGCGAATCCTTTCTATGCGCCATACCTATGCAGGAGAGAAGGTCGAGCGGTAACCTTGAGACTGAAGTAGAGCGGCGTCAGTACTGGATAAGGAGATGAAAGGACATTTCCTATGTATACACATAAAGTAAGAGGCGACTAGCGCTGTTAGCAAGTGAGTAAAAAAAGTAACAAGAAAAAAAAGGCAATGCTATCCGCTTGACTGATGAGTCCTCGACAGGTATTAATTGCGGGTACTATAGGAGCATTGGTGGGGGGTTCCACCATCATCCCTTCCCCCTCCGGTTGAGGGATGGCTAAGAACACTCACTCAATTTGTGGGATAGGAGGTGTGCGCAGTGACATAGTTCAACCTGTCATTCCTCAGCGACTGATTCGAAGAGCCGGTCGTAGATCACTTTCGAAGGTGAAGTCTTGTTAGCGATCCATGGGAGTAGAAAAGAAAAGTAGGAATAGAGCTTACAGCCCATCATGAGGTCTAATCTCATGAGTCTATCGTCCCAAAGCTACTAATGCTAATAAATCTCCTGCTTTCATTCCGTTTGATTGAAGACTTTAATCTGAGAGAAGATATAGGGATCCCCCGGCAGTGGTCGTTGGGTTGGTGAAATCCAATAATCGATTGGCTTTAAACAAGCTTTCCAACTAGCCATTGTAACTGAGATTGCGAGTTGTCCTTTCCTTCTTCTTCTTTGAAGCTTGTTCTTGGTCCCAAGGGAAATGTGACGACAAAGAGCCGCTTGCTTCTCCAATTGGATCATTGCTCGACTAGAAGTAGCCTCAAAAGACCTAACAAACATTACTTTGAAAAAGTGAACTAGTACAGTCTAACGAACACAAAGTTATTACCGAAGAGAAGATCAGGATCAGTCTTCGACGAGCCTTTTTATACCTACCGGCCGTCTGGCGGCTTTAAAGTGAAAGTGGACATAGGTTCATTCCTATCTTTAATAACTATAACATTAATAACTATAACAGACGTTTTGATGTATGAGTTCGATCCATTAGGTTCTTCGATTTGTTCAGAAAAGAAACGAGAGACAAGAAAACATCTTTGATTACGATTAAAAAGAACAATCTCAAATAGACCAAGATCAAATTTCGGGTCATTTCTTGGTGAACATAATCTGCCATAATCTCTTTGATCCCTTCATTTATATGCCAGAATAAAAAGAGATTTGGTAGGAAAGTGGAAGAAAGTTTTTTGTATATGATAATTAAAGGGAGCAGCAAAGCTGCAGTAATTCTTTGGAAAAGCCCGATTCTCTTTGCCTTCGAGCTTTTATTTCTCAATCCACTTTTTCGTTCCTTCATATACCCCCCCACCAATAGATAGAAACAAATAGGAATAACCAAACCACGTCTACAAAATGCCAGTACCATGCAGCTGCTTCAAAGCCAACGTGATGCTCCTTGGTCAGATGACCAAGATATTGGCGAATAGCACATATGATCAAGAAAAGAGTACCTATAATCACATGAAAACCATGAAAGCCAGTTGCTAAGAAAAAGGTAGAACCATAAATACTATCCGAAATAGTGAAGGGTGCTTGATAATATTCCATTCCTTGAAAGCCAGTGAATACTAGAGCCAGTAAAACGGTAGCTACTAAAGCATAAACTGCTCGTTTTTCCTTCCCCGCGAGTATAGCATGATGAGCCCAAGTTACGGCAGCTCCGGATGAAAGGAGAATGGGGGTATTAAGAAAAGGGATTTCCCAACAAAAAGAAGAATGCCTTTGAGCTCTTGTTCAGGTTCTTCCTTGATGACCGGAAGGGGAAACAGAAGTATCAAACCTTGCCCCTGGGAGACTTCATCAAGAATCTGCCGCACCTCTCTTCCATTTTATGAAAAAAGTATCTTCTGTAGTCGATTCCGCCCTTTGTGAATTTCGTATTTTAGTATGTTGGTCCTGTAGATCGAGGTTCAGGGGTTCCGGTTGTTTAACCATTCCCAATTCTTGTTTCCTTTAGTGTACGCGAAACGTCGATAGTCTTATTACTAAGTGTGGTCAGTCTGATGTGTTGCATTCATTCCTGTCTCAGGTCATGCTGATTCGCATCATTATGCTCGATAAAAGGAATGAGGTAAGCATTCCGGTCTTAAGCCAATCAGCATGTCATGAGAAGTAAGGGTTCTAAACACAGTAGGGGAGAGCTAGAAAGCATACTTCTGACTTCGAGCTTTTTGAAGGCATTGGGCTGAAGATGATCAACTCTATTGTGGGGATCTGTAGCGGCTTACGAACAAACCGTCGGCCGGGAAGGAATTTTTTCTATTTATTTTTCCCCAAAAAGCTTTATTACTTTATACAAGGCAGATGGGCCTAATTCACCTATGTAAAGGGTTGGGGTCAGATCTCATGCCTTATTGCTTTAACCTACCTCTCCCACACCATGAATCTACGACCTCGATAGGCATTTTGACGACTCACTGAACTTACTAGAGCTGAGTTCTCTCTTCACTTAAGAAGATTGAGATCTCCGACAATGTATATCCTTTTTGCACTTTCTGCCTTTACTTTGACTCAATGATTCAATTTCATTTTTATCTTAGGGTAAAAGAGCGATGACAGCTGTCTCAGTCTTCCTAAGAAAGTTAGTTAGCCTAGGGCACGCCAACCGACTTAGATGCATCGATCTTTCTCTCTTGTCCGATCTTTTTTCTTCCTTGCTGCTGACGTCTCTACTTTCTAAGACCAGACGTCGATAAGGCTAGCAGGAATTCGATCAATCGCTATCAATGCCAGAACCCTGGGGATTACGAAATAACGAAAAAGTATAAAGACTTCCCAATCCTCCGCATCCCAAAGCTGGATGCCACGCGAAAGACTAATTATAGTAAGAAGAAGCGAAAAAAAAGTCTTTGAGAGACCATTGGCGTTTGTTTAAACTCACACCTAGAGGAACGAAGTAGCTCGAACGAAGTGAGAGGGGGGAAGCAGCTCGACCGATAGGTTTAGAAATATGTGAGACCGAAGGGCGAAGGGAGAGGGGCGAGTCTTAACCCCTATCTTCGGGCTTATATTATTCACTTCTTACGTGAAGAAATGTGTCCAAAGGAGCTAAGGTTGATACCAGATGACCTCTTTGCCACCGAGAAGGTCAAGGTCAAGGACTTTATCGAGTGGTCAATCTTACGGTCGTGGATGAAGGAGGGGCTAGCGTACTATCACAGGTACTACGGTACTGCTATGCAACCGGATGTCCAGATAAGTAGCTTCTTTGACACGGCTGTGCTTATGCGATCCTGGAGGATCGAGCCGAAGGATGCAAATAAATCTAACTCGCTTCGGTCTTATGTGGAGAGTTTATGACCTTGTCGCACTCAAAGGAGTGTCTTTCAGGATTCCAATTCTTGAAGGGAACCAGGTCTTGAGTAATGGAACATGGCTACTTGGAGGAATCTCCGGTCAGTCTTTTATGGTACAGTCCCGGGGTACTACCCAGACTCGGGCTGGTAATGGAATGAGAGGTCTTTCGTCACTTAATCATCAGATATATAAGACTTCCCTCTCTTCTCGAGACCTAGAGGAATCAGAGATAAGCTTGGATCAGAGGGGGGCGGACTATTCTTATATTAAGAAAAATGACTTCTTTTTTTATCTTTAAGAATGGGCCGGTACTCCTACCTGTAGGAAAAAGAGCAAACCTTTATGCCATAGCTGCACAGCAGGAGTGAAACCAAGGAGTTCTCGCTCAGTAGTTAACCTTGTTGTTACGTCCGCTTTGAGTGAAAGGGTGGCATCCTCAGCAAGGAAGGGTCCTCTTGGAAATCCTGCTCCTTCTACGGATGCGTCTATCCTTGTTCTTCTACTCGCAGGCAGGGCTGCTCTTGCTATTGTTGCTAGGGTCCTCTTCTCCTATTGGTTGCTAGTCTCGGGCTTCTAGGACAAAGTGTAAATAAAAGAGTTCTAGTTCTTCTGATTAAGTATAGAAAGAGGAGTTTAAGAATGAAGTGAGCCGGCTTCGGCCAACGAATGAAGTTCTTTAGTAGATTATCTGGGCATAGTTGAGTTAGGAGTTCTGGGAAGGTAAAGGGAGTAAAACCCGCCTCCTTTAGGAGGTTGGTTACCGTTGATCGAAAGCCTGTTCGTGTTTGTCGATGAAAGGCTTCTTGGTTTCCTTGTTTGGCTCGAAGTGAGCTCTTTTCCCTATCCCTATTCTTTATATTTGGCTTTTATTACGCTATTTTACGGTTGAGAGATCATATCAGTTATAGAACGGTAAGGGGAAAGTCTAGTCCCCGGCTTCGGAGCTTCTTTGTTCGTTCGCACCCTTAGCCCCTATAATGAGCATAGCCAGGAAGACTTTATACTGGAATAGGTATGGGGTTCTCTAAGGTTGGTGAGCTTGGGCAAAGAATATGGGATAATGAAGGGTATGAAGAGGGATTAAGAAAAGAATCGAAACAGAAAGGAATATCTGAACTAAAGGCTACGAACTCCAAACCATTTACCCCAGAACCACTATCGAATGTAGGTGAAGAAGTAGACAAGAAAATCCAAGCTTCCTTGCCTGGATATATGTCGACCTTTAACCACGTTAGACGTCGTACTATTCGTAGAACATCGCCGCTTTCAGGCTTGTTTTCAGGAGGGTTCTAATGATTGATTCTGATTCCAGCCTAGTTAAGGAGCTTACTACCCGTTTTGAGGAATTAAAATCCGCTAGAAGCTCTACAGATCAGTTATATAAGACGATATCGGATCTTTTATTTCCCTATAGCCAAAAAGGTAAACCCAGTAGGAAGATGTGGGATTCTACGGCTGTGAGTGCATGCATAAAATTAGCATCGCTTCTGCACAATCTGATTACCCCTTTTGGGCAACGGTGGCATAAATTAGCTTTTAAGAAGAAGCAGGAAATAATATCGGAATTTAGGGAGGGGGCACAACAAGATATCGATGCGTGGTGTGATGCGGTTACCAGTGAGCTATTTTTAAGACGGGAGAAACATTCTTCGGGTTTTAATTTATGTTTTAAGGAATTTTACCTTCAAGTAGTCCGTTTCGGCACAGGATGTTTTTATGTAGGCCCTGGCAAAGATCGCAGAGGGTCTAACTCTGGTATTAGCTACAGTTCCATTCCTATCCAGAGCGTTTATTTACGAGCCAATCATGAGAATATGATTGATACGGTATGTAGCAGTTATACTTTAACTGCCATGAACATTGCGAAGGAGTGGGGGGAAGATAAGCTTTCCGACAAGATGAAAGCTGATATTACCAAAGACCCCTCAAAAGAGTATGAATTCGTCCATGCTGTATACCCGAAAGTTTTGAAAGACGAAGAGCCTGATACGATGCCTCAGTATCATTCAAAGCATCTTTGCGTTAACGAAAACCGAATAATGGACGAGGGATTTTATCGGGTTATGCCTTATATCATTGGTCGATATGAGACCCATTCTGAAAGTGTTTATGGTGTTTCTCCGTCTATGCAAGCTTTGGCTGCTATTCGGAGGGCATTAGAAGATACGACCCGCCTTTAATTTCCGCCCTACAGAATGATATAGTATCCTTGAAAGCTGAGATAGCTATATTAAAGAATGATTCGGACGGTTCAGAAGATGAAGAAATAAAGGCTAAAGAGGAAGAGTTAAAGGCTAAAGAAAAGAAGCGTCAGGCTATAAAAGCTAAAGCCAAGAAAGATCTTGGCGAGAAAGAAGCTGAAGCGGATGATACGGATGTTCTTTCTGAAGATATTTTAAAGCGTTTTGATAAACTACGCGCAAAGGCAGAAAAGCCTGAGTTGGTCAGTTGGGTAAGCCCTCTACTGATGCGGGTAAGCCATGTATTGAGGCAGAAAAGCCAAAAGCTCAAGAGCCGATTTCTCGCCCAAGCGAAGACCATCGTCAATCCGTAATCACTCAACAAGACAAGCAAGCGATATCTGAACGCGATAAGTATCTGACCTCTGTTGATGATGGATCTGATGTTCGAGTTTATGCGGTTTCCCAAAAGGGAGAAAAGCTTATTACGAGGCTTTTGGAGAAAGGAGAAAAGCCTTTACCGCATGAGGGAACGATGTATGGGTATGATTGTATAGCCCGACTTCCTCCTATTGATACGGGCGATGCGTTTAATAACCTCAGTGGTAAGAAAGCCCGCATATTCAAGGGTTCTATCAAAGTCATTAATACAAGTTATGTTGAGGTTGGTGTTCATGGGGAAGAAATGCACCCCATAGAGGAGCTGAGTGGTTCTCCTCAAACGGGAGAGTTTACATTCCCAATATTCAGTGATTCACAACACCTCCCTGAGTTGGTCATCAAGCATAAGGGTGAGTGTTCTCATTTTCACCTTACCTCTGTTACAACGCACATAAACGTGGAGGATTAAAATGTTATTAGAGGCTCTGGCTATTGGAAAAACTGCCTTAGATATATTTTATTCTATTTCATCTAGCAAAGCGACAGCACAATCTAATCGGTATCGTGCGTCATTGGCAGAAGAGAATGCCAAACGTGCGGATATATTGCACGCATATCGTGCCGAGAAGATTAGAAAAGAGGGTTTGCTGGACGCAGGTTTGTTTCAAATGAAAGCTGAGATGTCGGGATTATCTGGGGTGAGTAGGGATATGTGGATCGGGCAAAGGTACGCTGATATGTATAAAGAAGTTGAAACTGCTCAAAACTCGAGATCCGATGTCGTTAACAGGTTTTTAAAAGAGAACCAATGGCTTCGTCAGAATGCGTCCAACGCAGAAACTTCAGGAATATTTTCCGCTATAGGTCAAGGGATTACAGGTGCATCTCAGTTGTATAATGTCTGGGGCAAATGATGGGGACATACAATGGCAGAGCTTAATTTAAAATCATCCTCAATCGAACCCATTGCACCCGATCGAGACACAGTTGCTGATAAGATCAATCCTTTTGCTGGGCTGAAAGACATAAGCACAGGTATTGAGCAAGTGTCTAAAATATTAGAGGACATAAAAAGGGACAGTGCTTTTGCGAATGCTAACACGCAGTATACGTCGCTTTCGTCCGCTTCTGACAGAGATTTTGAGAGCTTCGCCGAGAGTCTTGATATGAGTGATATTCCCCAAGCAGGTACTCAAATTAATGAGTACGTTAATGGTTCTTTACGAAGTAGATCCGAAGACTGGCTTTGACGTATTTCTGATAAGCAGGTACGTCAACATTTTCGCTTGCAGATGGAGCAGGATTTCAGAGGATACCAGAAAAAAGGATTAGAGATTCAAATAGGTGCGATGGTTAAACGGGTAGACGAAAATGTCATTAAAGCTCTGGGAAACGTAACGAATCGAATCCATATTGATTCTTCTGATGAAAATTAGAATAGGCAACTGGAGAACATCACAAATCATATCAATTCTCTTCCAATACCTCTTGAGAGGAAGCAAGATCTAAGCAACGAGTCAAGGCGAATACTCAGCAGGGAACAAGTTACTGTGGAATTCGGGAAAAAACCCTAAGAAATTCGATAAGTATTTGACTCTTTCTACCACAAACCAGACCAAACCTGATGATCAGACTTCGTTAGCGTCTTTAGCGGATTCGGCGGGCGATCGGGTGTTTACTGTGGCTGATGATCTAAGCGTTTCAATAGATGTCGCAGGATTTAATAATCTTGACCCACTAGAGAGACGTCAGCTTCTTGAACATTTGATAAGTAATGAGAATACAGCTAACGGTAAGATCAGACGGGAATTAACTGCTATATTACGGTCTCATGAGGTGCTTATCCAACAAGGGAAGACGATTCCTGAGGGGGAAAGGGCAACAACATCTCACTTTTCTGAGATTGATGAACACGTATCACAGCGTTTTTCTGAATTAGAGAAAAGAACACCCTCGTTAGCGAAAGAGGTTCATGAGACTATGCATGAAGAAGTACAGTTGAGTAATTTAATCAAGGAAAAGAACCTTTTCCAAGTGGCAGTTGACTGTTTCTTACGCACAGGAGGGCTGTAATGAGACCAGAATGTATTCAGGCGATTAATAGCGCAGCAGGTAAGATTCTCTCGGAATCTGAGCTAAACCGAATAGAACAAGATATCATTGATCACTACCACAAAACCCCACTTGAGGGGTTATCAAAAGCCGAACGTTACCGCTTAGCAGGAGAAAACGCCCAAAAAGCTCGTATTCGTGAGACTGCTGAAGCGATACACAATCATATCGATGAGGCGTATAAGCATCTTACGTTATCAAGTGAAATCGATCAGATACAGCCAGGTCTTTTTGGGCGGACACAAGCGTTTTTTAATAAGTTGTTTTATAAGGCGGGTTCATCCGAAGTTCCGCTGGAGAAGAAGATAGAGGCTCATAACAATCAGGTGTTAGCTCCTTTGGCGGAGTTTAACGAAAAGAGTTCAAAAAATCTCGGATTTTCCAGTGATAAAGAGTATACACGGGATGTTGCGAAAAGTATGTTAGGCGAAAAAGTTTATAATGAACACGCTGGTCAGCACGCAACACTCTATACTAAAACCATGGAAGAGCTTCATCCCGAAGCCATTGAGGCAGGAATGGGTTATAAGTACCGTAAGAATCGTCTTCCGCAACCGATTGATCCAAATAAACTGTTCGCTACCACAAAAGCTGATTTTGTGAAAGATATGCTTAACTTTGCGGATTTATCCAAATATACAAACAAAGATGGATCCCCCATCACACTCAAAGAACTGACTTCTTTCTTTGAAAGGTTCTATTTTGAGCGACTCGGCTCGAAAAGTAAGACGGCTTTTGCCCCTTATGATAGTTCGATAAAAGATCGCCGTTCTCATGAGCGAACGGTTCATTTTAAAGACGCAGACTCTTACCTTGATTTCATGGAGAAATACGGTGTTAGCACTTTATACCTAACGAACTAGCGTAGCTGTGGGACTCTCGCTAGTATTGACCTCCTGGACTAGTACCGATGGTGGCTCCTCGGATGAGTCTTTGTTTAGTTAGGAGTAGGTTCTTGCAACCTTAACGCACTAACGAAAAACCGCTTCCAGTTTGCAGCTGATGAAAGTCTGTCCTTTCATTACAGGCATCGGGGTGATCCGCTTCGGGACAACCTCGGCCACATGGGCACTGGTAATCCTTATAGTAATGAGGTGAGCATTGGTGTAAGTAAGGATTACAAAATGAAACAAGAACTTGTTCCCGATACTCTTACTAACCCTCAAATTGAGACCAAAGAGCAAACCTCTCAACAAGTGGATTCACTTAAGGAGGGACAACCATCATCGAATATTGCGGATAAAATATGGGGCGATGAATCCTCTACAGATGAACCGAGCCTAGAGAGCGAGGATGTGATTTTCCCTGAGGATTTTAAGGTTAATTACCCTGAAGGACTGCCAGAAGAATACGCCAAAGAGTTTAATAAAATATACGCTAATAATAAGATCCCAGCGGATATAGCTCAGCAGTTAACCGATAGGATGGTTGAGATTACAGACAAACAAGAAAAAGATAGTGACGCCAAGTTACTTAAACAATCCAGAGATGATACCCAACGGCTAAAAGAAGAATTGGGAGCAAGTTTTGCTCGCAAAGACGCTAACGTTAAGCAGTTCATCGATCTAAATTTAGACAAAGAAGATGTTGCCTCGCTAGCTTATTCTGTTGGCAAATACAAGACATGGAAGCTTTTTGAAAAGCTATCTGTCTTCACCGCAGACGGGGAGGGAGTATCCGCAAATTCTCGTAATGCGTCATCATCTGGTCATAGTTCGGATGCTTATTTTGATACTCCAGAATTAGGTTCTAGGATTCTTTGGGGCGATAAGGGGCTTGACGGCCGAGGACGCGTTGTGCCCGAAGCCGAAGTCCCTGCCTCATCCTCCAGCTCCCTCGGGTTCGACGAAGCATTTTCTTGATTAAGCCATCGGTCAATCCAAGATCCAGTCCAGCCTCTCCCGCAGCAGTTAGCTCTTTTCCCTGAGCTGAGGGTATGAAAGAACTTGGGTGCAAAACAATACAGAATATTGATAGGCTGGGATGATCATAGCCCCTCCGGCTCATAAGCCAGCTCGTTTTAGAACTCAGACTCTATGTGATAAAGTAAGCTTTGGTCTGAACAACTTTTGAGTTTTGAAGGAACGAATATGCGAGAACTTTTCCAATTTGTAGCTGTTGGTGTTTATACCGATCGATCATAGAAGTCCAATTCAAATTCATTCCGATTAAGCTTCCTTCCTATTAATCAGAAGGTTTCTCTCAGATACAAGGAAATGATTCAGTTCCAGAGCGAAAAGATCGTAGTTCTCGAACGAGCAACCGAAACGATTCTGGAGCATCCTCAGGCTTCGGTATTGTTCCTCCAATGATCGTAGTACCAAGTACTTCTTGTCGTGCTCTAATATGATCCGATTTAGTTGTAAGCATCTCTTGTCAAATATGAGCAAGACCAAATCCTTCTAGAGCCCAAACCTCAATTTCTCCTACTCGTTGTCCCCCTTGTTTTGCCTTCTCTAAGGGGTTGTTGTGTAACAAGCGCATAATGCCCACTGGAACGCCCATGAATTGGATCATCCACTTGATGAATGAATTTCAAGATCGTTGGCTTTCCTATTAGAACGGGTTGTTCAAAAGGGCTGCCCGTCCTTCCATCCAATATTCTGCTTTTTCCTGGATACTCGGGTTCAAATACCCACGGATTCGCCGTTCGCTTACTGGCTTCATAGAATTCCGAAAACACTCGTTTTCTCGAAGCTTCTTGTTGAAGAATAAGTTGGGATAATAGCGATAGCAAGAGTCTACTCTGTTTAGTCTGGGACCCCAACGAAGGTATCCGCGGAAGCTGCTTGGTTAGTAGTTTATTCTCCAGCAAAAGAAATAGGAAGAGTCAGAACTGGTAGGGATGTTAGCTCAATAAGGAAAGTCTTGAAAGAAAGATTCGAATAGGCAGCGGCTATGGGAGTGGTTGACGAGTGTGAGTGCTCCAAAGCCAAGTGGGGGATACGCTCTCACGTAGATCTATCTAAAGGAGCCCCTGTAGGGATCTGACAGCCGAATATGCGATAGAAAGCTGGAAGTCAAGTATCCCAGCTTGAAAGTTGAATTCTAAAGTAGTTCAACAAGCGAGGGTTCACTATGATTTCAGTTCTTTCCCGAGATAGATTGTTCATTTAGAAGTAGAGAGGGAATCGCTCAAAGGTAGCTGCCCCATCTGCAGTCGTTACCCAAGTAGCTTAAGCTGTGTGAGTAGTTTCATTCTGGATTGTGGGAATAGAATCCATTTCATTCATCTCAGTAGCTAATGAGAAAGAAAACCCTTCAAAGAAAGGGGGAGTCTACACTGGTTCGCCAAAGGATCTGGATGTTGAAGGTTTGGTAGTTGAAAAGGACAAAAGGGGGATGCGCCTTCTGGCCTTCGTTGATGGAATAGGAGTAGTGGAAGTACCGAGGCCCTCTTTAAGGGTTTGTCCGGGTCTTGTTGGATCGAGAGAGTCCCTAGATATAGGAGTAGTTATGCCAAGGGAAGTTCCTTTTATATTAGAGGTCTATTCCCGGTTTCGGGTTTCTAGTCTCGTTAGAAGTAAAAAGAAAGAGTAAAAAGCTAAAGAGAAAAGCCAGTAACGGCACACTTCGTTGATCTCCCGAAAAGATATGTCTTTGATGCAGCTCGTGGGACGGGGGGTGAAGTCTCGGATGAAAGCCGTATATAAGATAATGGAAAGGCTTCGGCACTCGAACCGGGGGAGGATGGAGTTGCTGTCTTTGTCGCGTTAGTTGCTGCCGTTGGACCAGTAGTGGAAGAGTTTTAGTTTTTACCGGATCGATATAGCATTGAAAGCTAGGTATCTCCTCTATCCGCTCTTTGTACGGGAATTGTAGCTGAGTAGGTGTCCACTTCACCTTAACCAGGTCGGGACCATGCAGCTAAGGCCTCTACATTGATAGGACATCCACCGCACACGCCTCTTCACTCCGCGTCGAAGGAAAGGAAGTCATCGGATAAGTCACTTGCGGGAAAAGGCAGTCATGTCAGTCGGAAGAACAGGTATGGATGCATGCAGATCAGGGACATAGAGAGAAAGGGGAATCGATACCAGCAGAATAACTAACCAAAGTACGTTCAGTTGAATCGCCCGGGCCGGACCGACAGCGGAAGCCTAGCACTAAGTGCAATCTCCAGCTTCTTTCTTTGCTACTGCTGCCATACCACAAGGTAGTCCAATAGCAGCACAACCAACAGATTCTATGGCATTGATTCCTCTAAGCATGCTACCAGTCCTAGCTACTGAGACGGACTGACGAGAACTTGAATCATCATCTCGTTCACTCCCGGCTGAGTCAAAAAGACTTGTGACAACAGACGGAAGAGCCTATCTGTTCTCTATCCTGGAGCCAGGTCCGGGCATTGACTCATTGATAGCAACAGCTTTTTTCAAGAAGAGCGGAATCGTTCACAACTATCTTCTCTACCTAATCCACTACTGATGGAGTCGAGCTAAGCGCAGGGCTTCTTCCATATCCGGAGATGCTTGATCTCTCTGCTTCTCCATATGCTATGGATATCGAATCTAGCTTTGACGGTCTCTCTTCTGGTCCGTGCCTTACCTATCGTCTTATTCCTTGCAGGGGGCGAACTTCTATTCGTTTTATGGATTCACCCTAGGTCAGTTTTACCCCTCACATGTCCTCGTTGGCACAAATCTCACCCGTCTCTACCCAAGTGCACAACATCACCATTCCATTTTCGTCTAAATTACGAAGTCAATGGGAACCCTATCCTGTCCGGGATTTAAAGCAAGCCTTTGACATACTGAATGGTCTGAACCGAATTCGAAGTTGGGCGTATGCTGTTGACCCATACCCTTTCTCCTAACCAACCCTCGGAAGAATCGCTCAAGCATAGTGGTAGGATCCTAAGGATCCGAAGGAGAACTCATCCCATCCAATAGAAATGGAAGATTCTCGATTAATATGTTGAGATCTTCTAGCGATTTACATTACATAATAAGATCCGTCTTTCTACTTTTCTCTATTTATGAGTGGACACCCCATTCTTCTTAAAAAAAGAAGATATTTCCGTACTTTTCTATCAGACGACAGAGATCCAGTAATTCCATAGAAATCTAAATAAGTCTGTTCAGTTTCTTCCATTAATCCCAGATATTCTGGTTGTTCTCCAGCGAGGAAGAGGAAAGTGGGTATGCGGGCTTCTTTCGCTTGACTTTTAGTCAAGCTTAAACCTCTCCTAAGATGCTAGGTCAATTGAAATCTCCCAACTTTCAAAACGTCTTAGTCGTGCCATTCTTTCATTTCATTTTCTCGGGGATTTCCTGGTATTCTAAGTGCACTACCTCCAAAGAAATGAGTACAAAAAGTTTAGGTACGTCACCATATAAGACGCGAAGGAAGGTACTCCAAATAAGGGAGATTCTGCTCCCCCAGCTCTTCGAGCAAAGACTTCGCGTAAAGCGTTGGGAAAAGTCCATGTCCGGACTCTCGAACATATTCCACGCTTGCTATATTGACTAGTTCTATGTAACTCTACCAGGGTCGGGCACCAGAGTTCCATTACTAGTATCTAGTAGTGCTTGCCCTACACCTGGGAAAGAAGAGACATTCATTCCCAGCATCTCCCGGTCCCATATCCTGGAAGAGACACTATACACCAGCGCATATACCAGCTGCTCAAGTCTCTAAAGACTACCCGTTCAACGGATCTATCATCCACCACCCACGGACCTATCATCCAAAGTTAGGGCACCCGCTTTCCTATCTCCTATCCTGGTAACACTTCTCTTACTCCACGCCATTCTCTATGGCTATTGGAAAAGAAAGGCAAGCAAGCGAGCCTACTGCCTGCCAGCCACTGATACAGCTCGAGCTGCGGATCCGCCGACTGATATGAGATATGAGCGAGACTGAGACCCCTTCATCAGCTGCTGCTAACCGGTACAGGTACAACTGGCAACGGGATTCCTTATCATTCTACTGTCTACCGCCTACCGAAATTCTTCTCGAATTACTACCTTCCTTCTCGTTCTCGAAAGTGCTGCCCCTACCTACTCTGCCTTGTAGACTATATTCGATTGGTGTAACTCTAGTCTACAATTTATATTGGATTAGCGTAACTATTTATACCGCAGCTACAAGCTGTGGTTGTTTTCCTCACATCTGGCTTAAGAAGAGAGACGATTCAAGCTAACTTCGGGGGCGGCATGGAGCATTCCATCTAAGTGACATAGGGAATCGGACTGGACTAGAAAGCGTTTTCTTTGACCTTCTGAGTTAGATGGAGTCCTCCAGCTGGTTCTCGGTCATCCCTACATACGCAAATTTCTGCGCAATCAAGAAGGTGCGAAACCAGACATCAGGTTGAGTAGAGCTGTGGTGGATCTCGGAGGTTAGGACTTTGCCAATCGTAGCCCCGCCCTGCCCGAAGAGAGCGGACCTTTCAAACAAAGGATTGAGAAAGCATTCCCTAGCTAGCAAAGGATGGCTCGTTAGCAGGAAGAAGAGATTCTGGCGAAGCATAAGCTGTCCTTAGCCTAGTCCGTCTTGCCAAACGTCAGTGTAACGAGAGAGTGACGTCCGTGTAGCGCCTTGGGAAGGGAGAGCCCAATGCCATACCTCCTGATGCGCATTCTCTTCATAAGTACGAGCCTAGCAGGTGGCAGATTGATCTGGTTCAACCATACCTTCCATACCTTATAATAGAATATATAATAATCATCAACAAGCGAGGATAATAAACCTAGTTAAGCTTTCTTTCTCTCTTTCCTGTCCAAAGCTAAAGCTTTTCCTAAGTTAAGCCCGAGTTAAGGGCGCATTCTAATACCGATCTGTAGACTCCTCATTTGAACTGTCATAAACAACCATAAACATAGTAGAAGAGGACTGCTCTCAATCATATATCATGTGGAATAGTGGAATAAGGGAACCAAGTCCAAGCTTAAGGCAAACACCATCCAATTCAAATTGTCCAATTGCTAGATCCGATTATTATAATTCTAATAGAATAGGATAGAATAGGGAGGAAGTCACAGTAGAAGACAAAGTCACAGAAAGAGATATCGAAGACGGAGGCTAGGCTTCCGACTTAGCTTAGGAATGAATTAATAAAGAGGAGCTCCTAGTGCTAGTTCAAGCCCCGCATCTGGCACATTACATTTGATCTTTAACTCTCATGCTAAGATAGAAGCCAAGGAAAAGAAAGTATGTCCGATGCTGAACCTGGTTCTCATGACAAACGTTCGCATCAGCCTTTTATGTTTACAGAAAGCTTGAGAAAGGGTTCCGTTGCAGGTCAAGGGATTACAGGTGCATCTAAACAAGGCTTTCGCACTAATGAATGTGCATGCGTCACACGCTCAGCCAAGGAGTCAGTCTTATTTTTTAAATTTAAATTTTAATAAAAGTACAAATAAATAACGTAAGTAATAAAGGATTGGTTTCTCCTTGTGACAACAGATAGAATAGAACTTGTTTTTCCCAAGCCAAGCCGCTGGAATACCTGAATTCCTAAATTGCCCATAAATACGTTAAATTGGGAGAAACTTGCGGTTGGTTCGCCTTCCCTCTGCCACCAGCAGTTGATCACCAGCAACGGATAGGTCCAGGAATACTTTACGTCGTAAGGGCGGTTCTTCGGGAGATTGCTTCCTTTCCCGTGATGGTTCGGACCGAGGGCAGGGGACTGCTCTTTGAGCTCAGGACCAGTAAGAGCCACTCTTTACGTACGCCGGTTCCTATGATATCATTACTGCTTTTCCGACTTTTCCAGAGTTTGAGGATTTTGCCGATCTAGCCGATCTAAAAGGTACAACGGGACTTGGCCCCTATCTATATCTATCTATGGAAAAAGAGATGCGCCAGTCCCAGTTAGCAAGTAGCCTTTTTTTTTTTTATTATTATTATTAGACAGGATCAAAGACTGAGAATGGGAGTACTTTAGAGACCAGACTTCCTATCCTATCGTAACACGTGCTTGGGTCAGTACCTTCCCCCAATACAATAAAATACAATGCAATATAATGCTAGCAAGTCAACTTGTCTTTCCTGATATGATAAGTGATAAGGAAGGGAGTCCCTCTCCTTTTTATTATGAGAACTTGGACAACTAAGAAATATGCTACGCCGCTTCGCTCTTAGGTTAGGAGTGAAGTTAGATGCTTGCTTAAGCTTAATGAATAACAATTCTTGTGAGGCCGTTGTTTGCAGAATGTAGTTTAGGATGGGCTCGGGCTTGGGTTAAACTCTGAGTTGGGAGCCCCCCTTGGCTTTAATCTAAAGTGGTACAATCATCTGATTCTGACTGAGCTTTTAGGACTCTGTCTTATTGGTGGTGCTGTCTGTCGTCAGCTCGTTCGCTGGCTGCTAGAAGGGAAAGAGAAGTAGGGAAGTTATGCTGTCTCCTTTTCATATACCACCGGGTCATATACCGGGCAATTTAAACCAACCTTAGGCTTAGCGGAAAAATAAGAGATGTCATGCTTACGCCCATTACCAACCAAATCTCTGAGAAGAGAGTGCAGCAATCCGAGCTCGTCCGATGATCGTCTGCTTCATGGCCCTTTTCTTATTTTTTTATGGGAAAAGCCCACGTCCACAATAAAAAGGGGAAAGAGATTCTGCTGAGACCTATTAGCCTGCAGCTTCTACTGATATTTCAGCAAAAGCTGATTGATTCAAAGAAGACGACCTGGCAACACTAGAAAGAGCATCACATCACTAAAGAAGATGAAAATGCCAAGGTTTAGGCCAGTTACAGGTGAGGGTCGGGGAATGCAAGTCCCTGGCTTAAGATTTATTAGCGGGATCAAAGTCTGCTTTTGCATTTGAGGACACTAATGAGGGGGCTTGTCCCTGCTTGCCCAATTTGTTAGACGAATGCCTTTCCTGCAATAAGGTAAGGCTTTAATACCTGTACTTATGTAGCCAGCAAAGAAACAAGCAGCTGACGCACCAATCACCTTTTTCGGGGCTATGGAATCATAAGCAGCATTCGAGCCCAGCGCCGTGTGCCTCCTTCCGATCCTAGGGGGCACTTGCATCCTTAACCGCTAACATGCTCGGTGCCAAGTCATTAAAAGAGCTAAACCTGCTCCTTAGATTCATTTGTTTTGCTCCTCTGCTTCTGCGATACTTAACGCAACAACCATAGGAATTTGGGTTGGTAGTTCGTTGTTTGAGTGATAACCGCTGCCAAGCCATAACAATCTGTCCAATCGCTAAGGCGTTCCCACCGCTAGGGCTGTCGTTCAAACCAACCACGGAAGGGCATTCCAAACGCTTATTGTTCCAACCGCGGGCAGGCATTCCAACACACTCGCTACATATCTTTCGCTCTATGGCTCGCAACAACCTGCTCTTTGGTTCTAAGTGCTTTCGTTCCTCTCACTTTGTTCGAGCTACTTCGTTCCTCTCATAGCAAGAGTGGAGAGCCACGAGACAGCAGTAAAGAAAAGCCGAGTAGGGAGAGGGCCACGAGTGCAGGAAAATAAGACGATGCCGAGAAGACGTAGTAAATATTAAATAAATAAGATGTAAGGAGTATACTTCTATTGCTTCATTATAAGGTACCAGCTGGGTATAAAACCCTTTCTATTTAGCTGTATAAGCCTTTTCTTTCTTTAGCATCCCGCCCTGACTAGCAGCACAACCGCCCTGCACAGCATCCCGCTCTGACTAGCACAACAGCCCGCCCTCACGGTTTTCCAACAGACCGCCCCCTTCCCTCCATTGCTTACGGAGACGTCAAATCCAGAGAAAGTTCTAGGCCCTGACGTGGGTTGCATCAATGTTAGCGGATCGACTCCAAAGAATGCCGGGGAGTTGGAGAAGATTGAGTTCGTGCGATAAAAATAATAGTCAGGGCGGGGGAGAGAAGTTTACCTTTAGCGAGTTCCCTATTACACTGTACCTGAAGACCATTCACTCGCTCTAACAGACAGTTGGAATGCATCGATAGCTTCGAAGACTGCAAAGACTGGAAGGCAGGCAAGGAAGTTTTTTATACTTTAATATCAGAGGATTCCACATCCGGATCGGGGAAGTTTAGTTTAGACTAGTTGGAGAAAATTTCTCCGTATCTCTTGCTTTGTGGGGGCTAGTTTTCCTTCATTTGACCAATGAAAAGACTGGAATTAGATTGACTTAGGCCACCGTAACCAGTCGATGACGCCGCACCGGGATTGCGCCAAAGGGGTGAATTACATCCGTCCAGGTGAAAGCTGCCCCTTCCCATCCGGGTTCGACAAGACCAGCTCTTTCTATAGCTGCATTGAATTTCATGATATATCTAGTTGGTGTAGGAACTCCGCCTCTTTTTTTCCGAAAAAATCCTTATGCAAGGGAAATCACCTAACACCATCCTGACAATCAATTCTTTTTGAAAGATCAGCCCATAACTGCCTCCTATTTTCACAAAAATTGTTGGCATAGATACCCGGTAAACGAACTATCAAGAGTAGAACATATACAATGGATGTACTGGGCACTTAACTCGTTTCAACGAATCCCCATTCCCTACATATAATGGACTAGCGGACGGACATTACGAGAGGGAAATAGGACTTTTCTAGACATCACTATTTTCGATCACTACTTTCATCGTAATAGGATAGGTCTGCCAGCTAGCTAGCTTACTAAGCCGAAAAGAAATGGTGCCAATGCTCAGCCTTACTCTACAGTCAAGCATGCCAAGACTAGCCGCCGAGCATTAGCCCACTTCCGTCATCGTAATGTCCACTCAGCTGTTGAGTATGTGGTTCACATGGCCTAAAAAATATGCGGGCCACTTATATCTCTAGCTTTATCCCCTGCTGGAGGAAGCACAGATACACTGTCTGACTATATTGCCTGAAAAGCCTTACTACAGAAGGTACTTAGTACTAAAATAAAACTCTATGGCTTTAACTTTCTATAACTGAATAGCCAGAAAGTGGCGCTGACTGCAAGAGATTCTAAATGGAAGGGAAAAAAAGGAACTCCAATCAAACCGCCTGGAGAGGAACGAAGTAGCTCGACTGAAAGGAGAGGAACGGTAACTAGCTGGTAGGACGAAATGAGTAGAAATAAATGAACTCCTACAAAGAGGAAGGGGTCGAATGCTATAGGTAATGCATATGATATGGAGGGATAAAGCCTGCAGCTTTTATTGACGTTTTTTTTTTCTGTATCGGCTAAATTCAATTTATACTACCTCTCTTAGAGACTGCCTTTATGGCAGAATTCACAGAAAGAACGAAAGCAATTGCCACTGAAACAGGCTCTCCGGTAATTCATAGGCTGGGTAAGAGAACTCGCCTGGAAAGACACTCTCAAAGGCTGTAAACTTTCTCCCAATGGATTAGATTAAGCTTAATACTAGCTTGTCTGCGAACCCTATAACCAACCTGCTCTTTTAACCCAAAATCCCTAGTCTAAGAAGAGACTGTTTGAAAGGAGGGCGAAGGTTGAAGTTTCCATCCGTAGTAGCCCCGTCACTATCAACTCCTTCTACAAGGGCAACAGGGGGGATGGGACAACTACCCGCAGAAACTAGATCGCTGGCAGTTGGACAAGGAAAGGCAAGAAAGAACGAGCAGCCACACATGAACCGCGATAAACGATGTCATGATAAGCTTTCCATAACCATCTTTCCCGACGTTGGTAAAAAAATCCTTCTTTCAGTCTCGCGGGCAAAGACTCGATCAAGTACGCGTGCCACACCATTGACACTTGATTGACGCGAAACCTTGTGAATGGTTTTGCGTGCTATACACCACGTTGAGAAAGACAACCTCCTACCTACCTGGTCCTATTCCGTTCAGTTAGAACGGGACTGGCTCAAAAAACCCTCATGCAGGAAGATTGTAAACCAGGTTTGGCAGAACCAGATTGACATCAAAGACAAGCTTAGTATTATAAAGTCCAAAAGAGTATGGGCAGCGCTACCGGCAATAGTTAGTATACTGGGAGATATGGAAAGAAAGCGTCTCATTTGTAAAAAAAATGCCAGTCAATCAGAAGAGCTTCCTGCTAAAAATCCGGAATTATGTGCGCGATCTGTTGAATAGACTGCAGGAAGGGGGCAGGACCTGTCCTTCATCAGAAAGCGTGAGCCAAACGATCTTCAGACTAAAAGCAAGGAACTTTTAAGTGTTGAGCCTCAAAGTAAGGAAGGACTCGATGGTTGTGACTTTCTTACTTAATCAATCCCTCTTTTTCCTGTGCTTTACTAGTAGGGCTAATGAACGACCCTTTGATCTATGTCGTTCCCAGTTCAGCCAGGTCTGATTAGAAATGCTAAAATGAGTGGAGCGAAGCGAAGGGCTTTGGGCTTTAGAGGGAGAAAGAAAGAGCTGCGAATAAGAGAACTGTCGCCACTCATGAGTTCCCTTGCCGGTAGATCGTCCGTACTACTCTGCAATCCGAACTGAGGCAATCTTTTTAGTAAGAAAGCGGCAGACTAATGTTCAAGCTATGGCTATTGTAGCCGGGATAAGCAGGCACGAACTTCCGTATAGCGTCCTAGTTTTTTAGTACAAGTAGCTAAGGGGGCTGGGAGGTACGACTTGTGTCAAACTTGTGAAAGAATACTTGCTATATCCCTGCCTTCTTGCACGGCTCCTTTCAAGTCAAACGAAGATTACCAGTTCCGGAGGGACCAACCATTGTACTTCTAGGATAAGGTCTAACTACGCGGAAGGCCACGGCTTTTGTGAGTGTTCAGCACAATACGGTACGGTATGCCACCAACATAAATGAGGCGAACAAGAGCCACTGGCACGAGATAGATTTAATGCCAGCCTGGAAGTGATTCGCTAAGTCGGGTTTTCCAGCGGCCGCCTATTGTATTGTAGAATCGTCGATAACCCGGCTGTCACGATCATGTGTTTAAAGACTCACTTTATAAGCATACTGGAAACCGTTTGGCAAGTCAAGGGACCCTGAAATCCGCTCCTTAGCTATAACGTTCCAGAGTCATGCAGAACAGACACTAACCGTCCTCAAATTACTATTAATTAATTGGACACCTTCAAGGAACGAGTAGAGTACAAAAACGAAAGATTCGAGTAACCCTCCAAGTTAGGGATATTAAAAAAGGCCGTAGCAAGGAGACGTTAACAGACCAGTTAGAGTAAAGCCTCAACTTTCATAGAAGAGCGCCAGTAGGATAAAACAGCAATCCCAAGACTAGCTTTCCCGGACAATATATATTGTGAAATGGTGGCGCTATAACAAATCCAAAGTACCTTAACTTGCGGTTGCCGCGCAAAGCTGGTCACCTTAACCAGTCATACCCATACCCATTTATGGAGATTCAGAATCTGAAGCTCAAATTAAAGCCATGAAAGAAGTAGCTACTCCTACTGCATTTTTCTCGACTCCCCTCTACCAGAGATTCTCTGAATGTAGGTTTGCAGTAGCAGCAGGGATAGGAAAGAGAAATAACCAGCCAACTATGTATGCCTTCAAGCCTGCTTTCCTCTCATCTTCCTTATGGAATAGGTTCCTCCTTAGAATTAACGAAATCGTCAGTCTTGGATGAATCCTCTTGAAACGGATCGATCAACCCTAGAAGACTCTTTGGCTTAACAGCCCAGTGAATAACCTGATTCAGAGAGATAACCCGGTCTTTATACACTTTTTTATCCTACTTATAAGGATAGATAGAAAAGGTTGGGGAGTGCCATATGCGAAAGCAGTTCCAGTCCCAGCTCCTGAGGTGGCGTAGTGACAGGTGAGAGCAATAACAACAGAAGCAGCGGAAGATCCTGCAGTAGTATATTCGATTGTTTGCGGTGGAATAGATTCAAGCGTCCGGGCCAGTAGATCCAGAGCAAATAGGCGTTGACTTAGTTGCTTTTGCAGTTGATTCTAATCCCGATGTTGATCCGACGCAACTTATCGGTGATAGTCGCAGCACCAGGAGCTTTCAAGGGAGGCAGACATATATAGCATATATAGATAGTAGCTGATAGTGGCATACCTTCCGGATCGAGGGTCCCACCCGGTAAACACCATACAGGCAAAATACCTGCGGGGGGAGGAGGCCCTTCTCACTCAAGCTCAAGCATTTACTTTTCTAGTTAGAAACCAACCTCTTGGGGCTAACGTGGGATCCGCTCAAGGACCTACTTGGTTTAGGTAAATATCTCATGCGTTCCCCGGCTGGAGAGGTAATTTTTGGAGGAGAGAAACTATGCGCTTTTCAAAAATGATCGGAAGAACGGGTTTAAAATAATATATATATATTAGAAATATAAATTACCGGTTGGCTGGTTTTTTTGCAAAAAAGACAAAACGGGATTGGATTTCCACTCATAAGGAAGGTTAGATATCTTTGACAGGGTTGTCTTTTTGGTTGAAATGGGATGGTGTTCAAACTCCTGAAATGCAGTCTAGACAGCGGGCCTTCCCCTTTCTGACTGGACTGACTCGGGGAAGGGTCAATCTCCTCCGGAGCATGCTGCACAGCCACTCATTCGTCCTGACTAAATAGTATAATCTATCTCTCAGCGATTCTTTTCTCCGCTAATAACCCCTTCCCAACCAGCCCGCCCGATCTATTTTGTAAGATCGTTTAATTCAAAGGGTTAATCTGATCCGAAGTTGTCGGAACGAATCGTTTGCTTTATCGAACAAAGCTTTTTTAGGGGGTCTTGGTTGGCCCCCCTCTTTTCAACCATTATAGCTGGCGTCGACCCGCTTTGCGATACGAACGGACACGAAGAAAGAACGAAAAAGCGGAAATGCAAAAGAGAAGAGATTCCAGACCCAGAGCATTTTATTGACTCAATCACAAATCTGTATGCAGTAAAGAAAGCAAGTGAGGCAGGCTGACGATTCCATTCGAAGTAACGTAAGAGGATTTTTGATGTTGCACCATCGTCAACTCTTCCCGGGATCCTGGGTTTTTCGAGAAAAGGTCCCATCCTTCAAGATCATGATTGGGTCGACTCGACCAGGCCAGATCATGAATGAATAGAAAATCGAAAACGTACATAGCAGTTCCAGCTGAAATACTTGGAATAATTCTACCACTTCTACTAGGAGTAGCCTTTTTAGTGCTAGCTGAACGTAAAGTAATGGCTTTTGTGCAACGTCGAAAGGGTCCTGATGTAGTGGGATCGTTCGGATTGTTACAACCTCTAGCAGATGGTTTGAAATTGATTCTAAAAGAACCTATTTCACCAAGTAGTGCTAATTTCTCCCTTTTTAGAATGGCTCCAGTAGCTACATTTATGTTAAGTCTGGTCGCTCGGGCCGTTGTACCTTTTGATTATGGTATGGTATTGTCAGATCCGAACATAGGGCTACTTTATCCTCGCTGTTCATGCTTATTATCCTCGCTGGGAATTTCTTTCTAGATCTATAAAAAGTATATCAATCAAAAGAGTATCCCGATCAGCATCTAAAGCATCAGGGCGGATATACAAGAAGTTTAACGAGGGAATTTGACATGATCTACAGGAAGAAGTGCTGCTACTATGATGCCCAGTTTTGCTTCTCCCTTACTACAATGTGAAAAGCTGCCCTCGTTTCTATTATCCGACATCGATCTCGGCTTCCTTGACAAGGCAATGTGAGCCAACGTGCTGAGATAGATGACGGGCTTTGCCGTTCCAGGGCAGCATTCACGATGTGAGGAAAGAACAAAAAACCATACAGATGGCATCGCGAATCCCCTACCGAAGTGACTTCACCTCCATCAGCGGTTACGTTAACAACCGATTTGCGACAGCGGATATGCGACTAGGTTGATCTATTAAATCTCATGCTATGGTCCATTAAATGCTTCTTTTTCGATTCGGTATGGAAGCTTTGTTCTCACCTCCAGTACCAGCGCTTCAGAGACTAGGGCCTTGTTACAGCCTCTTCCGACTATGCCATCATATTCTACTTCGGATGTTAAGGAGCTAGCCTCATTTAGGAGCACTGTTTTCATCCAACTCAAAATATTGTAAGAGAAGAAAGGAACATTTATGCCCAAAGACTCCCATGCTTTCTGTTGGTTAACAACCAACCACAGCTCTCTATAGTTCTTAACTACTCCGACTCTCTTTCTGTCTGGAGGGAATTCTTTTTTCGAAATCAATCATGCCTCAACTAGATAAATTTACTTATTTTACACAATTCTTCTGGTTATGCCTTTTCTTCTTTACTTTCTATATTTTCATATGCAATGATGGAGATGGAGTACTTGGGATCAGCAGAATTCTAAAACTACGGAACCAACTAATTTCACACCAGGAGAACAACATCCGGAGCAAGGACCCCAAGAATTTGGAAGATATTTTGAGAAAAGGGTTTAGCACCGGTGTATCCTATATGTACTCTAGTTTATTCGAAGTATCCCAATGGTGTAAGGCTGTCGACTTATTGGGAAAAAGAAGGAAAATTACTTTGATTTCTTGTTTTGGAGAAATAAGTGGCTCACGAGGAATGGAAAGAAACATATTCTATTTAATAAGGAAGTCCCCATATGTCGCTTCTTTGAATCCTGGATGGAGAAGGATCACTTGTAGGAATGACATAATGCTAATCCATGTTCTACACGGCCAAGGAAGCATCGTTTTTTAATCTCATTATGACTTGGTCGTTCGGAAGAGAGAACTTACAATGCTACAAAGCCGCATTCTCCGAAGATTGACGAAGAAGAAAAGGGGAAAGAAAATGAATAAGAAAAACTTTAGCAGAAGGAAAGAGTATTCTACGGGGATAAGGGACCCCCACCCAGGCTTTCTGAAAATAAAAGAAAAGAAAGAAGATCCTCCCATGTAGTTCGTCGGTTAAACCAACGATTCTCTTCCTAAATTTATAGTAATAGAGAGAT
Organism: Linum tenue; assembly: GCA_946122785.1. Lineage (NCBI taxonomy): Eukaryota > Viridiplantae > Streptophyta > Magnoliopsida > Malpighiales > Linaceae > Linum > Linum tenue. The sequence continues at coordinate 46,141,731 of CAMGYJ010000011.1, read as the reverse complement.
CTTTTTCTAGTTAGACTTCTATCAATGCAATGAAAGAACCATCCCTTCCTATTTGTTTGTCCTGTCAGATAGAAATCAAATTAGACCCCAAAGAGCCCTTCTTTACTACTTTAGGGGGTGTGGGGTGATGGGGGGGTTTACATACAACCTTGGCAAAGTTGTTTATGATTGAATCTCAGAGGCATTCTTATCATTTGGTAGATCCAAGTCCATGGCCTATTTCGGGTTCACTCGGAGCTTTGGCAACCACCGTAGGAGGTGTGATGTACATGCACTCATTTCAAGGGGGTGCAACACTTCTCAGTTTGGGCCTAATTTTTATCCTATATACTATGTTTGTATGGTGGCGCGATGTTCTACGTGAGTCCACGTTGGAAGGACATCATACCAAAATCGTACAATTAGGACCTCGATATGGTTTTATTCTGTTCATCGTATCGGAGGTTATGTTCTTTTTTGCTTTTTTTTGGGCTTCTTTTCATTCTTCTTTGGCACCTACGGTTGAGATCGGAGGCAAGGGCACCCTTTGGCCGTGTAGGTTTTCTAGGAGAGTGACACGGGCAAGGCTAAATTCCACGCGGTTGTGTGACTTCCCTCGACCAACTAAGTGCAACACCGCGTTTTAGGAGTTACACGGGCAGACTGGATTTCTACACGGCCGTGTGGGCAAAGTTGGATTCTAACCCAATTTCAGGTATTTGAGAAGGGGATTAGAGTTTGAGAGATGATAACAGATTTTAGAGAGAGAAAGTGGCGAACCCAACCTCCAAGGTGACCTAGATCGAGTTTCTACACCATTAGAGCTTGATTGATAACCTGAAGCTAAATTTCATCCTCCACATGATGATTTATGCATTTGAAGCTGATTTCTCTCAAACTTGAATAACAACTTGGTGAATTATAATTTGGCTTAACTACAATATAGGGGAAACCATATCTGGGTGGCCTCCATCGAACTTGAACAACAACTTTACTGCTTTGTGTTTGCTTAGATTAATTGCAACTTCACAACATTCAAACTGCTAGATAACGAGAAATTCACGGAGTAGTCATCACATCTAGGACCCAGGTTGACAATTAAAGCTAAACCCGCTATACTATGCATTAGTTTGTGGTCACGCTTGGCCACTTTCTAGTGTGACCGTATTGGCGAGTCAAGTTTTTGGCGCCGTTGCCGGGGACAGTTAGGTTGTTGAAGAAACGTGATTTCTGTTACTTTAACATTTCCTTTCTACATTGTTTTCTTTTACTTATTTTCCCTTTTGCCTTCATGGGTTTGATGCATCTTGTGTGCAGGTAGTGCATGACCTGTAGCCAGTCGGGAGAATTACTTTCGTTGGATCAGGAACTCAAATGGACCTGTCGTGAGTCTAAGAAAGCACTGCGAGTGAGACTGACTGCGGAGGAAGAGCAAGTCGACGATCGGATAAGCAGCGAATCCGAGCGGGAGGACGACATGGGAGACGAACAGAATCGGATGAACAACATGAACCTGGAGCAGCCTCATTTGGGAATGACTCTCCAGGTTCCTCCATTGAATTAGGCTCCGCCTAACAATGGAAATCCACAGGCGGACGGGGCCAACCATCAGCTGCTTACGCAGGAGCACACCATGGAGTACTTCTACACTCCACTACTCGCTAACATCCTTCTAGTCATCTAGTATCCACCCATACCGGCTAACAACTTTGAGATCAAGTGTTGCTAGATCCAGTGGATTATGACCTCCATTCAGTTTCATGGCCTCAAGGATGAAGAGGCGAGGGTGCACCTTTCTCGGTTCTTGCAGCTGACCAAAGGTTTCAAGTTGAACGGTGTTCCAGATGATGCGATCTAACTTCACCTTTTCCCTCACTCTCTGGCGGGGCACGCAAATAGGTGGCTAGAAACTCAGCTTGCACTGTCCATCATTTCGTGGGATGATCTGGCTAACAAATTTGTGCACCGCTACTATCCGACCTTGAAAACTTCAGAGATTCAGCGGGAGATCACCCATTTTCGCTAGGAAGATGATGAATCCTTACGAGATGCTTGGGAACGACATTCTGGACTGTTATGAAAGTGTCCTCGCCATGGTTTCAGGGATGCATCCGTGGGGAACTTTTATAGTGCTTTGTCCCCAGAGATTCAACGTCTGATTGAGTCTTTGTGCCCGGGTGGAGACATTCTCACGATGACTACGCCAGAGTTGAACAAGATAATCAATACTTTGGCCTCTAGAGATCATTCTTGGGGGGCGACCACAAGAGGCAGGAGTTTGAGGGATATAGGTGTTCATGCCGCGGAGACCAGATCAGGCCTTGAACGGGAAGTGGCAGAGTTTGTTCAGTCATTGAAGCAACCCAACAGCCTCATACATAGTAGATGCATGTCGGCTCCTCCAGTAGCTCAACGTCAGTAGTGCGAGAGTTCCAACCATTTGGTGGAAGACTGTCAGGCCATGCGGGAATCCACCACCCCATAGGAGCAATTGGACTTCATTGGCAATGCTCGGTGCCTCGACCCCTACAACGGTACTTATAACGAGGGGTGGCGCCAGCACCCCAACTTCTCATGGGGTGGCAGCAACAGCAGCACCGCTAAGCCTTCTGGCTTTTCATAAATGACTCGTGGCTTTCCCTAGAGGAAGCAGTACCAGAACCACCAGGGTTAGTTCTATCAACAACAACCATTCTAGCCCAGACAGGGGAAACCGCTTCAGTCGCAGAAACGACAAACTCAGCAGCCGACAACAGCTCCAGCATAGGATGACCTGATGTCGAGCTGCAAAATATGGTGACGACCTTCGTGAGTACCAGTACTAGATGTTCGCCAAGATGGATCAGTTCATGGATTTTTCCATAGGGAAATTCAATGAGTTGGAGGCAGGTCAGAGAAACCAGAACGCCATTCAGCAGGACCTTCAGAACCATATTAGGGGCATAGCCCAGCACAATGCCACTAGAGCGTCGGGAACTCTACCTGCTAACACCATCTCAAATCCTCAAGATTCTCACCAATAGTTGGATGCCTGACTCGCTACGACACAACACCTAACAATGGCCAAGTGTAACCAATGAAAGAGACTGCAGTATAGTGGCTCAAGTAATAAATATCGAATCCACGGGTCTCTAGAGTTACAATTACTCAGCTTCAGTTCATTATCTAGCAAACCAGATTAAGACGGAAGAACTAAAACTAATCTAATAAACTATAGTTAAAGTTAATCTAATTACAGGTTGGGAACTCACTTAGGTATGATTCCCCCTAGCCACTAGCCAGATTAATGATTGATGATCTCTAACCTGTTTCACTTTCATTCACAATGCAGAGAATCCTTAACTAGACCTTGAGTCTCGACTAAAGGAACAAGGCCCTCTTGAGTCAATTGCCTAGAGGGACGTATCCTTCTCTAGAACAACCGATAAAGGCCTTCTGAACTAGACTCCCTCTATCGAAAGAGGTTCTGAATCGATACAAAGCACTAAATCAACCCTCGACAAAAGCAATCGATCCAATACTATCAATCTATGGTGCTCTATTGACCTAATCAGGTATTCGCTCTCATAGGATCAAAGCAGAATCAATAATCTCGACTAAAGCATAATTGAATCATGAAAACATGCATAGATTGAATATGAACTCAAGATTATGAAGTCAGAGTACTCATACAATCATCCAATCAAACAAACATAGCTAGGGTTCCTAAAAACCTAAGTGAGGGGAAGTTACTCCATAGAGAAGAGAGAGACTGCAGTAAGAATCTTAAGATGATCAGTCTTCAAGTCCGGGCTTGTTCCTCGAGCTTCCAAGGCGAAGAAATCCTCCAATTCCACTCCAAGAATGCCCTCAAATCGCCCTCTCTCTCTTTGGTTCGTCCCTTGGGTGTTTGGGATCCAAAACCCAGCTCTCCCTCTCCTTTGGCACGAATTTGGATTAAAACCCAAAATTTCCCGACTCACACGGCCAGGCCACACGGCCGTGTGACTCTCCCAGGCTGCCCGTATGAGTGTCAAAACGGGGAGTTTCGATAAGTGGCTTCAGGCTTCCTACACAGCCACGACCCACACGGCCGTGTGGACTTCCAGGGTGCCCGTGTGAGTTCCCTGGAATTTCCACCCGGCCACAAGGGGTCCCCTACATGGCCGTGTGGCTTTTAGGCATGCCCGTGTGGCTTCTCAACTTCTCGCCAAACGTCCAAACTTCATCCAATCGAGCCCGAACTCGTTCCTAAACCTTCATTCACGTACTAGGACCTGAAATATCACAAACAAGCACAACCTAGCGTGAAATAAGCCTAAAACGCGAGAATCAACATCTCAAACGACTCAAGAATAGGGGTAAAAACATGTGCGATTAACGGTCTATCAAATTCCCCCACACTTAACTGTTTGCTTGTCCCCAAGCAAACCTAACTCAAACCAATGCAAATCTCCAGACCTCTATAGCAACAAACAACCCCGATCGTCGGTAGAGGATTTTCTAGATCATAAAGCAGCTTACGAGGTCAACTGGTCTTCTAAGACGTCCCCTATCTCTCTCAATGCGAGTACTAGACTCAAGCCAGGATCATGAGAAGAAGTAGAAGTAGGATAGTCAGTTCATTGATAAAGGGACTCACAACATTCACAACTAAGGACTCGTTGTACCGGGGTGCTCTTTCACTTCATTTCACTGTTGGAACCCCTTTTTGCACTTTCATTCACATTTTTCTTGTTTTTTTCTTCTTTCACTTAGCAGGGGTTCCAACTGCAGTCTTTTGCACGATCGACCCTTATTAGTCGAGCAAGAGCAATTTCTTTTAACTCCTTTTTCTCAACTCCTGTGGAGGGTCAATGAAATTAAGGGGGGTCGGAAGCTCTATCCGTGCCCTTAAAAACACATCCTCGAGTAGGCACACCGTTCAACGGGTGGAAGTTTTACTTGTACTAGAGACAGCTTAGCTTCACCTTGTAGGAGTACCCCACTAAGGATCACTAAAATCTCCTCCAAAACCCGATTTTGTGCAATGAATGGTGCCGCGCATGTTGGGCTTTCCCCATGTTTAAGATTTTGAGGATTTCGACATGGAGGACCAACTGCTTTTCATTTCTCACATGAGCACTCTGTTCGATACACGAGTCCACAACATAATCCAGACAGAGTCCGCATTACCACATGAATTTAACGGTCTTAGCTCCACTAATTTACAAAATCAACTGGCACATCAGAGAGCTAGATAGGAAAAATCTTATACTTCAACATCCTCCATAGTGCTACACTACCTCCCTAGGTTGCGCATTACTATAGAGACTGTCAATTCAAAGCATACTGAGCAGGCAATTTGCAAGGAAACACGTACTTGGAGCCCTCAAATTTAAAAATTTGGACAGTGGACTAGGCTCCAAGCACACACATACAGCCAAACATTCACACGCATACATAATCGAACATCCCCCCACACTTAAGCACTACATTGTCCTCAATGGAGGAAAGATAAGGAGGGTAGAACAAAGTTACCAGATCCAGGGTGAATGATGGTGGACGAGGCAGGCGGTGCATTCCAGGAGGAGAGAGTGGTCAGAACACAAACACCACACAAAATCTCACAAAGGTTGAGTTATTGACTCTAAAATCAAATAAAAAAACTGACTGAACCGAGGATAAATAGAGAAAGAAATGCAACCCGACTGGTTGGGTTGCCTCCCAACAAGCGCTTCTTTCACGTCGTGAGCCGGACGATGGCTCCTAAGTTTTGGTCCACCCCAAAACCTCCTTAAAGTTGAGGTTCTTGTCAATGAGGTGGAGTCTCAAGTCACGAGCATGTGGTATGACAGGTGATGGAATTTCGTTCACTTGATGCAGATGAAGTCTCCACCCTCGAGACCTCTTCTTCTCTCCTCTCGTCTCATTGCCCCAAACCAGATATGACAACATCGATTGACCACCATTGCGTCCACCAAGAGGGACCGATGTCGATGTGGCCTTGGTCTGGCAAAGAGACACTGCAAATGGGTCCTTGCTAAGCAGTTCCTCGAAGTTTGGTGGGGATATTACTTGCAACTCATGGCCGGTGCAGGCCTCTTCCACCTCAACTTTGTCCTCGGCCTGGACGCCAATTGCTTCTTCAACCTCCCTTCCTTCTTCAAGTGGTATTACTCCTGGGAAATGATCAAGAACTCCTTCTGCTTCACTTTCGTCATCCTCCACAACTTCTTTCTGCACCCTTTCTCGCTCTTCTTCTTCTAGCGCGGATTGGAGAGCAAGTTGCCAAGCAATTTCTTTCATGAGATCTTCTTGCATCTCCTCACTCATGCCCGCCTCTTCAAAGCTCAGTTTGGGATGTGGGAATGTTTGGTTGGCTACGACAGGACATTCCTGATCATGATCATCACGGGAGCTCTCCGTGAAAACTTCAGTGTGCTCCACAATGTCCTTGTAGCCTTCTTCCTCCTCCTCCTCTTCTAGGATGGTAGCAGAAGGGTGATCTGGAGCACGTTGTGCACAAGATCGCTCAAGATCATCGACGCTCTTCTTAAGGCTCAGGAGGATCTCCTCTGTTTCACGATAGGCCTGGATACAATGATCCATCCTACAACATGATCTCTCACTGTCTCGAGCAAACTGCTCCATGAGAAGCCTCAATTCATAGTTTGGATCTGGCTGTGGAGTGTAGCATGGCTCTGCAGAATGGCCCATGAAGGCCGCCATGGGTAACTCCAGCTCCGATGGCCCTTCTGGTTGTGGGAGAAATTCTTCTTGATAATGAGGTTGTTCTTGATATGCTAGGGGTCGGATTGTTCACCGTAGTAAGGGGTTTGGTACTGGAACCTGAATCCATAGTCTTCTCCTACTTGATTGCTCCAGGGAGTCTCGGGGTAATACCACTTGGATGGTGGTGGATACCCCCAATGATTGGAGAAGCCATGAGGATCCATGATTCAGATATGCACCAAAAAAAAACAAAAACACCCAAGTGAAAAGCAAGGGGGGAAAAGAAAAGAAAAACGCTAAAGTAACAAACTTCTGCCTTTCCTAATACTCTAGAAAGTCCCCGGCAACAGCGCCAAAAACTTGACTCGCTACGACACAACACCTAACAATAGCCAAGTATAACCAATGAAAGGGACTGTAGTATAGTGGCTCAAGTAATAAATATCAAATCCACGGGTTTCTAGAGTTACTATTACTCAGCTTCAGTTTATTATCTAGCAAACCAGATTAAGACGGAAGAACTAAAACTACTCTAACAAACTACAGTTAAAGTTAATCTAATTACAGGTTGGGAACTCACTTAGGTATGATTCCCCCTAGCCACTAGCCAGATTAATGATTGATGATCTCTAACCTGTTTCACTTTCATTCACAATGCGGAGAATCCTTAACTAGACCTTGAGTCTCGACTAAAGGAACAAGGCCCTCTTGAGTCAATTGCCTAGAGGGACGTATCCTTCTCTAGAACAACCGATCAAGGCATTCTGAACTAGACTCCCTCTATCGAAAGAGGTTCTGAATCGATACAAAGCAGTGAATCAACCCTCGACTAAAGCAATCGATCCAATACTATCAATCTATGGTGCTCTATTGACCTAATCAGGTATTCGCTCTCATAGGATCAAAGCAGAATCAATAATCTCGACTAAAGCAGAATTGAATCATGAAAACATGCATAGATTGAATATGAACTCAAGATTATCAAGTCAGAGTACTCATACAATCATCCAATCAAACAAACATAGCTAGGGTTCCGAAAAACCTAAGTGAAGGGAAGTTACTCCATAGAGAAGAGAGAGACTGCAGTAAGAATCTTAAGATGATCAGTCCTCAAGTCCGAGCTTGTTCCTCAAGCTTCCAAGGCAAAGAAATCCTCCAATTCCACTCCAAGAATGCCCTCAAATCGCCCTCTCTCTCTTTGGTTCGTCCCTTGGGTGTTTGGGATCCAAAACCCAGCTCTCCCTCTCCTTTGGCACGAATTTGGGTTAAAACCTAGAATTTCCCGACTCACACGGCCAGGCCACACGGCCGTGTGACTCTCCCAGGCTGCCCGTGTGAGTGTCAAAATGCGGAGTTTCGATAAGTGGCTTCAGGCTTCCTACACGGCCACGACCCACACGGTCGTGTGGACTTCCAGGGTGCCCGTGTGAGTTCCCTGGAATTTCCACACGGCTACAAGGGGTCCCCTACACGGCCGTGTGGCTTTTAGGCATGCCCGTGTGGCTTCTCAGCTTCTCGCCAAACATCCAAACTTCGTCCAATCAACCCCGAACTCGATCCTAAACCTTCATTCACGTACTAGGACCTGAAATATCACAAACAAGCACAACCTAGCGTGAAATTATCCTAAAATGCAAGAATCGACATCTCAAACGGCTCAAGAATAGGGGTAAAACATGTGCGATTAACGGTCTATCAATGCCATTACTACGGGAAGTGGGAAGACGGTGGATGCAATTCCTTCTCTGATTATGCAGGATGAACTGAGACCTGTTTCAGCACTTCGAGCCGAAGAAGAGGAAGTGGAGATTGAGAAAGAAGCGCCTGCTCCCAAATCACAACCAGTGGTTAAGGATCATGTTCCCTAGCTTACTTTCCCCATTCGTATGCACAAGGACAAGCTGGCGACTAAGTTTGCAAAGTTCATGGCAATGTTGAAGCAGATCATCATCAGCATACCATTCGTGGAGGCACTGTCGCAGATGCCCAAGTACGCGAAATTCATGAAGGATCTCCTCACTAATAAAAAGAAACTTTGGGATTTGTATAAGTGATTCTGAGTGAGGAGTGTTCTACCATCCTACAGAACAAGCTGCCCGAGAAGCGGAAAGACCCAGAGAATTTTCCTATCCCTCTTGTTATTGGTAGCATGCATGTAGGAAAGTCCTTGGCAGACCTAGGTGCTAGCATTAATGTCATGCCCTATAAATTGTTTAGGAAGCTAGACCTAGGTGAACACAAAACCACTACGATGAGTATTCAGTTAGCCGATCGATCAATTGTGCATCCTAGGGATATCATTGAGGACTTGCTTTTTAGTGTGGGTGCATTCACGTATCCTCTCGATTTTGTTATCTTGGACATAAATGAAGATGTGGATGTCCCTTTGATTTTGGGTAGACCACTTTTCGCCAACGCTAAGGCATTGATTAATGTTCATAGTAGCAAGTTAATTTTGAGGGTTAGGAATGAACAAGCTACATTTTCTGTGTCCGATAATGCAAAGCATTCCCACATGCATGATGACTTGGATTACTGTGACATTATAGCTGATTTTGAAACCACACTCGCCATCACGAGTGCCGGCACTGATGATGCCTTGAGTGCTGTATTTTTCTAGGTGAGAAGGCATTGCAGGAGCTGCATCTGGAGGAGCAGTTGGCAGCGCTAGAGCGTGGCAAGTTTCCGGAGATCGAGAAGTTGTTCAAGCCAATATCATCCTCGACCCATATCACCACCTCTTTAGACGAGCCACCAACACTGGAGTTGAAGCCCCTCAATCCTCACTTGGAGTATGCATTTCTCCGGGAGGGAACAAGCTCCTAGTTATCATCAGCTCGACCCTCACACCCTAGCAGAAGGTCAGACAAGTGGCCTTGTTGAAGTAGTATGAGCGAGCTTTGACAAGGAAGATCACCGATATCCAGGGGATCAACCCTTCTTTCTGTTCCCATCAGATCCTGATGGAGGATGAGATTCGACAAGTGAGACAGCCCCAGAGGAGATTGAGACCAAATCTGAGGCCGTGGTCAGAGTAGAGATTATTGAATTAATGGACGTGGGAATCATCTTCGCCATTTTCGACAACAAGTGGGTCAGTCCTACTCAGGTGGTGCCTAGGAAGGGTGGGATGATTGTGGTCCCTAATAAGCAGAATGAGCTAATCCGGATGAGAATGGTGACTGGGTACCGCGTTTGCATCGACTATCGCCACCTCAATGATGCCACAAGTAAGGATCATTTATCTCTACCATTCATTGACTAGATGCTCGAGAGGTTGGCAAGGAACTAGTTTTACTGCTTTCTGGATGGGATGTCCGGGTATTTTCAGATTCCCATAGCACCGAAAGACCATGCAAAGACTACCTTCACCTGCTCTTTCGGCACGTTTTCCTATCGACGGATTCCCTTCGGGCTTTGCAATGCCCCAACCACGTTCTAGAGGTGTAAGCTCGCCATCTTCGAATATCTGGTCGGAGAAATCATGGAGGTGTTCATGGACGACTTTTCAGTTTATGGAGACTCATTCTCTCACTGTCTTCACAACCTGGAACTCGTTCTGAAAAGACGGGATGACACGAACCTGGCGCTGAGTTGGGAGAAATGTCACTTTATGGTTCTAGAAGGCATAGTGTTGGGGCATAAGATTTCCAACATGGGAATCGAGGTGGACAGAGCCAAGATTGAGACGATCAACAAACTACCTCCTCCCACTTCTGTGAAGGGAGTTCGCAGTTTCCAGGGCCATGCAGGTTTCTATCGGTGTTTCATCAAAGACTTCTCGAAGATTGCCTTGCCACTAACGAAGCTTATTGAGAAGGATTCCTCCTTCCATTTCACAATCGTGTGCACAGCAGCATTCACAAACTTGAAGGAGAAGCTCAATCAGGCTCCTATCATGGTCACTTCTGATTGGACTTTATCATTTGAGCTGATGTGCAACGCGAGTGACTTCGCGGTTGGAGTTGTCCTGGGACAGAGGCGAGATCAGCATTTTCGGCCCATCTATTATGCATCGAAGACCCTCAATGATGCCTAGGAGAGCTACACCACCACAGAGAAGGAGCTACTACTGTGGCGTTCGCCTTCGAAAAATTACGCCCTTATCCGGTTTTGTCTCGCGTGGTCGTCTACACAGATCACTCTGCCATCAGATACCTGATGAGCAAGGCCGACGCCAAGTCTCGGCTCATACGATGGATCTTGTTGTTGCATGAGCTTGAACATGAAATGTGGGACAAGAAGGGAGCGGAAAATGTTGCTACTGATCATCTTTCACGGTTGGAAGCCCCTCCGGGGGACAACTCCGTGGAGGAGATCAATGACTCCTTCCCAAATGAGCGGTTGATGATGATGTTTATGGGTGAGCGTGTCACCCCTTGGTTCTCCGACTTCGCAAACTATCTTGTTGGCCACCAGCTTCCCAAGGGGATGACGACTCATGCGAAGAGGAATTTTTTCTACGAGCTGAAGCACTACTTCTGGGATGATCCACACCTCTCCAGGACTAGAGCCGACGGAGTCATCCGTTTTTGTGTCATGGACAATGAGATGGAGGGCATTCTCTCTTATTTCCACGAAGGACCTACTGGCAGGCACCATGGCGGTAATCGCATGGCGAGGAAGGTACTAAAGGCGGGCTTTTACTGGCCCTCGCTCTTCAAGGATGCCGACGCCTTCACACTCTGGTGCGACCGATGCCAGAGGTCAGGTAAAATTTATGCCCGGGATGAGATGCCCCAGAATGTGTTTGTTATTTGTGAAATTTTTTATGTCTGTGTTATCGATTTCGTGGGCCCATTCCCTCCATCTTTTGGTAATTTGTACATCCTCATTGTTGTTGATTACGTCTCTAGGTGGGGTGTAGCACAACCTTTGCCCACTAATGATTCTAGACGTGTTTGTCAATTTCTTAAGCAGTTTTTCTCACAGTTCGGGACGCCTAGAGCCATCATTAGCGACAAAGGCACCCATTTTCAAGGTCAATTTGATAAGTTGCTCTCTTGCTATGGTGTCACTCACAAGGTGTTCGTAGCCTACCACACCCAAACGAGTGGGCAGGTTGAGCTGACGAATCGGGAGCTCAAACGCATATTTGAAAAGACGGTGGATCAATCCCTCAAGGATTGGTCCACCAAGCTTGATGATGCTCTGTGGGCATATCGGACTACCTACAAGCCGCCGATTGGTACTTCTCCATATCGGCTCGTCTATGGAAAGGCATGTCACTTGCCTGTTGAGCTAGAGCACAAGTTGTTTTGGGCCCTTAACCTGCTAAACTTGGCTGTGAGCCTTGCAGGTGATGAAGGCAAGATGCAGATGTTGAAGCTGGCTGAATGGTGTTACCAAGCCTACGAGAACACCAAGCTGTACAAGGAGCGGACATAGCGTCTCCACGACACTCGATTGAGGGCCCCGAAGGAGTTTTCAGGTTAGCGATCGAGTTCTTCTTTATAAATCTCGCTTGGAACTCTTTCTTGGAAAACTTCGATCCAGATGGTCGGGACTGTTCATGGTCATGCAGGTGTTCCCATATGGCACTATTGAGATTGCCAACCCGCAAAACGAGCCATTTAAAGCACTGTTATCAAAACCAAGCCGGATCGGCCGATTCGATCGCGATTAACTGGATTCGAACTGTCAGTCGGTTCCAATTGCCCCAAAATGGAGAGAAATATGCCTATCCAGATATTGAACGGTTCATCAGGTTAACTGGAAGAACAGCCAAACCCGTGTCAGTGGGTTTGGGATAACGGTGGACGTTTCCACTGTTTGCTCGGCGGCGACCAACATCTTCTTGCTTTTGAGGGAGCAGATGAAGGGGTTGCTGGCGGCGTGGATGAAGCTTTTGATTAGGACCCCAGTGAGCTCTGCCGCTCGGATCTGGATTGGAAGGGCGAGATCAGATCTGACGACGAGCAAAGTATGGTCGGCAGAACTGAAAGCAGATGGATGTGAAAAAGTTTGAAACTAGCCAGATCGGCCACGAGAGAATCAGATTGGAAGGAGGATATGCAGATCTGTTCCGTCATCCGTGCTTGCGTCTTGACTCTGAGCTTCACGGGAACGACAACAAGGAGCGGCTACAAGATGAAGACGACAATCCCTAGAGGTGAAAGAGAAGCCACTGTCCGAGAGGGTATCATTGGTTTGAATCTCAAGTGAGAAGGATTGATGTTCGTCTAATAATCAACGTCAATATTAGATTAACTCGTGGAACAATTCAGACGAAAAAGTAACTCGGATTGCTCATACTAAGTAGCTCACACAGAAAGCTTCTGGAATGCTCTTTTTTGTTTATTTTCCCTTTCTCCGTTAACTAGAACGCTTTTTTTATTAATGAAAGTCAGAGTGCCTTTGTGCCAGGGCGATACATAACTGATAATATTATGATTACCATTGAGATTTTTTTTCTATGAAGAATAGAACAAAAGGCAAGCTGGGGTTCATGGCTGCGAAACTAGACATAGCTAGGGCTTATGACTGAGTGGAATGGAGGTTTCTTGAGGCGATGATGAAGAAAGTCGGTTTCGAAGACAAATGGATTTCCCTGATTATGTTGTGTGTCACTACAGTTTCCTATTATATCCTAATACATGGCAATCAAACAGAGACCTTCCATCCATCGAGAGGACTAAGGCAAGGTGACCCTATATCGCCCTATTTCCTCCTATGTGCAGAAGGCCTTTCAGCCCTGACATTGAAGGCTTTCTAGGAAGGAAAGATTCATGGATTACTGATCTCCAAACATGCTTCTAGTGTCTCACACTTACTTTTTGCAGATGATTCACTTTTTTTTCTAAGAGCAACACAAGATGAATATAGGAAATTGAAAGACATTCTGTCTATCTATGAGAGGTAGTCCGGACAGATGGTTAATGTGGGGAAATCTGAGTTATCGTTCAACACAAATGTGCTGAGCATATGAGGCATGTGACCCACCATGAGAAGTATCTTGGGCTTCCTACTGTTATTGGGCGAGCAAAGAAACAAGTTTTCACCTATCTTGTTGATGGAGTGCGTAAGAAGATAAAATTTTGGAAGAATAAACTTCTCTCTAATGCAACAAAGAAAGTTTTAATTAAGGCGGTGTCACAATCACAAGCAATCTTTGCAATGTCAGTTTTCTTAATCCCATAAGGGGTGCTTGATGAGATTCGAAGATTGATCACAAGTCTCTAATGGGGATAAAAGAAGGAAGAGAAAATGATACATTGGATAAGTTGGGGAAAATTGTGTAGTGACAAGAAGGAAGGGGGCTTGAGTTTTCGAAACTTACATGGTTTTAGTCTAACTCTGCCGGGGGGGCCAAGTCTGGAACCTACTGCAGAAACTAAACTCCCTAGTGGCTCGTATATTAAAAGCTAAGTATTTCCCACATACTTCCGTGTTACAAGCAGAGGTTGGTGACACGCTAAAACACAACACCTAACAATGGCCAAGTGTAACCAATGAAAGGGACTGCAGTATAGTGGCACAAGTAATAAATATCGAATCCACGGGTCTCTAGAGTTACTATTACTCAGCTTCAGTTCATTATCTAGCAAACTAGATTAAGAATTGATTGATAAACTACTCTACTGACTACTCTACTAATTACAAGTTGGGAACTCACTTAGGTATGATTCCCCCTAGCTCCTCAATTAGGTCCAAGTTGCAATTACCTTTGGTTGATCTACTGTTGATTAAACTGCGGAAGATCCTAAATTAGCTTGGAATCTCTTAAGCTGACCAAGCCCTCTCAGACAGAATACCCGGCAGGCGACTAGCCTTCACCGGGATAGACTGCTAAGGCGATTCACACAGATCTCCACTACTGGAATGAATTCCAGTACAAAGCAGTGAATTGATTGACTCTCGCACAACCAATTCACTACTATCAATCAAGGAAGCTCTCTTAACCTAATCAGATTCTATCTATCATAGGTTAAAGCAGAAATCAAGAGAATTTGATCAAGATCCAATTGACTAAATAAATCATGCCTCAATCGATTATAATCAAACAATATAGCATCCAAAACTTCATACAAGAAAGATCCTAGCTCATGGAACTAGGGTTCCTCAAAACCTAAGTGAAGGGAAGTTACTCCATAGAGAAGAGAGAGACTGCAGAAATCTGATCTAGATCTTCAATCTCCATCTCCAAGCTTGATTCCTGAGCTCCAATGGCGAAGAAATCCTCCAAAATAGCTCCAAGAATGTTCCCAAGTCGCTCTCTCTCTCTAGGGTTCGTCCCTTGGGTGTTTGGGATCCAAAACCCAGCTCTCCCCTTTCCTTTGGCTGAAAATCAGGTTTTAAACAGCAATTCCCGACTCACACGGGCAGGCCGCACGGCCGTGCAGCTCACCCAGTTGCCCGTGCGAAGGCTCGGTGATTTCCGCACGACCACGACTCGCACGGCCGTGCAGCTCACTTGCACGGCCGTGCAGCTCAACTTGCACAGCCGTGCGGATTTTCTGCTCTGCCCGTGTGGCTTGCTCAGCCTCTGTTTAATGCTTCGTTTCTCCCTCGTCCGGACTCCGAATCAGTCGCCGTTTGATCCCAGACGCTCGTAGTCTCGTCCTCTTTCGTTTCATAGAAAGCTTGCATGATTCTTTGTTCATGAATGAGGTATAAATCCATTCTTCTTCAGGTCATACCCGAGTTTCTTCTCCGGAATCGTCAATTGATCTCTGATTGACTTGAAACTTGCGCCTATGCTTCACTTTATGTGCTAGGACCTGAAATGGGACAAAGGAACACAACCTAGCATAAAATAGGCCAAAGACGCAATAATTCAAGCTCAAACAATCAAGAAACAAAGGGGAAAACATGTGCAAATACCGAGTCATCAGTTGGCCCTACCCAAGTCTTGTAGGAGGAACCTAGTGGCTGCTAAGGATCTGATTGCCTCAAGGACTAGATGGAGGGTGGGAGATGGGTGAAGGATACAAATTTGGTGAGATAAATGGCTTCTGAAAGGGAAAAACTATCGAGTTGAAATCCTTATGGTGGGATTGGAGATACAATTTACCGTTGACACTCTTATTGACCATGAATCAAGAACCTGGAAGTTGGACCTCCTTCAGACACATTTAATCCCACGGACCGTCACAATATCTTACAAATCCTAATTCCTCAGCAACCATCAGTTGATTGTCAATGTTGGGGTTTGAGAAATCGGGTCAATATAGTGAAAAAAGTGGCTACATCTTGTGGAAACAGTGACAGAATGCAGAAGAGGGGGAGCTCTATTTTCTGATTGATTGTGAGAGATTATGGAAATTGAGCCTACCACCAAAGGTTAAGGTTTTCCTCTAGCGATGGGGTCTGAACATTCTAGTTTCTACCTATAGATATGAACATAAGGATTCGTCTAAAGAATGCTTGTGAAAATTTCCCGTTCTGCAGGCTCTCAAAATCACAGGAATATCTTTTCCGAGTGTGTGCGTGGGCAAGCAGGTTTTGGAGACCTATACAGCTGGCGGATTGTTTTGAGAAGAGGAGAGATCAGAGATGCAAAAATGTCTTTGTGCTATCCTAGAAAGTGAAGAAGATACCCAGCTCATGCAATTCATTATGCTCATATGGTTTCTATGGAAGGAAATGAACAATCAATTGTTCAACAACCCTAAGCTAGAGGAATGGGAGATCTATGCTAGATCAGGGGAATACCTGGATGAATTTGTGGAGAGCCAAGAGCAGCAGTGTCGAATTGAGTCACCTCCCCAGGACTATATTTGGGAACCACCACCGTCGGGAGTATGGAAGATGAACATTGATGCACCTGTGTTCTTTAGATATGGTACTGGTAGGGGGTTGGCCGTTCGAGATGATAGAGGAAGATTTAGAACGGTGGCACTGAGGCGGGATCGGCGGCAATGGAAACCGGAGATGGCGGAAGGACAAACCTTTCTCTAGGCACTCCAATTTGCCCAGACCCACCAATTGCTTCAAATCATCATCGAGACAGACTATATGATTGGTGGCGAAATTGGACATAGAGGATGATTCCCTTTTGGAGATTGGATAAGTCTACAAAGAAATAAGGAAGAAAGCTGGCAAAATGGTGGTGACACGCTAAAACACAACACCAAACTGCGGCCAAGTGTAATCGCAGTCCGGAAATACAGAATAGTGGCAAGTTCAATTTATCAACCCGAGGTATAGATATGCTTCCTACTCTGTGATTATCTATTATCTAGCAAGACAAAGTTGAGTGAATGTGATTTTAAGCTAAATTAGTAACAAAGCAAGAAATGGTTCGAAGTTCTTAAGCAGGGGAAGAGTCACTCAGGAATGAGTCCCCCTAGCTCCTTAGTTAGGTCAAAGTTGTAATTACCTTTGGTTGATTTACCGTTGATTAAAATGCGGAAGATCCGACAGTAGCTTGGAATCTCTTAAGTTGACCAAGCCCTCTCAGACAGACTACCCGCAGACGACTAGTCTTCACCGGGATAGAACGTTGAGGCAATTAACACAGAACTCCACTACTGGAATGGGATTCCAGTACAAAGCAGTGAATCAACTAACTCTCGTATAATTGATTCGCTACTACCGATTGAAGAAGCTCTAACAACCTAATCAGATTCTATCTATCTCAGGTTGCAACAGAAATCAATAAAAGATGATCAGGCTTCAAATGAATCAATTAAAACACTTCAATCGATTATAATCAAGTAGTATCACAATCCAAACGTCATTACAATCGATATCCCTAACACATGGAACTAGGGTTCTTCATACCCAAGTGACAAGGGGTTCTGCTCCATAAAGAGAGAGGGGAAAACAGAAAACAAAGCAGTCATACTCATCAAGATGGGAAGAATCTGCTCTGGAATGATAATCTTCACTCCCAGGATGAAATCCAAGCTTGATTGATGAAACCCATCTCCAAAATCACCTCGAGGGTGTGTTCTTTGCACTTTCTCTCTCTAGGACTCTGTTTTTGCTCTGGAAATTCGTCTCCCTCTTCAAAAGACCCAGAATTGGGTTAAACCCCAGAATTCCTGATAGACCGATAATTACACGTTTTCACCCCTATTCTGAAGCTGTTTGAGAAGTTGATTCTCGTGTTTTAAGCCGATTTCACGCTAGGTTGTGTGTTTATGTCATATTTCAGGACCCAACGTTGGAATCGAGGCGCAGAAACGAGTTCTGGGTCGAAAGGAGCAAAGTTGGGACGAAGTGGGCTGCAGGAGGAAAATACCCGGTCAGGTGGCAAAATACCCGACCGGGTATTTGTCATTTTTGGCGCCCGTGAGAAACAGAAGGGGGCCTGGGCAGGAGGCTAAAATCCCCGGTCGGGGATTATTGGGGCAGACCGGGGATTTTCCCCTGGCAAGAAACGCGCGTTTTGAATATACCCGGTCGAGATCCAAAATACCCGACCGGGTATCATGACAGGCAGCCAATTTAAAGGAGAAGAAGGCCAACATTCAAGGGTGCCGAGTTTTAGAGAGACAAAGCGATTCCTAGAGAGAGAAAGCGACGAACCAGAGTTCCCAAGTGCCATAGCTTGATCTTCATCACCATTGGAGCCCCGCTTGAGCTTGGAGAAGAGCCGATTAACGTCCAGAAGCATAAATCCATCTTCACAGTATGATTTCCGTGTCTGAATATGTTTTTGCTTCTTTCTCCATGGAGTAGTTTCCCCATTCATCTGGGTATGGGGAACCCTGGATTTGTATGCTAGGTCTGATTGTATGAACCCAAGTACAGAGTTTATGAATTGATTATATTCGATTGAGGTTTGAATGATTGAATGACTTGAATCCTGATCAAATTCCTGTTGTTTCTGCTTTGACCTAGAATGAGAATATCTGCCTAGGTTGATAGAGTATCCTTAATTGAAGGTAGTGAATTGGTGACTTTAGTCGAGGAGCCAATTCGCTATTCTATACCGAAGTCAATTCGGTAGTGGAGGTTTGGTTCGTTAGGGCCTCAATCTGTTTACTCCGGTGGAGGTTAGTCGCCCGCTAGAGACTCAGATTGAGAGGGTCCGAAGACCTTTAGTCGAGACTTCAGACTGTTTAAGAACCTTCCCCAGTATAATTTTCATGAAAACTGAACTTGGTAAATTGCAGTCCGGCTTAACTGCAGTCTAGGGGGAACCATATCCGGGTGACCTCTCTTGACTTGAAAACAACCGTTTAACTTGCTTTGCGTTTTTGTTTGTTTGAACCTGCACTAAAAGTTCACTGCTAGATAACAAGAATTCACCGAGTAGTCATCAAATCTAGGACCCGGGTTGACATTAAAACCCAAACCCGCTATACTACGCTTTAGGAAGTGGTTATACTTGGCCATTTTCTAGAGTGACAGTAGGAGTGAGTCAAGTTTTTGGCGCCGTTGCCGGGGACGGCTAGGTTGTTGAAGAAAAGTGATTTCTGTTACTTTAGCATTTTCATTTTCGCATTGAGTGTTTGTTCTTTCCCACTTGTGCCTTCACGGGTTTGCATTGCTTGATTGTGTGCAGATAGTGCATGACCCGTAGCCAGTCGGGAGGTTTACTGCCGTTGGATCCAGAGATTGAACGCACCTGCCACCAACTTCGGAGACAACAGCAAGCTAGACTGGCTACGGTGGAGCGCAAAGACGGCCATTTGAGCAGCGAGTCCGAGGACGAGTACGAGATGGAAGGCGACCACAACCCACCTCCGGGGAATCAGCTCTTGGGGAACGAACCCAGGGCCCAAGCACCGCCGCAGGGACCCACCTTGGAGTATTACTACACTCCACGGATTGCTGACATCCGCCCGGTCATCCTCTATCCGCCCATTCCAGCAAACAACTTCGAGATCAAGCCATGCTGGATTCAACTCATTACATCCTCTATCCAGTTCCATGGTTTGAAGGATGAGGAGGCCTGGGTGCATCTTTCCCGTTTTCTGCAGCTGACAAACGGGTTCAAGCTGAACGGTGTCCCGGATGACGCGATCCGCCTTCACCTCTTCCCCCATTCTCTGGCGGGGAATGCTAAGAGGTGGTTGGAGACCCAGCCCCCATTGTCCATCACTTCTTGGGACGATCTGGCAGACAAGTTCGTGCACAGGTACTATCCGACATCGAAGACCACAGAGATTCAGCGGGAGATCACTCACTTCCGTCAAGAGCCAGACGAGTCACTTCATGATGCATGGGAGCGGTACATGGGATATTTCTGGCAGTGTCCCCATCATGGCTTCAGTGATGCATTCACAGTGGGGAACTTCTACAGTGCCCTCACCCCAGATAGCCAGAGGGTGATTGAGTCTCTATGCCCAGGAGGGGATATTCTCACTAAGACTCCACCCGAGCTGAACCAGATGATTAGTACCTTGGCTGCCCGAGATCATTCCTGGGGGCAGAACAGCAGAGGCAGAAATTCCCGGGACCGTGGTGTGCACGCTACGGAGGCCAGGTCCGGGTTAGAGCAGCAGGTGGCTGAGTTGGTGCAGACATTGAAGCAGCCCAACAGTCTCCTTCCGGGCCGAGGTACAGCTACACCTCCAGTAGCTCAGTGTCAGTGGTGTGAGAGCCCGAATCATCTGGTGGAGGACTGTCAGGCCATGAGGGAGTCCTCTACTCCCCAAGAACAGGTGGACTTCATCGCCAATGCTCGGCGCCTGGACCCATATAGCAATACCTACAATGAGGGGTGGTTTTCCAGCACCAGCGGGTGGTTTTCAGTAGAGGCAGCCCTTCCAGGCTAGGCAGGGGCCACCACCACAGCAGCAGCCCTACCTGCCTAGGCAGGGGCAGCCATTCCAGCAGCCCAAGCGTCAGTATGCCGAGCCAGCAGCAACCCCAGCTCCCGATAACCAGATGACCGATCTGAAGAATATTTTGGCAACATTCATAACCACCAGCCAGGCGAATTTCACGAGGGTGGACCAGAGCATAGCCTCTCTAGAGGCAGGACAGAGGAACCAGGGTGCTATTCTGCAAGATTTACAGAAACAAGTCGGTGCCATAGCGCGCCAACTTACTGCCCGGGCCCCGGGGACTCTACCTGCCACCACCATCCCCAATCCACGGGAGCCGCACGAGCAGCTGAATGCCATCTTCACCAGGAGTAGCAGGCCCCCATCGGCTGATCCTGCCCCGACCAGGCAGGAGGAACCACTACCTGCTTCAGCACTTCCAGCCGATGATACAGAAGTGCGGGTGCAGAAGGAAGCCCCTGCTCCCAAGCCACAACCAGTGGTTAAGGAGCACGTACCTCAGCTTCCCTTCCCCACTCACCTACACAAAGACAAGCTGGAGACTGAGTTTGCCAAGTTTATGGCAATGTTGAAGCAGCTCAACATCAGCATACCGTTTGTGGAGGCACTGTCGAAGATGCCCAAGTACGCAAAGTTCATGAAAGACCTCCTCACCAACAAGAAGAAACTTGGGGATCTCTCGACAGTGCTGCTGAGCGAGGAGTGTTCTGCTATCCTGCAGAACAAGCTGCCCGAAAAGCGCAAGGACCCAGGGAGTTTCACTATCCCTCTTACTATTGGCAGCATGCATGTAAGCAAGTCCTTGGCGGACCTAGGCGCTAGCATAAACGTCATGCCATATAAGTTGTTTAAGAAGCTAGACCTAGGTGAACTTAGCCCTACTAGGATGAGCATTCAGCTAGCTGATCGTTCCGTTGTGCATCCTAGGGGTATCATAGAGGACCTGCTTGTTAATGTGGGTGCATTCACATATCCTGTTGACTTTGTTATTCTGGATATAAATGAGGATGTGCCTTTGATTTTAAGGAGACCATTTCTTGCCACCGCCAAGGCACTTATTGATGTGCATGATGGTAAACTGATCCTGCGTGCTGGAAATGAACAAGCTACCTTTTCTGTGACTGAATTCGATCACTGTGCTATGATTTCTGACCCGGTACACGAGCCGGTCGTGTATCCTTCTGCACCTCTCATTTTGTAGGACCCCCCTCTCACTCCTTCGCCGCCGCTCCCTCCAGCCTCACCACCGAATAAAAAGCTCAAAGAGGAGTGGCGGCCGAAGCAGTAGGTGCCTAAGCCTACTCGGAAGAAAGGTGGAGACCACTATGAGCTGGTCCCACCTCCTGCATCATGATCACCCTGGCCATCTGCGTAATCTCTTGCCTGCATTCTGCCTGATGGCCAGGTCGAGCTAACCAATGCTGGTGGTTGCACCCGTCGGGTGCACGGTCACCACCTGAAGCTGTACCTCAAGAGTGACGTGGATTCGCTCTTAGAGGCACCGGAACTCGCGGACCCTTAGTTTCGCCATGGGCGTCCAGCTAAAAGACGCTAAAGAAGCGCTTGTGGGGAGGCAACCCCACCACGGTTTGCATTTCTTTTTCCCTTTTTTCTGAGTTTTTGTGTCGTGTCGATTCAGTTGCATGTCTGTAGTGAAGTTCGGTCATCTGTGATGCCTCGATTTGGTGTTTTCGTGCAGGAGAGGTTGAAATTTTGGGCGATTGAGATTTTTGGCCAATTGGGGGGAAATACCCGGTCGTGGGCCAAAATACCCGACCGGGTATTTTTGGTCCACGATCGGGACCCCCTCTGCTTCTCGGGGTGAAAAAAGGGAAATACCCGACCTCGTCCCAAAAATACCCGACCGGGTATTTTTGGTTCGAGGCCGGGGATTTTCAAGGCCTTACACGCAGCGTTTCACAAAAATACCCGACCTTGACCCAAAATTACCCGACCGGGTATTTTTGGCTCAAGGCCGGGTATATTGATCCACTCGATATGCTGCGTTTAAAACCCCCGGTCGTGGGATCAAAAATACCCGACCGGGTATTTTTGAGACCCGACCGGGGATTTTTACTATTTAAAGGAAACCTCCGGTCAGTTTCTCTCTCTATCCTCATTTTCCCAAAATTTCTCCTCTCTCTTCCTCTCAAACCCTCTCCCCTCTCTCCTCTTGGCCGCCGCCGGCCGCCCGCCGCCAGCGGCCGTCGCCGCGTCTCCGCCGCCCGCCGCCGCCGGTCATTTTCCGGTGACCCTCCGGCGACTTTCCGGCCACTTTCCGGCGAGCCTCCCGGGCAAATTTTTGGGTCCTCCTCGCATCCCTCGCCCTTTCCTAGAGTCCTCGCTACAGTTCTACTTGCGTTCCCAGGTGTGTTTCTTGTTAATTACTCCATTCCTGGGAAATCGAACTGTAGATTGTAGGACCGAGAACTGTGTTTGCATGCCTGATTTAGAGTAGGGTGAGGGATGCCTTGAGTATGTATGGACTTATATGTGGTATATGTGCTGACCATGTAATGAATGTGATTGGTTCTGTGATTCTTGCCTTGATTCCGGTTGAGTTGCTTGCGATTCAACCGTCTGTGCGTAACGCTGTTGGCCTAGGTGGCCTCAAGTGTGGGGGAAGTGATGAACTCATGCTGTTGGTCCTGACAAGTTTTTCTTGGCTCCACCTTTGGTGTATTGATTTTGCAGGAACATGTCTCAAGACCATCCGTTTGTGCAGGGCCTGCGCCTGCACCCGGAGAACGCGGATCAGTTCCGCAAGGTGATCCGGGGGAAATTGGAGCGCCACCACCACCTTGAGTGGGCAGTGTTCGAGGAGCTCCACTGCATACAGGAGCTCACAACCGCCATTAGCCACCGCGATTGGCGGACGCTGCTTGCCATAGATGAGCCCACCTACACGGAGCTGGTGTGGGAGTTCTACACCACGTTCAACTACGACAGCAAGAAGGCTCGGGACTCCTACGCGGTGACATTCAGGCTGGGTGGCCACCCCCGGGAGCTGACCATTGACAGGTTGGCCTACGCCTTGGGGATTGAGTACCATCCGTTCGATCGCCACGAGGTCGAGATCCCGAACCCGACCGACTGGAATCAGGACGGGTTCTACCGCAGGATAGCCAAGCGCGCTCATAGATATGACTACTTCGATGCTGGCCAGACCTACGTCAGCACCCTCAAGCCGGAGTGGCACATCCTGAACCTGCTGATCACCCGCTCCATCGTCCCCAACGTCACCGGCTCGCATAAGATTCCGAAGCGGGTGTTGTATGCCATGTACTCGATGGGGTACCCGGAGCACATGCTCCACTTGGGTTCTTTCGTGGCCACCACCTTCTCCCGGTGCCACGGGAAACCCAACCATCTCTACCGTGGTCCCCTGATCACTCGGTTGGCGCGCCACTTCGACATCAGCTTCCAGGGGCTTCAGGATGCTTCTGCACGTGGCGGCTCCATCCCCCTCAGCCGGGAAGTGCTCCACAGTGCACGCCTCCTAGCCATTGATGACCTCCGTACCTGGGTGGATGGGCTTTCGATGCCCCCTGAGGAGGTTGTGGATCTTGATGAGGACAGGGAGGACGCTGATTACTCCGGCGAGTAGGAGGATGAGGATGAGGATGATGATGATGATGATGAGCCGGAGCCCCAGCTCTCTCCACCATGGGACCTTCAGCCTCGACGGAGACCGGTGAGAGGCGAGTCCTCCTCTGGTCCATCTGGTCCGTCAATGGCTTCTGGCCCGTCGATGGACTTCTTCACGGAGCAGTTCCAGCAGATGGGGCTTCAGTTCCAGCAGTTCGGTCTTCAGAACCAGCAGCTCATGGACCATCAGGTCCAGTTCTACCAGCAGTATTCGGCCCACCAGGCCGAGTACCAGTCCAGGCTGGCGGGTGTTGACGAGCGCCTTGGCCGCTTGGAGACCCATATGGGAGTCACTAGTTGTAACATCCCGTTCCGGCAAAACCCACATTTCGATCGCTAGAAAGTTCACGATTTAAAATCGAGCGTTTTGATAGTATTTCGACAAAAATCGGATTATCGATCGATCGGATAAGTATAAGTATTAATTATATATATATATATATATTATATAATTAATAAAAGAAAAAAAAAGAGAAAAGGACATAAAGCAAAGCGGTTCGGACCACTTTACTATAATTACCGTCGCACAAATCTTCCCCACCATTCAATTTTCATTTCGTCCCATTTCTTTCCTTTTCCCCTACCCAGAGAAACAGAGCGCGCACAAGACAGCTCGGTGGGAAATAGCAGAGCTTAATTCTTGAGCTCTAACCATCCAAAAATTCCGTAAGTAACGCCTAATTCATCCATTCATCGTAGTTTATCGATTTAGAGCTTTAAAACGAGTTTTTGGTTCAGGAATTTCTTGAATTCCCGATAAGTCAAATTAGGGTTTCGGAGTATTCAAAAGCCGGATTGAGCCCAAATTTCTCATACAAGCTTCCTGCAGCGAGGTAATTAATCCTCTGGTTCTAATCCATGAATTTCGCCAATTATTTAGGTCAGAGCCGAAATCGCTGAATTTAGCTTCAGCCAGGGTTTGATGTGTTTTTATCGAGAATTTGATCCGGAGCTTAGTACTAACATTGACGGGGATACTGCAGGGGATATTAGGACGGTCTCGGATTTTAATTCGTGGTTCGTTCGTGAAATCGACGTTTTAGTACGGGAAGGTTAAACCGGTGTTTGAACAACCGGAACTGGTGAGGGAATAGCACGGCATACCGGGTTTGTCGTATCACGATAATTATATTGATGCTTAGAATTGACCTAGGTGAATTAGAATGGCATGATAAAGGGTGTATGAACTTTTGTGCTATATGATGAATCATGGACTGTCGTATGATATTATTGACTTGCCCTAATTTAGATGGACATTGTTTATGCTGATGATTTCATACATGTTGCCATTTGTGGCTTAACTGTTGATATGACTTCCTGGTTGTCCGATAATGTGTTTTGACATGATGTGATATTATGGTTGTATTTGGATCCATAAGTGGGGGAATAAACTTCCCAGGGTGATATTATGATGTTTAAGGAGGATGACTTGCACGAGGGTTTATCCCGAGGAAGTGCAATTATACGACTCCTAATTTACCTATGTTGAGCCAGTTCTGGCCAGGTCAAGTACATGAGTAAGTAACAAATTATGGTTAAGCAAGATGAGATATGGATCATGGATAAGGATACCAAGTAAGAGTACTTTGGTCTCATGGTCAATTACATAGTAATTAGGGCTCCCCATGTTATTACTCCGTTATGATATGTTATGTCACACCCCTGATGTGGTGTTGACCGTTGATTCATCATGAGATATGACCACACCCAGAGTGGTGTTGAGTCCGATATGACCACACCAAGAGTGGTGTCAGGTCCGATATGACTACACCGGCAGTGGTGGGTCCGATATGACCACATGCACGAGATGTTTGGTCCGTATTCCCGGGAGAGTAATTAGCATGGGAGTAGCCAGGCGCCTATAAGTAAAACATGATAAGATACACATGCATAAGTCAAGGTGGTTGAGTCTTTTGCCCATTGGGACATGAGGATGGCTGAGGTCCGATCCTAGTGTTTTGGCTTGTTTGCTAGATGTATGGTAGGGGTATGCTCTGTTATGAACTCACGATGCTATGATTATCTCACTCAGCTATGAGCTGACCCTCTTTTATTCTTCCTCTCTGATTATGCTATGTGTAAGCAGATCATCAGTAGCAGCAGTAGATAAGTGTTAGGTGGGAGAGGAGCTAGAGTTAAAGTCAATATGAGGTATGGTCTTCAACTATTCTGTGCTTGGACGACTACTCGGGATTTTGGCCAGTGATCCACACCTTTTTGTAAAAATGTTTTGAGAATGTTTTTCATGTGCATACTAGCTTCTGATGTAGTGTGAGATATCCACAGGTGTGGAAAGTTGATGATATGTGTATATGTTGTGTAACTGTGTAAGTTGTGACGATTATGGTATGTATAAGTATGGTATGTAGTTGTGGAGTATGAAAGTGTGACTATGGCTAACAAAAGCCAATGCATATGGTTGTGAGTATATATGTTTGTGATGAATTATTTTGCAGGATGAGTTGCAAGAACTGTTAGCCCATTACGCGAGTAATTCATGTCGAAATTTTATTTGGGTAAATTTTGATAATTAATGTAACACCCAAGATTAATTCCGCTGCAATTGTATGAACAATATGATTAGGCAAAACGTATAGGGTAGGGTGTTACAGTTTGGTATCAGAGCTGGTTTGTTTTCTGCATTATGGGTGTGTTACTTTCACCCTTGAGGACTGATCACCCTCAAAAGGGGAGGGAATACTCCATACCTGTACTTGCACTAAACTCTCCAAAATTGGGACCAAAGTTGATGATGTGTTGCGTAGTCAGTTGCATATGGTCAAACATGATTTTGAGCATTTGAAGGAATCTTGAAAATTTTATGGTTTAAGAGATTTTTAAAAATATGTGGAGTTTTTATCTTGTTGTCCAAGTAATGCTTTTGAAGAAAGTTTTGTTTCAACCAAGTGAGTAACTTGGTTAGACACAAATGGTGTGTGGATCAAACTAAGGCCAATGTTTCCTTGTAGTATGCACAGAAGTACTTTTAGTGTTACTACTAACTGATCGAGAAGCATGGTGCCTAGCTATGCAATGCAGTTGGTCTTCGACTATGCTAACATGACGAATTGTTGTGGTAGAGTTTTTAATATGGATATGATTCTTGATGTTGTGGTGGCTAATGTTTTGTAAGTTAGCTACCTTGTGTTACTGAGGTATGCTTTGAACTTGTTTATGTGATTATGCTATGAACTTGTGATAACCCAATATGTTATGAACTTGTGTTACCGAGATGCTATGTGTTTACTTATGTGTTACGGATCGCCTAACCTAAGAGTAAGGTACGAACTAGATGTTGAGTAGTACATTTTAAGACTTATGCTAGTAGAAGTTATGTATATCAACTCAAGATTAGATTTCGGGGACGAAATCTTTTAAGGAGGGGAGAATTGTAACATCCCGTTTCGGCAAAACCCACATTTCGATCGCTAGAAAGTTCACGATTTAAAATCGAGCGTTTTGATAGTATTTCGGCAAAAATCGGATTATCGATCGGATAAGTATAAGTATTAATTATATATATATTATAGGTTTAATACACTTGTATATCCAAAACTTTCACGGTTGTGCCAATAATATCCAAATTTCCTGAAATACCACTTATATCCAATTCCTTCACATTCTTTAACGGTTTTTTTGGATATACAAGTGTATTTAACCAAAAATATATTGGAAAATGGATAGATTTGGCAAAGAACAACTTTAAAACATGAATATAAGTGGTATTCCGGGAAATTTGGATATTATTGGCACAACCGTGAAAGTTTTGGATATACAACTGTATTAAACCTATATTATATAAATAATAAAAGAAAAAAAAAAGAGAAAAAGGACATAAAGCAAAGCGGTTTGGACCACTTTACTATAATTACCGTCGCACAAATCTTCCCTACCATTCCATTTACATTTCGTCCCATTTCTTTCCTTTTCCCCTACCCAGAGAAACAGAGCGCGCACAAGACAGCTCGGTGGGAAATAACAGAGCTTAATTCTTGAACTCTAACAATCCAAAAATTCCGTAAGTAACGCCTAATTCTTCCATTCATCGTAGTTTATCGATTTAGAGCTTTAAAACGAGTTTTTGGTTCAGGAATTTCTTGAATTCCCGATAAGTCAAATTAGGGTTTCGGAGTATTTGAAAGCCGGATTGAGCCCAAATTACTCATACAAGCTTCCTGCAGCGAGGTAATTAATCCTCTGGTTCTAATCCATGATTTTCGCCAATTATTTAGGTCGGAGCCGAAATTGCTGAATTTAGCTCCGGCCGGGGTTTGATGTGTTTTTATCGAGAATTGATCCGGAGCTTAGTACTAACATTGACGGGGATACTGCAGGGGATATTAGGACGGTCTCGGATTTTAATTCGGGGTTCGTTCGTGAAATCGACGTTTTAGTACGGGAAGGTTAAACCGGTGTTTGAACAACCAGAACTGGTGAGGGATTAGCACGGCATACCGGGTTTGTCGTATCACGATAATTATATTGATGCTTAGAATTGACCTAGGTGAATTAGAATGGCATGATAAGGGGTGTATGAACTTTTGTGCTATATGATGAATCATGGACTGCCGTATGATATTATTGACTTGCCCTAGTTTAGATGGACATTGTTTATGCTGATGATTTCATACATGTTGCCATTTGTGGCTTAACTGTTGATATGACTTCCTGGTTGTTCGATAATGTGTTTTGACATTATGTGATATTATGGTTGTATTTGGATCCATAAGTGGGGGAATAAACTTCCCAGGGTGATATTATGATGTTTAAGGAGGATGACTTGCACGAGGGTTTATCCCGAGGAAGTGCAATTATACGACTCCTAATTTACCTATGTTGAGCCAGTTCTGGCCAGGTCAAGTACATGAGTAAGTAACAAATTATGGTTAAGCAAGATGAGATATGGATCATGGATAAGGATACCAAGTAAGAGTACTTTGGTCTCATGGTCAATTACATAGTAATTAGGGCTCCCCATGCTATTACTCCGTTATGATATGTTATGTCACACCCCTGATGTGGTGTTGACCGTTGATTCATCATGAGATATGACCACACCCAGAGTGGTGTTGAGTCCGATATGACCACACCAAGAGTGGTGTCAGGTCCGATATGACTACACCGGCAGTGGTGGGTCCGATATGACCACATCCACGGGATGTTTGGTCCGTATTCCCGGGAGAGTAATTAACATGGGAGTAGCCAGGCGCCTATAAGTAAAACATGATAAGATACACATGCATAAGTCAAGGTGGTTGAGTCTTTTACCCATTGGGACATGAGGATGGCTGAGGTCCGATCCTAGTGTTTTGGCTTGTTTGCTAGATGTATGGTAGGGGTATGTTCTGTTATGAACTCACGATGCTATGATTATCTCACTCAGCTATGAGCTGACCCTCTTTTATTCTTCCTCTCTGATTATGCTATGTGTAAGCAGATCATCAGCAGCAGCAGTAGATAAGTGTTAGGTGGGAGAGGAGCTAGAGTTAAAGTCAATATGAGGTATGGTCTTCAACTATTCTGTGCTTGGACGACTACTCGGGCTTTTGGCCAGTGATCCACACCTTTTTGTAAAAATGTTTTGAGAATGTTTTTCATGTGCATACTAGCTTCTGATGTAGTGTGAGATATCCACAGGTGTGGAAAGTTGATGATATGTGTATATGTTGTGTAACTGTGTAAGTTGTGACGATTATGGTATGTATAAGTATGGTATGTAGTTGTGGAGTATGAAAGTGTGACTATGGCTAACAAAAGCCAATGGATATGGTTGTGATTATATATGTTTGTGATGAATTATTTTGCAGGATAAGTTGCAAGAACTGTTAGCCCATTACGCGAGTAATTCATGTCGAAATTTTATTTGGGTAAATTTTGATAATTAATGTAACACCCAAGATTAATTCCGCTGCAATTGTATGAACAATATGATTAGGCAAAACGTATAGGGTAGGGTGTTACACTAGTGCTCTCATGGAGCGGGAGAGAGATCGTGGACGCTGACAGATGGAGTACTCGGAGCACCTGCTCCAGGCTTGTCACCCTCCAGAGGGGCACCACTGGACCACCCGGTGGAATCATTCGCCACCACACCCACCACCGGAGGATGGAGACGACGACCTTATGAACCAAATTGACTTCTCCGGTCTCGGAGGGCCCTAGTGGCATGTTTTGAGTGTTTTTGTCTTTGTCAGCATGCAAACTGATTTGTGTCGGTTGATTGAGTGAATTAGTGATCTGTGGTAATGTGCAACCTAGGGAGGTAGTGTAGCACTATGGAGGATGTTGATGCATTTAAGAAGTCTCATTTCTTCTTCATATTGTGTCGGTTGATTGAGTGAATTAGTGATCTTAGGACCCTTGAATTGTGTGGTGTTGTGGACTCTCTACCTGTCATGGACTCTTGTATCATGTTTTGAAAATAACAGGTGCTCGAAAATGTGCTTTAAAATGGCGTCTCCCGTGCGAATAGGGCGAAAGTGTGTAAGGGGAGACGGGAATCCGTTCCCAATTTCCACCTACTACCTCCAGCCCCCTTACATGTCTTTCCCCCGCACAAGGCTCGAGATATCCGCTCCTGGCATGGCCGGTAAGAGCCGGGCTCCCGCAAAACCTCTACTAGGTGGGAGCCCCCATTTTCTGAAAAACAGGTTGGAACCTTTGAAAAAGAGAAAAAAAGAAAAAAACAAGCAAAAAAGAAAGAAAAGGGGTTCCAACCATCTTCAAGAAGAAAATCGAGCACATTGAAAAATGTGAGTCCATGATCTTTTGTTTTTTAGAGTCTTTTCATCCACGATTCATTTGTCCTCTGTTCACTATTTGCCATGATGCCGACTCGAGACCAGTGCTCTCGCCGAAGAAGCTATGAGATGACTTGTGCGTCGGTTGACCTCGTAAGCTGCTAAATGATCTGGGAAGTCCTCTACCTACGATCGAGGTTGTTTGTTGCTATAGAGGTCTGGAGAGTTGCATTGGTTTGAGTGAGGTTTGCTTGGGGACAAGCAAACGGTTAAGTGTGGGGGAGTTTGATAGACCGATAATTACACATGTTTTCACCCCCTATTCTGAAGCCGTTTGAGATGTTGATTCTCGTGTTTTAAGCCGATTTCACGCTAGGTTGTGTGTTTATGTCATTTCAGGACCCGGCGTTGGAATCGAGGCGGAGAAACGAGTTCTGGGTTGAAAGGAGCAAAGTTGGGACGAAGTGGGCTGCAGGAGGAAAATACCCGGTCAGGTGGCAAAATACCCGACCGGGTATTTGTCATTTTGGGTGCCCGTGAGAAACAGAAGGGGGCCCGGGCAGGAGGCTAAAATCCCTGGTCGGGGATTATTGGGGCAGACCGGGGATTTTCCCCTGGCATGAAACGCGCGTTTTGAATATACCCAGTCAAGATCCAAAATACCCGACCGGGTATTTCGACCAGGTATCGCGACAGGCAGCCAATTTAAAGGAGAAAAAGGCCAAAATTCAAGGGTGCCGAGTTTTAGAGAGACAGAGCGATTCCTAGAGAGAGAAAGCAACGAACCAGAGTTCCCAAGTGCCATAGCTTGATCTTCATCACCATTGGAGCCCGGCTTGAGCTTGGAGAAGTGCCGATTAACTTCCAGAAGCAGAAATCCATCTTCACAGTATGATTTCCGTGTCTGAATTTGTTTTTGCTTCTTTCTCCATGGAGTAGTTTCCCCATTCTTCTGGGTATGGGGAACCCTAGATTTGTATGCTAGGTCTTATTGTATGAACCCAAGTACAGAGTTTATGAATTGATTATATTCGATTGAGGTTTGAATGATTGAATGACTTGAATCCTGATCAAATTCCTGTTGTTTCTGCTTTGACCTAGAATGAGAATATCTGCCTAGGTTGATAGAGTATCCTTAATTGAAGGTAGTGAATTGGTGACTTTAGTCGAGGAGCCAATTCGCTATTCTGTACCGAAGTCAATTCGGTAGTGGAGGTTTGGTTCGTTAGGGCCTCAATCTGTTTACTCCGGTGGAGCTTAGTCGCCCGCTAGAGACTCAGATTGAGAGGGTCTGAAGACCTTTAGTCGAGACTTCAGACTGTTTAAGAACCTTCCGCAGTATAATTTTCATGAAAACTGAACTTGGTAAATTGCAGTCCGGCTTAACTGCAGTCCGGCTTAACTGCAGTCTAGGGGGAACCATAGTCCTCGCCACCATAGATCCCAGGTGGATAGCATGGTTCTCAGTGCGAATCGAGTGGATGAAGTAGAGGGACCGCCTGGTCAGGGTGCTGGCACTTTTGCCAGCTGGAGTGAAGGACTTCGTGAGCAATTGGTGGAGCAGGCGATTCTCGAGCTGCAGAGTGCTAGCCTTCGTCCTCCCTGCAGTGAAGGGGTCCCGAGAGGGCTGAGCTAGCCGGGTGTACAGAGCCTTGAAGGACACACCGACTGGGTTAGTGACCTCGGTGAAATACTCCTCGTCATCGTCCATGTCGAGGTCGAAAGCGACAACAAAGTCGTGGTAGCTCATGGAGCAAGGTTCACCGCCGAGCCTGAGCTTGACGGCCTCGCTTTCCGCCTAGTCGGTGGTCTCGTTGTGCACAAAGGTAGCGTAGAATTCTAGCACCAGCTCGTGGTAGACCTTCTCGTGCACAGACAACATCCGGCGCCATGCACGGTTGGTAGCAATAGTCAGGAAGTATTCGCAGCAATCTAGCTTCTGAAACTCCCTCCTGGTCCAAGGCTGATGCTTCCCAAGCTTAAAGGCCAGGATGCGTTTAAAGCGATCCTTGTGGGCGCGCCTTCTCAAATAACTGATGAACCGATGCTTAAGGTTTGGCTTCGTCATGGTCCTGCAAGAAAGTGAACCAAAATGGAGCCAAAAGAGCCATAGGAATGGTCAATCACACCCCCACACTTACTAACAGAAAAAAGCCGAACCACATTTTCATCCATAGTTCGGGGTGAAATAACTTGAGCAAACAAGTACAATCGGGGTGGGGGAGGGGGGTACACATCAACAATAAAGTAGGAAACTCAAGGTTCACATCCATAGCAAACACACCATGAGAGCACATCATTAAGGGCCCCAACCGGCTCCCACAAAATGGTATGAAAAACTGGCATTTCGAACACCTTGTGTGCACTTTTAAATTAGGCATAGAATGGATGAATTACTAGCACACAAGGGCTCAATCAAGCAAGGGAAACATCCCACATCACATTCCACACATAAACCAAGCCTTCCCCTCAATCAATTGCAATCAAATCACATGTTTCAATGAGGTTCTCTAAATACACACCCTAACACCCAATTCTCCAGAATTCACAAGGTAAAGGCCAAAATCAAACCTGGAGACACAAGTAGAGGTGAAGGGGATGATGAGGAGAAGGCAACAGAAGCGATAAAAGCCCAAAATTCAGCCCGAAAATGCTCGTCGGAAATCGCCTCAGGTGACCCAAATCCGGCCCAAATCGCCCCAAAACAAAGGGAAAGGCCGAAAAGGGGGAGGGGAAATTGCCAAGAGCGCTAAAAGTCGCGGTTTTCCGGCGAGGGGAAATTATTTTCTGGCCACACACGGCCGCGTGATGCATTTTATAGGCACGGGGGTCGCCACACGGGCAGACCCACACGGCTTTGTGGGAGCGGGTTTTGCTCGTGTGGCGCCGAGAAATCCACACGGGCTGGCCGAGTTTTTTACCCGACCCTTTCTGCCTGTGTGGAAAGCCTAGGAGCTTCACACGGCCAAAGGGGATTTCCACGCGGCCGTGCAGAATTTAGGCCTGGCCGTGTGAAATTCCAGAGCTCCGGATTCGACAAGTTTTCGCGCAAAAGCAACATCCAAACCTTTGACAGCACCTCACGACTCAAAAATACAAAAATTAAAAAGGAAAAGGAAAGAAAATGCAAACCTAGGTGGGGTTGCCTCCCCACAAGAACTTCTTTCCCGTCTTTTAGCTGGACGCCAGTAGAGGAACTAAGGGTCCTCGAGCTTGATCAGCTGCTCTGCGCGCTCGACCTCACCCCCAGATACAACTTTAAGAGGTGGATGTTCACTTTGAACGGCTGAGTTTGAGCATTGCTGATCTCCACCGCACCGTGCGGTTATACTTGGGTGATCCTGAAGGGTCCCGACCACCTCGAACGCAGCTTGCCCGGAAAGACTTTCAACCGAGCATCGTGGAGACGCTTGGTTCGCTCCTTGTAGAGCAGGGTGTTCTCGTAGGTGTGGTAACGCCATTCCTCCAACTCCTGCAGTTGCAGCTTACGTTCTGTACCTGCAACACTCAAATCCAGATTTAGCAGTTTAAGGGCCCAAAAGGCCTTGTGCTCTAGCTCGACGGGCAAGTGACACGTCTTCCCATAGACAAGCCTATATGGTAAAGTACCAATTGGGTTTTTGTAGGCTGTCCTATATGCCCAGAGATCATCATCGAGCTTGGTGGACCAATCCTTATGGGACTTATCCAACGTCTTTTCAATTATTCGTTTAAGCTCCCGGTTCGTCAGTTCGGCTTGACCATTGGTCTGGGGATGGTAAGTCACCGACACCTGATGCTTAACACCATAGCGAGAGAGGAGCTTAGTGAATTTCCCTTGAAAATGGGTTCCTCTATCACTTATGATGGCGCGAGGTGTCCCGAACCGAGAGAACAACTGCTTCAGAAATGAGCAGACCCGTCTCTCGTCATTGGTGGGCATGGCTTGAGCTTCTGCCCACATCGAGACGTAGTCTACTGCAACCAATATGTACAAATTGCCAAAAGATGGAGGGAATGGGCCCATGAAATCGATGCCACAAACATAAAAAATTTCACAAACGACAGATATATGTTGGGGCATCTCATCCCGGGAGGAAATGTTACCTGACCTCTTGCAGCGGCCACACTGTCGTGCGAAGGTGTCTGCATCCTAGAAGAGTGAGGGCCAGTAGAAGCCCTACTGTAGCACCTTCCGCGCCGTTCCCTCCATGGTGTCCGCTATTTGGTCCCTCGTGGCATTGAGACAGGTTGTCTCCCATCTCGTGCTCCATGACGCAGCGCCAGATCACGCCATCTGCTCCGATCCTGAAGAGGTAATGATCCTCTCAGAAATAATGCTTTAGGTCGGAGAAGAACTTGCGCTTTGCATGAGTGGCCATCCCTTTCGGTAGCTGCTTGCACACCAGATAATTTGCAAAGTCAGAATAACAAGGGACCACGCTCTCTACCAAGGTCATCTCCAGCAATCGCTCACCCGGGAAGGAGTCGTTGATCTCTTCCACGAAGTTGTCCACCGAAGGGGCTTCCAACCGTGAAAGATGATCTGCAGCAACATTTTCGGCCCCCTTCTTATCCCGGATCTCGATATCAAATTCCTGCAGAAGCAAGATCCAACGAATGAGCCTAGGCTTTGCATCAGCCTTGCTCATCAGTTAGCGAATCGCGGAGTGGTCTATGTAAACCACCACTTGGGAGAGCACCAGATAAGATCGGAACTTGTCAAATGCATACACCACCGCGAGTAGCTCCTTTTCAGTGGTGGTGTAGTTCTCTCGTGCATTGTTCAAGGTCTTCGATGTGTAGTAGATGGGCTGGAAGTGCTTCTCGCGTCTCTGACCCAGAACAGCTCCGAATGCATAGTCACTCGCATCTCACATCAGCTCAAATGGGAGGGACCGGTCAGGAGTCACCATGATGGGTGCATGGATAAGCTTCTCCTTCAATGTCTCGGATGAAGCTGGCCAGCTGTGCACTTAGGAGTGAAGTAGAATGGTGCATCCTTCGCTAGAAGCTTGGTTAAAGGCAGGGTAATCTTCGAGAAGTCTTTGATGAAGCGCTGGTAGAAGCCTGCATGACCTAGAAAGCTGCGGATCCCCTTTACATAAATGGGAGGAGGTAGCTTACTGATCGTCTCTATCTTCACGCGATTCACCTCAATCCCCTGCTTGGAGATCTTGTGCCCGAGCACAATCACCTCACGAACCATAAAATGGCACTTCTCCCAGCTGAGTGCCAGATTAGTCTCCTCGCACATCTTCAGGACCAGTTCTAGGTTATGGAGATAGTGAGTGAAGGAGTCTTCGTAAACCGAGAAGTCATCCATGAAGACATCCGTGATCTCTCCAACCAGTCGGCCGAAGATCGCCAGCATACATCTCTGGAAGGTCGCCTGATAGACCGTTATTTACACATGTTTTTACCCTCGTTCTTACACCGTTTGAGGTGTTGATTCTCGTGTTTTAGGCCGATTTCACGCTAGGTTGTGCTTGTTTGTGATATTTCAGGTCCTAGTACGTGAATGAAGGCTTGGGAGCGAGTCTGGGGTCGATTGGACGAAGATCGGACGAGTGGCGAGGTTTCAAGGAAGCTGCACGGGCATACCATGGCATCGCACGGCCGTGCGAAGGCCAAGCCAGGCCGTGCGGGATTATGCGAGAGCACGCACGGGCAACCCATCACTTGACACGGCCGTGCAACGTGCAACCCAGGACGTGTGGTTTTTGCCGAGGACGAGCACGGGCTGGATGGAAACCCTACCTGGCCGTGCACCCTGGCCGTGTGAGAAGCCTAAGATCGAACTAAGCCATGCGCCGCGTTTTGAGCCGCACGGTGATGACTCGGTATTTGCACATGTTTTCCCCTTTGTTTCTTGATTGTTTCAGCTTGAATTATCGTGTCTTTGGCCTATTTTATGCTAGGTTGTGTTCCTTTGTCACATTTCAGGTCCTAGCACATAAAGTGAAGCATAGGCGCAAGTTTCAAGTCAATCAGAGATCAATTGACGATTTGGGAGAAGAAACTCGGGCATGACCTGAAGAAGAATGGATTTCTACCTCACTTCATGGACAAAGAATCATGCAAGCTTGTCATGAAAAGAAAGAGGACGAGACTACGAGCGTCTGGGATCAAACGGCGACTGATTCGGAGTCCGGACGAGGGAGAAATGAAGCGTTAAACAGAGGTTGGGTAAACCACACGGGCATCCTGGAACCCCGCACGGCCGTGCGAGTCGTGGCCGTGCGGAAATCACCGAGCCTTCACACGGGCAGCTGGGGAAGCCACACGGCCGTGCGGCCTGCCCTTGTGAGTCGGGAATTGCTGTTTAAAACCCGATTTTTAGCGAAAGGAAAGGAAGAGAGCTGGGTTTTGGATCCCAAACACTCAAGGGACGAACCCTAGAGAGAGAGAGCGACTTGGGAACATTCTTGGAGCTATTTTGGAGGATTTCTTCGCCATTGGAGCTCAGGAATCAAGCTTGGAGATGGAGATTGAAGATCTAGATCAGATTTCTGCAGTCTCTCTCTTCTCTATGGAGTAACATCCCTTCACTTAGGTTTTGAGGAACCCTAGTTCCATGAGTTAGGATCTTTCTTGTATGAAGTTTTGGATGCTATATTGTTTGATTATAATCGATTGAGGCATGATTTATTGAGTCAATTGGATCTTGATCAAATTCTCTTGATTTCTTCTTTAACCTATGATAGATAGAATCTGATTAGGTTAAGAGAGCTTCCTTGATTGATAGTAGTGAATTGGTTGTGCGAGAGTCAATCAATTCACTGCTTTGTACTGGAATTCATTCCAGTAGTGGAGATCTGTGTGAATCGCCTTAGCAGTCTATCCCGGTGAAGGCTAGTCGCCTGCCGGGTATTCTGTCTGAGAGGGCTTGGTCAGCTTAAGAGATTTCAAGCTAATTTAGGATCTTCCGCAGTTTAATCAACAGTAGATCAACCAAAGGTAATTGCAACTTGGACCTAATTGAGGAGCTAGGGGGAATCATACCTAAGTGAGTTCCCAACTTGTAATTAGTAGAGTAGTCAGTAGAGTAGTTTATCAATCAATTCTTAATCTAGTT
This sequence comes from Linum tenue, assembly GCA_946122785.1. NCBI lineage: Eukaryota > Viridiplantae > Streptophyta > Magnoliopsida > Malpighiales > Linaceae > Linum > Linum tenue. The sequence goes on along the minus strand of CAMGYJ010000011.1, from coordinate 46,103,929 downwards.
TGCTAGATAATGAACTGAAGCTGAGTAATAGTAACTCTAGAGACCCGTGGATTCGATATTTATTTCTTGTGCCACTATACTGCAGTCCCTTTCATTGGTTACACTTGGCCATTGTTAGGTGTTGTGTTTTAGCGAGTCAAGTTTTTGGCGCCGTTGCCGGGGACTTTCTAGATTATTAGGAAAGGCAGAAGTTTGTTACTTTAGCGTTTTTCTTTTGTTTTCCGCCCTTGCTTTTCACTTGGGTGTTTTTTGTTTTTGTTGGTGCAGATCTGAATCATGGACCCTCATGGCTTCTCCAATCATTGGGGGTATCCACCACCATCCGAGTGGTATTACCCCGAGACTCCATGGAGTAACCAAGGAGGAGAAGACTATGGAGTCGGGTTCCAGTACCAACCCCCTTTCTACTGAGAACAATAAGACCCCTGGGCATATCAAGAACAACCTCCTTATCGAGAAGAATTTCTCCCACAACCAGAGGGGCCATTGGAGCTGGAGTTACCCATGGCGGCCTTCACGGGCCATTCTGCAGAGCCATGCTACACTCCACAGCCAGATCCAAACTATGAATTGAGGCTTCTCATGGAGCAGTTTGCTCGAGACTGTGAGAGATCATGCTCCAGGATGGATCATTGTGTCCAGGCCTATCGTGAAACAGAGGAGATCCTCCTGAGCCTTAAAAAGAGCGTCGATGATCTTGAGCGATCTTGTGCACAACTTGCTCTAGATCACCCTTATGTTACCATACTAGAAGAGGAGGAGGAAGAAGAAGGCTACAAGGACATTGTGGAGCACACTGAAGCTGTCACGGAGAGCTCTCGTGATGATCATGATCAGGAATGTCCTATCATAGCCGACCACACCTTCCCACATCCCACACCGAGCTTTGAAGAGGCGGGCATGAGTGAGGAGATGCAAGAAGATCTCATGAAAGAAATTGCTTGGAAACTTGCTCTCCAATCCGTGCTAGAAGAAGAAGACCAAGAAAGGGTGCAGAAAGAAGTTGTGGAGGATGACGAAAGTGAAGCAGGAGGAGTTCTTGATCATTTCCCAGGGGTGATACCACATGTAGAAGAAAGGGAGGTTGAAGAAGAAATTGGCGTCCAGGCTGAGGACAGAGTTAAGGTGGAAGAGGCCTGCACCGGCCATGAGTTACATGTGATATCTCCACCAAACTTCGAGGAGCTGCTTGGCAAGGACCCATTTGCAGTGTCTCTTTGCCAGACCAAGGCCACATCGACATCGGTCCCTCTTGGTGGACGCAATGGTGGCCAATCGATGCTGTCTTATCTGGTTTGGGGCAATGAGACGAGAGAAGAGAAGAAGAGGTCTCGAGGGTGGAGACTTCATCTGCATCAAGTGCACGAGCCTCATCACCTGCCACACCACCTGCTTGTGACTTGAGACTCCACCTCATAGATGAGAACCTCAACTTCAAGGAGGTTCTAGCATGGACCGAAACTTAGGAGCCATCGTCCGGCTCACGACGTGAAAGAAGCGCTTGTTGGGAGGCAACCCAACCAGTCGGTTTGCATTTCTTTTTCTATTTCTCCTCGGTTGAGTCAGTTTTGTTATTTGATTTTAGAGTCAATAACTCAACCTTTGTGAGATTTTGTGTGGTGTTTGTGTTCTGATCACTCTCTCTTCCTGGAATGCACCGCCTGCCCCGTCCATCATCATTCACCCTTGATCTGGTAACTTCGTTCTACCCTCCTTATCTTTCCTCCATTGAGGACAATGTCGTGCTTAAGTGTGGGGGGGTGTTCGATTATGTATGCGGGTGAATGTTTGGCTGTTTGTGTGCTTGGAGCCTAGTCCACCGTCCAAATTTTTAAATTTGAGGGCTCCAAGTACGTGTTTCCTTGCAAATTGCCTACTCAGTATGCTTTGAATTGACAGTCTCTATAGTAATGTGCAACCTAGGGAGGTAGTGTAGCACTATGGAGGATGTTGAAGTATAAGATTTTTCTTATCTAGCTCTCTGCTGTGCCAGTTGATTTTGTGAATTAGTGGAGCTAAGACCGTTGAATTCATGCGGTAATGGTGACTCTGTTTGGATTGTGTTATGGACTCGTGTATCGAACAGGGTGCTCTTGTGGAAAATGGGAAGCAGTTGGTCCTCCATGTCGAAATCATTGAAATCTTAAACATGGGGAAAGCCCAACGTGTGTGGCACCGTTCATTGCACAAAATCGGGTTTTGGAAGAGATTTTAGTGATCCTTAGTGGGGTACTCCTACAAGGTGAAGCTAAGCTGTCTCTAGTACAAGTAAAACTTCCACCCGTTGAGCGGTTTGCCTACTCGAGGATGTGTTTTTAAGGGCACGGATAGAGCTTCCGACCCCCCTTAATTTCATTGACCCTCCACACGAGTTGAGGAAAAGGAGTTAAAAGAAGTACACTGGCGAGCGCCAGATGTATAGAAATTGCTCTTGCTCGACTAATAAGGGTCGACCGTGCAAAAGACTGCAGTTGGAACCCCACCAAATGAAAAAAAATGTAAATGAAAGTGAGAAAAAGGGGTTCCAACGGTGAAAGGAAGTGAAAGAGCACCCCGGTACAACGAGTCCTTGGTTGTGAATGGTGTGAGTCCCTTTATCCATGAACCGACTGTCTTACTTCTACTTCTTCTCATGATCCTGGCTTGAGTCTAGTACTCGCATTAAGAGAGATAGGGAACGTCTTAGAAGACCAGTTGACCTCGTAAGCTGCTATATGATCTAGAAAATCCTCTACCGACGATCGGGGTTGTTTTTTTTATATAGAGTTCTGGAGAGTTGCATTGGTTTGAGTTAGGTTTGCTTGGGGACAAGCAAACGGTTAAGTGTGGGGGGATTTGATGACTCGGTATTTGCACATGTTTTCCCCTTTGTTTCTTGATTGTTTCAGCTTGAATTATCATGCCTTTGGCCTATTTTATGTTAGGTTGTGTTCCTTTGTCACATTTCAGGTCCTAGCACATAAAGTGAAGCATAGGCGCAAGTTTCAAGTCAATCAGAGATCAATTGACGATTTGGGAGAAGAAACTCGGGCATGACCTGAAGAAGAATGGATTTCTACCTCACTTCATGGACAAAGAATCATGCAAGCTTGTCATGAAAAGAAAGAGGACGAGACTACGAGCGTCTGGGATCAAACGGCGACTTATTCGGAGTCCGGACGAGGGAGAAATGAAGCGTTAAACAGAGGCTGGGTAAGCCACACGGGCATCCTGGAACCCCGCACGGCCGTGCGAGTCGTGGCCATGCGGAAATCACCGAGCCTTCACACGGGCAGCTGGGGAAGCCACACGGCCGTGCGGCCTGCCTGTGTGAGTCGGGAATTGCTGTTTAAAACCCGATTTTTAGCGAAAGGAAAGGAAGAGAGCTGGGTTTTGGATCCCAAACACCCAAGGGACGAACCCTAGAGAGAGAGCGACTTGGGAACATTCTTGGAGCTATTTTGGAGGATTTCTTCGCCATTGGAGCTCAGGAATCAAGCTTGGAGATGGAGATTGAAGATCTAGATCAGATTTCTGCAGTCTCTCTCTTCTCTATGGAGTAACATCCCTTCACTTAGGTTTTGAGGAACCCTAGTTCCATGAGTTAGGATCTTTCTTGTATGAAGTTTTGGATGCTATATTGTTTGATTATAATCGATTGAGGCATGATTTATTGAGTCAATTGGATCTTGATCAAATTCTCTTGATTTCTTCTTTAACCTATGATAGATAGAATCTGATTAGGTTAAGAGAGCTTCCTTGATTGATAGTAGTGAATTGGTTGTGCGAGAGTCAATTAATTCACTGCTTTGTACTGGAATTCATTCCAGTAGTGGAGATCTGTGTGAATCGCCTTAGCAGTCTATCCCGGTGAAGGCTAGTCGCCTGCCGGGTATTCTGTCTGAGAGGGCTTGGTCAGCTTAAGAGATTCCAAGCTAATTTAGGATCTTCCGCAGTTTAATCAACAGTAGATCAACCAAAGGTAATTGCAACTTGGACCTAATTGAGGAGCTAGGGGGAATCATACCTAAGTGAGTTCCCAACTTGTAATTAGTAGAGTAGTCAGTAGAGTAGTTTATCAATCAATTCTTAATCTAGTTTGCTAGATAATGAACTGAAGCTTGAGTAATAGTAACTCTAGAGACCCGTGGATTCGATATTTATTACTTGTGCCACTATACTGCAGTCCCTTTCATTGGTTACACTTGGTCATTGTTAGGTGTTGTGTTTTAGCGAGTCACACGGCCAAAGTGGTGATCTGCACGGCCGTGCGGCCTGGCCGTGCGAGTCGGGAAATCCTGGTTTTAGAGCCTAGTCCGAGCCAAAAGTGGGGAGAATGGTGTTTTCAGAGCAAAAACAGAGCCCTAGAGAGAGAAAGTGCGAAGAACACATCCTAGAAGCTATCTCGGAGCTGGGTTTCGTCGAATCGAGCTTGGAGATCGTCATAGGAGTGGAAATCATCGTCCCGGAGCAGATTTTCCTCATCGTTATGAGTATGACTAATCCGATTACTGTTTTCTCTTCTCTCTCTATGGAGTAGAACCCTTCTCTCACTTGGGTATGAAGAACCCTAGTTCCTTGTGTTAGGGATTTGATTGTAATGACTTGGGATGATATTATTGTTTGATTTTAATCGAATGATGCATGTTTATTGAATTGATTGGAGTCTGATCAGCTTTTCTCAATTTCTGCTGCAACCTGAGATAGATAGAATCTGATTAGGTTGTTAGAGCCTCTTCATTCGATAGTAGGAGATTGGCTATACGAGAGTTAGCCAGTTTACTGCTTTGTACTGGTGTTCTTGGCGCCAGTAGTGGAGTTCTGTGTTCATAGCCTCAGCTTTCTGTCCCGGTGAAGACTAGTCGTCTGCCGGGTAGTTAGACTGAGAGGGCTTGGTCAGCTTAAGAGAGTCCAAGCTACTGTCGGATCTTCCGCAGTCTAATCAACAGTAAATCAACCCAGGGAATTACAATTGAACCTAACTAGGGAATTAGGGGGACTCAATCCCGAGTGACTCTTTCCTGACTTTGAAAACCGAACTATTTACTGCTTTCTTGTTGCTTTTGCTTTTAACAACAATCACTCGAATTAGTTTGCTAGATAATAGAGAATCACGGAGTAAGCAGTAGATCTAGACCCCGGGTTGATAATATAACTTGCCTGTTACTGCATTCCCGGACTGCGATTACACTTGGTCGCAGTTTGGTGTTGTGTTTTGGCGTGTCATCGCCGGTGCATTACGTAGCCCGAATGGAATCCTCCGGTAGGCCAAAGTACCAAAGGGGCAAGTGAATGTGGTCTTCGCCTGATCCTCTAGCGCGATGGGAATCTGGAAATAACCAAACATGCCATCCAGGAAGCAGTAGAACTCATGGCCAGCCAACCTCTCCAGCGTCTGATCAATGAAAGATAAGGGAAAATGGTCCTTCCTGGTGGCGTCATTCAAGCACCTGTAATCGATGCAGACTCTCCAGCCGGTCACGGTCACGGAAGAGCAGAAGGCGAGATGGCTGATCCAGAGAACCGTGATGTGATCCCGGAAGAGCAGACCATGGGATCCTACTGGACCGCTAGGGATGCGTACATGAGGTCACCCATTCAACACCCTCATGTCCCAGCCAACAATTTTGAGGTGAGCACCTCAGTGATCACCATGCTGCGCGGTTCAGTGGTGTTCCGTGGTAAGGAGGGAGAGTGCCCCCGATCACATCTCAGGCGATTCCACGAGCTCATCGATGGAATCAAGATCAATGGGGTACCAGCAGATGCCATCCAGCTGAGGTACTTCCCATTCACTCTGGAGGGGCAAGCCAAGGAGTGGCTAGTCACTCGACCTCCGGGCTCCATCACCACGTTCGCCAACCTGGCGGACAAGTTCCTTACCCGCTACCATCCTCCATCTAAGACAGCTGACCTGCAGAAGCAAATTACACATTTTGCTCAGGATGAGGATGAGACCATCAGAGATGCATGGGAGAGGTACAACAGTCTCTTCCTGAGGTGTCCAAATCATGGCTTCAATGATGCCTTCAAGGTGGGCACCTTCTATCACGCTCTCTTCCCGGAGGACAAGCAGCTGATCGATTCGGTCTGTGGCGGGAACATGCTGACCAAAACCCCGCCACAGCTGAATCAACTCTTTGAGGAGATGGCGGAGAACGGTTATGATTGGGGCACTGCCAGGAGGTCGAGAAGAGCACCCAGCCGAGGTGTACATTCTGTGGGAGCCCATCCCTCTGATTTGGTGCAGGTAGTATCGAAGCTGGTCTCAGCTATCGATCGTTCGGGGATGATTGCAGGGACCGGACAGCAGCAGGCGATGCTCTGCCACTGGTGCGAAAGCACCCATCATACGGTGGAAGACTGCCAGGCGATGAAGGAATCAACCACACCCCAGGAGCAGGTGAACTTCATCAATAATGTCCGGCGCAATGACCCCTACAGCAACACGTACAATGAGGGGTGGCGCCAGCATCCTAACTTCTCCTGGGGTGGGGAAAATTCCAGACCACCAGTCCCCCAGGGACCGCCGGGTTTCCAGAGGCCACCATATCAGCCCAGACAGGGGCCATTCCAGCAGCAACAACAGTCTCTTTATCAGCCCATGCAAGGGCAGGCTGCTCATTCACAGCCGCGGCCAGTCCAGCAGCCAGGTGCAGCCCTTGCTGCCCCAGTGCAGAATGATCAGATGGCTGAACTGCGGGACTTGGTGGGTTCTCTCGCCAGTTCTAGTGCTCAGAAATTCAACACCATTGAGCAGTTCATGGAGAAGGCCTCGGGAAAATTCCTGGCTCTTGAAGCTGGTCAGAGGAACACACAGGCTGTGTTGCAGGATATCCAAACCCAGCTGGGGAGCGTGGCTCAGGCAGTGGCTCAACGGGCTCCCGGTACTCTACCCGGGCAGACCATCCCTCATCCGTCGACACCGAATGAGCACTGCAATGCCATCATGACCAGGAGTGGCAAGATGACTGTTGATCCACCTGTTCGGGAACAGGAGAGAGAGACCCCTGCCTCAGCATCTCCAGCAGCTGAAGAAGAAGTAGAGAAGGAGGTTGAGGTGCCTGCACCTAAACCGCAACCAGTGGTGAAGGAGTATATCCCTAAACTCCCCTTCCCTACTCGGTTGCACAAAGACAGGTTGGAGGCAGAGTTCGAGAACTTCATGGCCATGCTTAGGAAGCTGAATGTCCAAGTGCCTTTCCTGGAGGCACTATCTCAAATGCCTAAGTATGCGAAGTTCCTGAAGGATCTTCTCTCAAAGAAGCAGAAGCTGAGCGAGCTGGCCACTGTGGAGCTCAGCGAGGAGTGCTCTGCCATTCTGCAGAACAAGCTTCCGCAGAAACAGAAGGACCCAGGTAGTTTTACTATCCCGTGCTCTATTGAGAATTTGCATGTAGAGAGGTCCTTGGCGGATTTAGGTGCTAGTATAAATGTTATGCCATATAAACTGTTTAAGAAACTAGGCCTAGGTGAACCCCGTGCTACTAGGATGAGCCTTCAATTAGCAGACCGATCTGTAGTGCATCCTAGGGGCATAGTGGAAGACCTTCTGGTTAAGGTTGGCAAATTCAATTATCCTGTTGATTTTGTGATTTTGGACATAAATGAGGATGTGAATGTGCCATTGATACTGGGAAGGCCTTTCCTGGCCACCGCCAAGGACCTCATAGATGTGCATGATGGGACCTTAGTTTTGAGGGATGGCGAGGAGCGAATAACGTTTTCAGTTGCTAACACTATACCTGCTTCATTACCTCTGCATGCTGTATCTCACCAGGAGCACGAGTCTGTCGTGTATCCTTCTGTGCTGCCTAGTTTGCAGGACCCGCTTCCCACACCTTCGCCGCCACTCCAGACCACTCCATCACCAAAAATACATATCAAGGAGGAGTGGCGGCCGAAACTGCAGGCAGCTAAGCCTGCTCGAAAGAAAGCAGGAGACCACTATGAGCAGGTCCCGCCCCCACCTTGGCCATCCGAGTACTCACTCGCTTGCATCTTACCGGATGGCCAAGTCGAGTTGGCAAATGCTGGTGGTCACATTCGTCGCGTGCATGGCCACCATTTGAAGCTGTACCTCAAGAGCGATGTGGATCCGCTCTTGGAGGCACCTGATCCTACACTTCCCTGAGCATCCATACTGGCGTCCAGCTAAAAGACGGTAAAGAAGCGCTTGTGGGGAGGCAACCCCACCGAGGTTTGCATTTTCTTACTCTTTTTCCTTTGATTTTGTGTGTTTTTTAGTCTTGAGACGTTGATCCAGAGTCAAGTGTCGTTTTTGAGTGAAAACCGGTTGATTTCGGGGCTCCAGCATGTCGCACGGCCAGGTCCTCAACTTGCACGGCCGTGCGGAAATCCCCCCTTGGCCGTGCGAGCTCTCGGTAAAAAGCGCACGGCAAAAAGTGCACATTGCACGGCCGTGCAGCTCAGCCTGGCCTGGCCGTGTGGCCGACACGGGCACAAATTGTCTCGCACGGCCATGTGGAATTTTCACCCTGGCCGTGCGAGCTCTCGGTAAAAATCGCACGGCCAAATGTGCCAGGTGCACGGCCGTGCGAAGATCCTCGGCCAGGCCGTGTCGGCCTGCACGGGCACAGGCACCACCTGCACGGCCGTGCGTGCCTGCCCGTGCGGCCGAGGCACGGCCTATATATTCGGCCTGCACGGCCGATCTGGTCAGAATTTCCAAAAACCTCGCCGGAATCCTCTGTCCTCGCCGGAAAACCGCGACAAAACCCTCCTTTTCGACTTTTTCCGGCCGCTTTGGGTCATTTTTTCACCAAATTAACAACAAACCCACCCTTTCTACACCCAAAGCGGCCTATCCCTCGATTTTGAGCGAGTTTGGACGACGTTTTTGTCGCCGGAGGCGATTTCGGGCGAGACTCCGACGAGGCTCCGACGAGCACTTCCGGCCAGTTTTTCGGCGTTTCGTCACTTCCATTGCCTTCCCCTCATCATCCCCTACACCTCTACTTGAGTCTCCAGGTTTGATTTTGCCCTTAACTGTGTTAAATGTGGAGAATTGAGTGTGTAGGTTGCATGTTAGAGAACCTTATTGAATCTTGGGATTTTTGTGAAATTGATTGAGGGGAATGCATGGAATGTGAATGAATTGTGTTGGGCAAAGTCCCCTTTGCTTGTTTGAGCCCTTGTGTGCAAGAATTTGGCCAATTCCATGCTTAACTTAATAGTGCACACAAGGTGTTCGATGAAATGCCTGTTTTCCATGCCATGTTGTGGCCACCGGTTGGGGCCCTTAATGATGTAGTTTGAGGGTGTTTTTGCTATGGATGTGAACCTTGATTTGCCTATTTTCTTGTGACTGTGCACCCCCACCCAGATTATGCTTGATTTATCGAGTTTTTGACCCCCGAACTATGGATGAAACCATGGTTCGGCTGTTTTCTGTTCTTAAGTGTGGGGGTGTGCTTGACCTTTTCTTTGGCTCTTTTGGTTCCACTTTGGATTGTTCTTTTGCAGGGCAATGGCGAAGCCGAATCTCCAGCACCCGTTCATCCGGGATCTGAGGAGGGGCCCCACCGCAGAGCGCTTCAAGAAAGTCCTGGAAACCCCGTTTGGGTCACACCATTGCTGGTCCAAACGGGAGTTTCGGCGATTGCACTGCTACGAGCAGCTCTCCACTGCCGTCGCCAACACCGCATGGCGCCGTCTGCTCATCCTCTGCGAGAAGGTCTACTACGAGCCTGTGTGGGAGTTCTACACGACCTTCAAGCACAATTCCACGACCGATTGGCAGGACGGTACAGCCGTCCAATTCAGGCTGGGCGGTGTCTCCCGGTCCATGAGCTACCACGAGCTGGCCGAGGCTCTCGACCTCGACCACGACGACCGTCGGGACTACATCACCGAGGTCAATGATCCACCAGAGGTGCACTTCGCGAGGCTGTACACCCGCCTGGCTCGGCCAGGCCAGACGCGTCCCTTCCGGGCCGGGAGGACGAAGGCATCCACCCTGCTGCTCGACAACCGACTTCTCCACCACCTGCTGGCGAAGTCTTACACCCCTGCAGCAGACAGTGCCGGCGCCATCACGAAGAGGACCCTGTACTTCCTCCATTCGATCCGCCAGCACAACCATCCTCTCCACCTGGGTTCGGTGGTGGCCAAGACCTTTGAGAAGACGGCTACCGAGCTGAAGAGCCTCCACTGCGCCCCCCTCATCACCCGCCTGGCCACCTTCTTTGGCCTTTCACTGCAGGGGTGCACCGAGGAGGGGGACACCCTCATCTTTGGCAGCAAGACGATCGGGAAGATGCAGCTATTGCGGGAGAGGAACGGTGTTCTGTGGGTCGATGGGTTTCCGGAACCTCCGACCCCCGCGGAGCCCGAGCCCGAGGACCAGCCAGAGGGCCAGGAGGAGGAGGCAGGTGAGGATATTCACCCAGAGGATGTGGATGCTGCTGCTGATGATCCACCACAGACTGACTTCCATTACGGGGGTAGCAGCTCCGCATTCCCGGGCCAGGATTACTTTTCCTCCCAGTTCGAGCAGCTGCGGATCCATAACCAGCAGATCCTCGACCAGCAGCTACAGTTCCATCAGCAGTACGCAGAGCACCAGGCCGCGTACCAGCGCAGGATGGATGCTTATGATGAGCGTCTGGACATGCTCCAGACACAGCAGGGAGTGACTCTCGCCCACATCGAGCGGGAGAAGCGCCATTCACGGCGCATGCATGAGGTTCAGCAGCACCTGCTCAAGCTGCTCCCGGGCGAGCCACCTGTCTGGCGGACTCCCTGGGATGACTCCCCACTTCCACATGCCCCGGCTGACGGTTATGATGGTGCTGCTGGCGCTGCTGATGATGACGCGTTCCTGAACGACATCGACCTCGACGATCTTGGCGACGAGTAGGCTGTACTCGTTGCCCGTCTCAGTGTGTTTTCTTTTTCGTTTTAGACTTTTGTGTGTTTGCTCTATGTGTGCGGAGCTTGAACTTAGTGTCGGTTGTTTTTTGTTTTTGGTTTTCCTTTGTGGTTTGATGTAGCCGTCTGGGCTAACACTTATCCCTAACGCACAGTGTGCTAGTGTGTTTCTGGTGTTCGATTTGTGCAGCATTGTCCACTCTCCCGTTTGTTTCTCGCTGACTGGTCCACTTCCAGTCCCCCAGCAGTGTTCCAATCCGGTAACATCGTTCCCCTTATCTTTCCCTCTACTCCATTGAGGGCAATGTCGTGCTTAAGTGTGGGGGGGGGGTGCTTTGTATCGGTTGGAATATTTATTTGGGTGCTTGGAGCCTAGTCCGCTGTCCGAATCTTACGATTTGAGGGCTCCAAGTACTGCTGTTTGATCATATTGGCACTGTGTTTTGATGGATGAATTGATTGGTTTTCGGATTAATGCATGACAACTTGTTTGCGACTAGGACAACCTATGATGAGGACTGAGATGTGCTATAGAACGATGTAGGGGTTCAGTTTTTCAACTGTTTGCTTGCCAACTGTGACTTGATCTGATTACTTGTTCTTGACAGTCGTTTATGCATCTAGTTCAGGGTATCAGAATGTGAGATAGAGCATATAGGTAGCCATGTGAGATTTGAGCCTGCTCGTTTCTTTCTTGTGCGATAGATCCCTCTTCCATGATGTGTAGCATTCACGTTGTCACTAGCTAAGATGATGGGAGCATAGGATTAGCCCACGCCCAAAACTGACTGTCCTGATGTGTCATATCCCCTAGTCAACCCCCTTTGAGCCGTGTGTTATCCTTTCTTTTGGTCTATAACGAAAAAAATCACCCTTGTTGCATCTTTTAGAAGGTTCCACAGAGTGGTTTTTTCATATTCTCTGCTGTTTCTGCTATAATTTATGTGAGTGTTGGAGGTAGTGCTTAAAAGTTGGGCAGATGTTTGAAATATGTGCAGAAGGTGGCTCTCTTAAGAAATGAAAAGAAAAATGAAAGAAAAACAAAGAAAAATTGAAAGCAAAAGAGAGCCACTACCAAAAATCCGAATGACGCCCATGAAGTAGTGTTTCTTAGCAGTCTGGCTTGGAAATACTGATGTTTATGCCTCCTTCGCTCTTGTGCTCTTGAGATATTGAGTAATGCAGAATAGCAGAAAGAAATTACCGGTTTGTTTGACTGTGATTGTGTGTTTGGAAAATGTGGAACCTTTTGCTATGAATACTTCCACCACCTAAAAGGCCTTTACCCCATGTCCAAGACCCTAGCCAGTCATTTGAACCTGTGTCTAAGACCTCCTGATTAGTTAGTGGTGACACCCCATATGTGAACTCTAGCATTTAGAGGCTGCCATCATGGTGAAGAGATTATAGGGATTGAGAGAAATAGCATGCGCATCTTTCGCATCAAATTGTCCTGACCCCACTGGTCGAGAGTGAGTGATTCATTTTCATTTTCTATATGCTCTTATACCCCGGTGAGGACCTAGATTGCTCGGTCTCTATTCTGATGTCTTGAGTTGGATGCATGAGTTGACTGTTTTGAGTAGTGGTTGAATCAAGTCTAGGTTGGCCAGTGAACAGAAGAGAGACTCTTCCTTTACTCGATTTGCTGCACTCGAATGTCCTTTGTGGTGGTTGTTCAGGTGGTTATTGAGGTTGTTCATGTATTGATGTTTGAAAACCAGTGCGATTCACGTGTTCTGTGCCTTTATGACTTGTCCTCAATGTGGGTTGATTGAAATATGTAAGCTTACCTGGTGTCTGACTTGGTTTGCTTGGGGACAAGCAAACGGTTAAGTGTGGGGGAGTTTGATAGACCGTTATTTACACATGTTTTTACCCTCGTTCTTACACCGTTTGAGGTGTTGATTCTCGTGTTTTAGGCCGATTTCACGCTAGGTTGTGCTTGTTTGTGATATTTCAGGTCCTAGTACGTGAATGAAGGCTTGGGAGCGAGTCTGGGGTCGATTGGACGAAGATCGGACGAGTGGCGAGGTTTCAAGGAAGCTGCACGGGCAGACCATGGCATCGCACGACCGTGCGAAGGCCAAGCCAGGCCGTGCGGGATTATGCGAGAGCACGCACGGGCAACCCATCACTTGACACGGTCGTGCAACGTGCAACCCAGGCCGTGTGGTTTTTTCCGAGGACGAGCACGGGCTGGATGGAAACCCTACCTGGCCGTGCACCCTGGCCGTGTGAGAAGCCTAAGATCGAACTAAGCCATGCGCCGCGTTTTGAGCCGCACGGCCAAAGTGGTTATCTGCACGGCCGTGCGGCCTGGCCGTGCTAGTCGGGAAATCCTGGTTTTAGAGCCTAGTCCGAGCCAAAAGTGGGGAGAATGGTGTTTTCAGAGCAAAAACAGAGCCCTAGAGAGAGAAAGTGCGAAGAACACATCCTAGAAGCTATCTCGGAGCTGGGTTTCGTCGAATCGAGCTTGGAGATTGTCATAGGAGTGGAAATCATCGTCCCGGAGCAGATTTTCCTCATCGTTATGAGTATGACTAATCCGATTACTGTTTTCTCTTCTCTCTCTATGGAGTAGAACCCTTCTCTCACTTGGGTATGAAGAACCCTAGTTCCTTGTGTTAGGGATTTGATTGTAATGACTTGGGATGATATTATTGTTTGATTTTAATCGAATGATGCATGTTTATTGAATTGATTGGAGTCTGATCAGCTTTTCTCAATTTCTGCTGCAACCTGAGATAGATAGAATCTGATTAGGTTGTTAGAGCCTCTTCATTCGATAGTAGGAGATTGGCTATACGAGAGTTAGCCAGTTTACTGCTTTGTACTGGTGTTCTTGGCGCCAGTAGTGGAGTTCTGTGTTCATAGCCTCAGCTTTCTGTCCCGGTGAAGACTAGTCGTCTGCCGGGTAGTTAGACTGAGAGGGCTTGGTCAGCTTAAGAGATTCCAAGCTACTGTCGGATCTTCCGCAGTCTAATCAACAGTAAATCAACCCAGGGAATTACAATTGAACCTAACTAGGGAATTAGGGGGACTCAATCCCGAGTGACTCTTTCCTGACTTTGAAAACCGAACTATTTACTGCTTTCTTGTTGCTTTTGCTTTTAACAACAATCACTCGAATTAGTTTGCTAGATAATAGAGAATCACGGAGTAAGCAGTAGATCTAGACCCCGGGTTGATAATATAACTTGCCTGTTACTGCATTCCCGGACTGCGATTACACTTGGTCGCAGTTTGGTGTTGTGTTTTGGCGTGTCATCGCCGGTGCATTACGTAGCCCGAATGGAATCCTCCGGTAGGCCAAAGTACCAAAGGGGTAAGTGAATGTGGTCTTCGCCTGATCCTCTAGCGCGATGGGAATCTGGAAATAACCAAACATGCCATCCAGGAAGCAGTAGAACTCATGGCCAGCCAACCTCTCCAGCGTCTGATCAATGAAAGATAAGGGAAAATGGTCCTTCCTGGTGGCGTCATTCAAGCACCTGTAATCGATGCAGACTCTCCAGCCGGTCACGGTCACGGTCCGCATCAGGATCAACTCGTTGTTCTCATTCGGGACCATAGGTATCCCGCCTTTCTTCAGGACCACCTGAGTGGGACTGACCCACTTGCAAAGATGATCCCTGCATCCATCAGCTTCACAATCTCTGCACGGACCACTGCCTCCAAGTTAGGAGTCAATCTTTGCTGCGGCTGCCTGACTGGCTTAACCTCATCCTCCATCAGAATTCTATGGGAGCAGAATGATGGGCTAACGCCTCGGATGTCATTTATCTTCCACGCCATGGCCCGGGCATTCTTCTTAAGTAGAGCCACCAGTTTGCTCTCTGCTCGGGTGTTAGATTTGAGCTGATAATGACCGGGAGCTTATTCCCCTCCCGGATAAATGCATACTCCAGGTGAGAGGGGAGGGGTTTAGGCTCCATCTCTGGTGGTTCCTCCAATGATGTGGCAATTCGGGGAGAGATAGGGATCGGCTTGAATGGTTTCTCTCGCCCCTCAATCGCGGCTTCATATATCTCCGCAAGCTCCTCCTCCAGCTGCAACTCCTGCGATGCTTGTTCTCCTAGAAAAAGACAAAGCTCGAGGAAATCGTCAGTACCCGCAGTCGTGATAGCGAGTGCGGTCTCAAAATCAGCAATAACATCGCAGTAGTCTAGATCAGCATGGAGCTGGGGGTGTTTCATATTATCAGAAACAGAGAAGGTGATTTGTTCACCCCCAGCCCTCAAAATTAACTTCCCATCATTCACATCAATAAGAGCCTTGGCGGTGGCGAGGAAAGGTCTACCCAGTATTAAAGGCACATCCACATTCTCATCTATATCAAGAATAACAAAATCAATGGGGTATGAGAATGGTCCCACTGCGACTATCATGTCCTCTGCAATGCCCCTAGGATGCACAATGGATCTATCAACAAGTTGAATACTCATCCTAGTATTACTGGGTTCACCTAGGCCTAGCTTCTTAAACAGTTTATATGGCATTACGTTTATGCTAGGGCCTAAATCCGCCAAGGACTTTCTTACATGCAAACTACCAATCATGCAAGGGGTAGTGAAACTCCCTAGGTCTTTGCGCTTCTCTGGTATTTTGTTCTGCAGGATGGCAGAACACTCCTCGTTGAGCATCACCGCCGATAGCTCACCAAGCTTCCTTTAGTTGGTGAGGGGATCTTTCATGAACTTAGCATACTTGGCCATCTTCGAAAATGCCTCCACGAAGGGCATACTGATGTTCACCTGCTTCAGCATTGCCATGAACTTGGCAAACTCAATCTCCAGTTGGTCTTTCTGCAACCGAGTAGGAAAGGGGAGCTAAGGGATATACTCCTTCACCACTAGTTGCGGCTCAGGAGTAGGCACCTCAACCCGCGTCTCCCTTTCTTCTTCATTAGTTGGAAGTGATGAAACATGGGTATCTCTCTCTTGTCGTGCCCGGACAGGTGGATCCTTGATAGGGCAAAAGCGCAATGCTTCAATTTCCTATCTCATAGTAAATCGGAAGTCCGGGTATCGTCTCTCAGGGACTGGTACAACCTTATATTCTATCAATTCTATGGAGCAAACTATAGGTGAAAATGGTTTGAGTGATGAAACTACTATCTAATGGAAAAATAATTAAACAAAATAAGCAAATTAAAATGGCCGGGTTGAAATCAATGGGAGAAAGCACTGGGAGAAACACCGGGACTCACTACCTATCACATCCAAATTAATTCACATATTCTAATTGATTTAATCCAACTCTCTACAGCCAGGATATCACGAATGTGCTAGCTATCCATGTCGGGAATTACTAAGTACTAAACAATTGAATCAAATCCTACTGTCGTAGCTCAATGACTTAATTATTTAGCCTGAAAATCGATATCCTATTTACGACCGCATAACACCTTATTTAATCCACTGTCGCATCGATAAGTTACTATGTCACATGAAATATGTTCAGTTATTAGGGTTTCACTGTCGCTAATAACCTAATTAACTACAAATCAATGTATTGGTGGCCAGTCAACACAAAGCATTAATCAATTCCATGCAATAGAGATTGGAAGAAAAGAAATACGAATTAATCCATCAAGTCAAGAAATAGCTACATCCTATGGTATTTCCCCCAGAAATTGGGGTTTAGTTCATGACGAAAATAAAACACACAATCATGTTCATAATCATCATGTTACTAATTAAAATAACGGGATGAAAATACTCTGATAAAATCTCAAGCTGCGATGCAACCGGCCAGCTCTCCGATTAGAATTGTGCGTGCTGCTGCTTTCGTCCCAATTCTCTCCAATTATTCCGCCCAGAAAATCCCCCCAGTCCGAGCTACTGCTTGGTGCCGTCCACCAAAAGAATTCCGCCTCCCTCTCCCCAGAATTTTGGCGTCCAAGACTTCCCAAATATATCCCCCCCCCCCAGAATTTTGTTCCGTTCCAAATAATAGTCACCCTTTGCCCTCGTTCAACTTTTCCCAATAATAGTCTCTGGCCCCAATTATAATTCCGCCGCCATCAATTCCAAGCTCCTTCCTTCTCCTTTTCGGTCCAAGTCAAAGAAATGAATCCCCTCCACTAAAGGCCAAAAGACTTGGGCCAACTAAATCCACCAGAAACTCCATGTGTTGGGCTTAAGCCCAATGATTTTCTCGTGCCTTTGATTGTGATCTTCGCCATATGCACATGCTTGCTCTTCCACCTAAAATATATCACAATACTAACACATGGCGGTAATGGTCTTATAACCATTTCAGAGTCAGTTCGCATTAAAACGAGCATTATATGTCTCAAACGTATCATGAAATAATCACATTAAGCACATGAAATCAATATGTTTTCGACAATTATCATAACCCCACACTCAATACTTGCTTGTCCCTAAGCAACGACTCACACAAGAGAACGATAATTGGAGGAAACACAACACAGACCAGGGAGACACAACTCTACTCAAAACACAAAAACCCAAGACACACAAAACAGAACATCAGCACAAGAAATTTACCCTTGTACTCTTGTGATAATTAGTAGTTTCTTTCTCAATTGATGTGTTGTGCTTTAATGATCATACATTTCACCCCACACTCAAGGTCTTGCAAACCTTTAACCATTGACTGACTCAAATCCATCAAAAACTCAATTAGCAAACACTCAATTTAGGTCGTCGGTAGTGGGTGGTTAACAACTTATGGTGTAACAGTTATTAGGAGAATCTAACCACATCAGTGAGGTGCATATCTCATGAGGACAATCTGGCTTACTCACATAAATCATAAGCAACCAACTAAGCACAAGAGTCTCAAAAACTAATGGGGGAAGCCTTTCACAAACATGATTTTAACTTTAAGCACATCACTACCTTTTATGACAAGGAGAGGCTTTCTCTCTTTCTGATTTTGCTTGCCGAGTTGTCATATTTAGTACAAGTGGGATTTGTTTCTTACTACCGGTGACCGAGCAAGAGCAATTTCTGCTTCTTAGCACTCGCATAAGGGCTTCTTTTAACTCCTTTTCCTCGGTCCGTGTGGAGGGTCATTGCACATCCTCTAATGGCACTTCAATCAACTGGGGATCGTACTTGATAAGAAACATCGTACGGTCATGAACCAATTCTCAATTGAATCTTTCCTAATCCCCATGTGCAATGAGTGATTGCCTCACACGATTTTGGTATTTTACCCACACTTTAATTGTTATGGCAACTTTCTTATCTTTTACTTGTCAGGTAGTGTTTTCTCATTTATAAAGATACAGTTCACCGCATTTAAAACATTCAAAACAGAGAGACTCAATGCAAAATCAAAATATCACAACAAATGCAAGTAAGCACGGTATCCAAACATGTCGAGTGGACAATGTTCTCCACCTAACTACTTCACCAAAAGTCATTACACTATCCTCACAAAATAGAATGTTGCTAATGGAGTTTGCTAATTCAAAGCGCATCAAGTCAAGTCAAAACATTCAAGCTCATTGTGAAGAACTTTGCAATTCAACACTAGTGGGGTGATTTCAATGATTTCATTCAAGCACAAACTCATTTCACACGCATCACGGTCATTTACATCATGTTACCACAAGAGTACAAGGTTTTGTTTTTATTTTTTTCTGATTTTTAGGTGTTTTTTAGCCATTAGCTTTCCACAGGCAGACTGCACCAACACAGGCAAACTGCATGCAGTTTGGCTGTGCTCAACCTAATGGCAAATTTTTTTTTTTTTTTGGTTTTTTTTTACCACATGCAACAGGGACAAACAACACTAAGACTCACCACCCCACACTCAGGATGGAACAATGTCCCTAATGTTCAACTCCTAATCTAAACATGCATGGGTTTGACACAAATAAAAAGAAAAATAAAGAAAAGAAAACTCACCTTGGGTTGCCTCCCAAGAAGCGCTTGTTTAACGTCCTCAGCCTGACGTTCATGGAGCTTTCAACCAATGGGTATGGAAAGGTATCCAGAATACCCTCCCGAGAAATGATAGAATGCATAACCTCCATCCAACATATGAGTCACCTCTGCAGGGCCAGGTGTGCGAAATTTGGGTATGACCTTCTTAGCTTGCATGTTGGACCCCTTAGTGAGGCGTAGGTGGTATTGCAGTGCCTCAAGCAAGTACTCTTCCTGTTTCAATGTCAGTGAAGAAGGAATAATAACAGGAAGATTGAAATCCTTACCCAAATATCTATATTTGAGGTGATCTGGCAAGGATTTCTGTCCTTGCTTTGATTTCAGAATCTGAGCAGATAGGACATGTGATAGTTGTTCAGGTTGTCCACTATCACAGGAAGAGGAATTTTTCCTTTCTCGAGCTCCACTTTCAAAGTCATCAAATGCATCGTGATTATGATCAACTTGAAAGACATTAAAAATTTCCTCCTCCTTACCTACTCGGAATGTCAACTTGCCTCTCCCGACATCGATGAGTGCATCACCAGTGGCTAGAAAAGGTCTCCCAAGAATGAGAGGCACTCCCCGATCTTCTTCTATCTCCAGAATCACAAAATCTGTAGGGAGAATAAACTTCCCCACCTTCACCAATACATTCTCCACCACTCCCTTTGGAATTTTCACTGATCGATCGGCCAATTGGAGAGTGATCCGAGTAGGCTTAAGAACATCTCCCAATCCCAATTTCTTGTAGAATGAGTATGGCATCAAATTAATTCCTGCTCCAAGATCACAAAGTGATTTATCGAACTCTGTACCTCCAATGACACATGGAATGGTGAAACTGCCCGGATCATCCCTCTTTTCTGGTAATTTATTCTGAATCACAGCACTACATTCAGAAGTAAGGGTTACCTTCTCTAGATCAGCCCATTTAAGCTTCTTTGTCAGCAACTCCCTTAAGAATTTAGCATATGTAGGCATCTGTTCAAGTGCCTCCGCCAACGGTATGTTGATATGAAGTTGCTTGAAGAGATTCACAAATTTTTTGAAGTTTGGGTTTTCCATGGGCTTCATTAACCTTTGAGGGAATGGTGCGGGAGGTTCATAAGGCTTTACCTCTTAATTCTTGAGTTTTTCCACCTTTGGAGTTGCACAGGCAGAATGCTCATGCACAGACAGATTGCATGCAGTTTGCCTATGCAAGTCAGATTTTTCAGCTTTTGCAATTTCTTCATCCTCTACCTCTGCAACTCCTTCTTTTTCAGATTTTGTTGACTTCCTTGAACTCTCTGGATCCTCAAAGGCCTTTCCACTCCTCAATGTGACTGCTACAACCATGGCATCCTTTGGATTTCTCTTGGTATTTGCCGGTAAAGTCCCAGGAATCCTACCTTGAATATCTGCCAAAGTTTGAGCCATCTGGCCTATTTGCCTCTCCATAGCTAGCATAGATGATTGCATATTATTGTTGATGGCTAGCTGTTGAGTGAAAAATTGATCAAGACCCTTGAAATTATTGTCTGTTTTCTACATATGAGCCAAAATCAACTCCTCCAACTGGGGCTTCTTCTCTGGTTGAGGTTGCTGCTGCTGAAAACCAGGAGGTGGGATGTTTCGAACACCAGCTGGATTATTGTTTGACCATGACATATTGGGGTGATGTCTCCATTGAGGGTTATATGTATTTGAATACATACCACCCTGCCCTTGACTTCGCGGATTATTGATATATTGGACATCTTCCAACTGAGCAGCTCCCAGTGGACACATATCCCGATGATGAGGACCCTCGCAAAGTTCACATGAAGCAACCTCCTCTTGTCTACCCAGAGCAATCTTGGCCAGCCTTCGTTCGAGTGCATCGAACTTAGAATCCAGCTTGGCATCTATCTTGGCTTCTAGATTCGCAACTCTGTTTATCTCATGCAAGCCTCCTCTTCTTCGAATACTGGTCTCACTACCCCATTCAGTGGCTTCTGAACAGGTCTTCTCTACCAGATCATATGCTGCTGGTGCCTCCATGCTTGTGAAACCATTTCGAGAAGCATTATTCAGGGCATCCTGGAACTCCCTTCTGATTCCATTGAAGAAAATAATGATCACGTTCCAATCTTCAAGACCATGGCTTGGGCATCTCATCAATAGCCCCTTATAGCGCTCCCATGCCTCAGTTAGACTCTCATCATCAGCCTGCTTAAAGGTAACAATTTCCTCTTGCCTCTTCATTGCCAAGGCAGGTGGGAAGTATTTATCCAGAAAGACCTTCTCAAGCTGCGCCCATGTCGTGATGGAACGTGGTGTTAAGTTCTGAAAATAGTGTGATGCATTCCCTATCAGAGAGAATGAGAACATCCGAAGACGAATTGCATCATCAGACATAGTTGGGCTCTTCATCGTATCACATATGCTCGCGAACCGGCGGAGATGTTCGTGAGAATCCTCATTGCTAGCCCCGGAGAAAGTATACCTGTTGGTGATCATGTTGATATATGCTGGGGTAATCTCCATGGTTGCATCCCCAGACGGAATGACAACACATGAAGCTCGGGCTCCAGTCCTGCGATTCAAGCGAGCCCTTATTGAACGATCCTCTGCCATGATGACAGGCTCGATGTCACGCGGTGGTGGTGGTGGTGTTGGTGGTGTAGGGATGACAGGTGATGAAGCCTGCCCTCTCTGTTGACGATTATGGGTTAGGGAAGGCCTAGGAGTTGTGGTTGGCTACTTCCCTAACTTGACCTGCTTCCTATTTTGTCGGCAGGTCTTCTCGATCTCCGGGTCTAGTGGCAGTAAATCGCCGGTCGTCCTCCTAGGCATGCACAAAAAGGATTAACCTGAAATTCACCTGCACACTAGCACACAAATCAAAATAGTTCACTCACAAAAATAACCATGGCAGTCCCCGGCAACGGCGCCAAAAACTTGATAGGGAAAAAGCGCAATGCTTCAATTTCCTATATCGTAGTAAACCGAAAGTCCAGGTATCATCTCTCAGGGACTGGTACAACCTTATATTCTATCAATTCTATGGAGCAAACTATAGGTGAAAATGGTTTGAGTGATGAAACTATTATCTAATGGAAAAATAATTAAACAAAATAAGCAAATTAAAATGGCCGGGTTGAAATCAATGGGAGAAAGCTCTGGGAGAAACACCGGGACTCACTACCTATCACATCCAAATTAATTCACATATTCTAATCGATTTAATCCAACTCTCTACAGCCAGGATATCACGAATGTGCTAGCTATACATGTCGGGAATTACTAAGTACTAAACAATTGAATCAAATCCTACTGTCGTAGCTCAATGACTTAATTATTTAGCCTGGAAATCGATATCCTATTTACGACCGCATAGCACCTTATTTAATCCACTGTCGCTTCGATAAGTTACTATGCCACATGAAATATGTTCAGTTATTAGGGTTTCATTGTCGCTAATAACCTAATTCACTACAAATCAATCTATTGGTGGCCAGTCAACACAAAGCATTAAGCAATTCCATGAGATTGGAAGAAAAGAAATACGAATTAATCCATCAAATCAAGAAATAGCTACATCCTATGGTGTTTCCCCCAGAAATTGGGGTTTAGTTCATGACGAAAATAAACACAATCATGTTCATAATCATCATGTTACTAATTAAAATAACGGGATGAAAATACTCTGATAAAATCTCAAGCTGCGATGCGATCGGCCAGCTCTCCGATTAGAATTGTGCACGCTGCTGCTTTCGTCCCAATTCTCTCCAATTATTCCGCCCAGAAAATCCCCCCAGTCCGCGCTACTGCTTGCTGCCGTCCACCAAAAGAATTCCGCCTCCCTCTCCCCAGAATTTTGGCGTCCAAGACTTCCCAAATATATTCCCCCCTAGAATTTTGTTCCGTCCCAAATAATAGTCACCCTTTGCCCTCGTTCAACTTTTCCCAATTATAATTCCGCCGCCAGCAATTCCAAGCTCCTTCCTTCTCCTTTTCGGCCCAACTCAAAAAAATGAATCCCCTCCACTAAAGGCCAAAAGACTTGGGCCAACTAAATCCACCGGCAACTCCATGTGTTGGGCTTAAGCCCAATGATTTTCTCCTGCCTTTGATTGTGATCTTTGCCATATGCACATGCTTGCTCTTCCATCTAAAATATATCACAATACTAACACATGGCGGTAATGGTCTTATAACCATTTCAGAGTCAGTTCGCATTAAAATGAGCATTATATGTCTCAAACGTATCATGAAATAATCACATTAAGCACATGAAATCAATATGTTTTCGACAATTATCAATCCGCAGTCACTTTGCCACTCCTAGTAGTAATGTCCTGGCAGTGTTCATTTGGGTACTGCGGATGGGGAATGGTATGCCTGGGTAAAGTACATGAAGCCCTCTGTGCTACAGCCTGGGTCACACTCCCGAGCTGGGTCTGGATATCCCGCAGCACAGCCTTAGTGTTTCTCTGTCCAGCTTCTAGCTCCAAGAACTTACCTGAGGCTTTCTCCATGAACTACTCAATGTTGCTGAACTTATTCGCACTGGAGGTGGCCAGAGAACCCACCAGATCTCGCAAATCGGCCATAGGATCTCTCTGTACTGGGGCTGTGGGGGCTGCACCTGGTTGCTGAAATGGCCTCATCTGTGACTGAAGAGGAGCTGGCCCCTGTCTGGACGGATAAAGAGGCTGTTGCTGTTGCTAAAATTATGCTTGTCTTGGCTGGTAAGGAGGCCTCTGAAAGCCTGGCGGTCCCTGGTAGGCTGGTGGTCGAGGATTAGGTCCATTCCAGGAGAAGTTGGAATGATGGTGCCAACCCTCGTTATAAGTGTTGTTGTAGGGGTCGAAACACCTAGCATTGCCGATGAAGTCCACCTGCTCTTGGGGAGTAGTCGACTCCCTCATCGCCTGATAGTCTTCTACAGTGTGATGGGAGCTTTCGCACCACTGGCAGTGCATTGCCTGCTGTTGTCCTGTCCCTGAAACAATTCCAGAACGATCAATGGCTGAGACCAGCTTAGATACCAGCTGCACCAACTCATACGACTGAGTGGCTACAACATGCACACCCCGCACTAGTGCTCGTCTCGATCTCTTAACAGTGCCCCAATCATATCCATGCTCTGCCATCTCTTCAAAGAGTCGATTCAGCTGCGGCGGGGTCTTGGTCAGCATGTTCCCGCCGCAGACTGAGTCAATCAGCTACTTGTCCTCTGTGAAAAGGGCGTGGTAGAAGAATCCCACCTTGAAGGAGTCATTGAACCCACGATTGGGACACCTCAGGAAAAAACTGGTGTATCTTTCCCAAGCATCCCGAATGGTTTGATCTTCCTCCTAGGCAAAGTGGGTGATCTGCTTCTGTACGTCCGTGATGACTCGATATTTGCACAGGTTTTCCCCTTTGTTCCTTGATCGTTTAAGCTTGCATTATTGCTTCTTTGGCCTATTTTACGCTAGGTTGTGTTCCTTTGTCATATTTCAGGTCCTAGCACATAAAGTGAAGCATTGGCGCAAGTTTCAAGTCAACCAGAGATCAATTGGCGATTCGGGAGAAGAAACTATGGCATGACCTGAAGAAGAATGGATTTCTACCTCACTTAATGGACAAAGAATCGTGCAAGTTTGACATGAAAAGAAAGAGGACGAGACTACGAGCGTCTGGGATCAAACGGCGACTGATTCGGAGTCCGGACGAGGGAGAAACGAAGCATTGAATATAGGGGAACATGTTCGGCAGTAAAAACACGGGCAGGAGGCCTTCAAAACACGGCCGTGTTCTGTGACCGTGCTTTTACTGCCGAGAGCAAATCCGAGTTTGGCAGACATGAGCTGATTACACGGGCAGGGCCGAGACAAAGCACGGGCGTGTTTTCCCAAAGCACGGCCGTGTTCTCCCAAAAGCACGGCCGTGTTTTCACCAACAAGATGGCCGTGTAATTAACCCTAGCCAAAGCACGGGCGGGCTGAGGCAAAGCACGGCCGTGCCCTCGACCGTGCTTTGGCCACTGATGCCTTTTTAGGCAGATTTTCAGCCAAAAGAGGGGGGATTCGAGTTTTAGAGAGATAGAGCGATTTCTAGAGAGAGAAAGCGACGAACAAGAGTCTCCAAGCGCCCTAGATCGATCTTCAACACCATTGGAGCTTGGTTTGAGCTTGGAGAAGTGCCGATTCAACGTCCAGGAGCAGAAATCCATCTTCACAGTATGATTT
Source organism: Linum tenue (assembly GCA_946122785.1). Taxonomy (NCBI): domain Eukaryota; kingdom Viridiplantae; phylum Streptophyta; class Magnoliopsida; order Malpighiales; family Linaceae; genus Linum; species Linum tenue. The sequence goes on along the minus strand of CAMGYJ010000011.1, from coordinate 46,078,947 downwards.
CCGCATCTGATTCTGCTTTTGCTTCTCTCTCCATGGAGTAGTTCTCCCATTCATCTGGGTGTGGGAAACCCTAGTTCTGTATGTTAGGTTTGATTGTATGAACCCAAGTATTGATTCTATGATATTGATTATATTCGATTGAGGTTTGAATGATTGAATGGCATGAATCCTGATCAAATTCCTGTTGTTTCTGCTTTAACCTAGAATGATAATATCTGCCTAGGTTGATAGAGTATCCTTAATCGAAGGTAGTGAATTGGTGACTTTAGTCGAGGAGCCAATTCACTATTCTGTACCGAATTCAATTCGGTAGTGGAGGTTTTGTTCTTAGGGCCTCAATCTGTGGAGGTTAGTCGCCCGCTAGAGACTCAGATTGAGAGGGTCTGAAGACCTTTAGTCGAGACTTCAGACTGTTTGAGAACCTTCCGCAGTATAACTTTCATAGAAATCGAACTTGGTAATTACAATCCGGCTTAACTGCAGACTAGGGGGAACCATATCCGGGTGACCTCTCTTAACCTGAATACAACCGTTTTAGTTACTTTGCTTGCTTGTTAGTTTAGAACTTCACTAAAGTTGCATTGCTAGATAATACGAATTCACTGAGTAGTCATCACATCTAGGACCCGGGTTGACAATAAAACCCAAACCCGCTATACTACGCTTTAGGAAGTGGTTACACTTGGCCATTTTCTAGAGTGACAGTAACAGCGAGTCAGTCCGTCGTTTCGCCGACGGCGGATGATAGCGGGTGAGGAACTTGTCCGCCAGGTTGGCGAACATGGTGATCGATCCTGGAGGCTGAGTGTCCAGCCACTCCTTGGCTTGCCCCTCCAGAGTGAATGGGAAGTACCTCACGTGGATGGAATTGGCTGGGACCCCATTTATCTTGATCCCATCGATGAGCTCGTGGAATCGCCACAGATGCGATCTGGGGCACTCCCCTTCTTTTTCCACAGAATACCACCGAGTCGCGCAACATGGTGATGATAGAGATGCTCACCTCAAAGTTATTGGCTGGAACTTGAGGTTGCTGGATGGGCGACCTCATATCCGCGGCTCTGGCGATCCAGTAATATCCCATGGTGTGCTCATCCTGGACGACCACATCGTTGTTTTGAGGCTCGACCATGTCTTACTCCTGGTTGATATGCAGCTGTGCTAGAGCCTCCTCTGCAGCCAGTCGTGCCTTTAGAGCTCGCTTGAAGTTCCTACAGGTCTGTTCAAGCTCTTGGTCTAATGGCAGTAAGTCTCCTGACTGGCTACGGGTCATGCACTACCTCCACACATAATGCAAATACAACCCGTAAAGGCACAAAGGTGGAAGAGAGAGAACGCAGTGAAGAAAAAGCTAGAGTAACAAACTTTCACGTTTCCGCAATAACCTATAGTTCCCCGGCAACGGCGCCAAAAACTTGACACGCTAAAACACAACACCAAACTGTGACCAAGTGTAATCACAGTCCAGAAATGCAGAATAGTGGCAAGTTCAATTTATCAACCCGGGGTCTAGATCTACTGCCTACTCCATGATTATCTATTATCTAGCAAGACTAAGTTGAGTGAATGTGATTTTAAGCTATAGCAGTAATAAAGCAGGGAATGGTTCGAAGTTCTTAAGCAGGGGAAGAGTCACATGGGAATGAGTCCCCCTAGCTCCTTAGTTAAGTCAAAGTTGTAATTACCTTTGGTTGATTTACTGTTTATTAAACTGCGGAAAATCTGACAGTATCTTGGAATCTCTTAAGCTGACCAATCCCTCTCAGACAGACTACCCGACAGACGATTAGTCTTCACCGGGATAGAACACTGAGGCAATTAACACAGAACTCCACTACTGGAATTGGATTCCAGTACTACGCACTGAATCGACTAACTCTCGTATAATCGATTCAGTACTACCGATTGAAGAAGCTCTAACAACCTAATCAGATTCTATCTATCTCAGGTTGCAGCAAAAATCAATAAAAGATGATCAGGCTTCAATTGACTCAATCAAAACACTTCAATCGATTATAATCAAGCAGTATCACAATCCAAATGTCATTACAATCGATATCCCTAACACATGGAACTACGGTTCTTCATACCCAAGTGAGAGGGGGTTCTGCTCCATAGAGAGAGAGAGAGGAAAACAGAAAACAAAGCATTCATACTCATCAAGATGGGAAGAATCTGCTATGGGATGATAATCTTTACTCCAAGGACGAAATCCAAACTTGATTGATTAAACCCAGCTCCAAAATCACCTCTAAGGTGTGTTCTTCGCACTTTCTCTCTCTAGGACTCTGTTTTTGCTCTGGAAATTCGTCTCCCTCTTCAAAAGACCCGAAATTGGGTTAAAACCCAGAATTCCCCGGCTACACGGCCAGGCCACACGACCTTGTAGAATTGCCAACTACCCGTGTGGAAGTATAAAACGCCGCGTTTCACTTAAGTGCCTTCATGCACGCTACACGGCCTGAACCGCAAGGCCGTGTGAAATCTTGGCCTGCCCGTGTGAGCTCACTTGGAATCCCACACGGCCACAAAGGACCCTTTACACGGCCAGTGTGGTTTGCCCACGCAAAGGGGTTCCACACGGCACGTCACACGGCCGTGTGGTTTTAGGTCTGGCCGTGTGGTTTCCCAAGCTTTCCGTCAATCGTTCCAACTTCGTCCAATCGACCCCGAACTCGTGCTTGAACCTTCCTTCTCGTACTAGGACCTGAAATATTACAAACACGAACAATCTAGCATGAAATCGGCCTAAAACACGAGAGATGAGACTCAAAAGGTAGATGAATGGTGGACAAAAACATGTGCATATATCAAGTCATCAGGTGGGAATTAGGTGGATGTTTTGGGGAAGAAATGGAAACAAAGCATCACACTTGATCGCTCATGTGAATTGCATATGAGATGTGGAGGAAAAATGGCTGGAAAGACCACCCATTTTTCTTGTAGACCTTTTGCGGTCCGAATCAACCTGTAACTTGTCCTATAGTACCATTACTTAATAAAAGTTACAGGGTGTTTTTATCAAATAAAATAACCTTTTTTTTCTCTTTCTTTTCCCTTCCTCCTTTAATTAGACCTAATATTTTCTATTGAATACGTAGATGGGTAAAATAGTAATTAATTTATTTGGAAACTTTGTGTCACCGGTTTTAAAACTGGTTTATACCGGTTATTCGATAAATCTTAAACCTTTCGCTAATTCGGATCATAGCCCGGTCCGGTTTTGACAACACTATTTTAAAGTGAATGGAAACCGCCTCAACCTGTATTTAGGAGGCGCGGTCGAACGCGCATAGTTGGTGGTTGAACTCACGGACCCTTAGTTTCACTGGCTGTGTCTAGCTAAAGACATAAAAGAAAGCGCTTGTGTGGAGGCAACTTTACCACGGTTTGCATTTTTCTTTTCCCTTTTTTTTATTTTTGGTCCGTTTGAGCCACTCTGTGTGTGTGATGAAGTTTGGTCGTCTGGTATGCCTTGTTCTAGGATATTTTGGCTTCGGGGTGATCGGGAATTGGAAAAGTGGGGGGGGGGGGGGGGGGGTTTGGTAGTTTTTTTAGCAAATACCCGATCGGCCAGTTGAAAATACCCGACCGAGTATTTCATTCTCACAACACGGACCCCTCCTGGTTAGGTAGCAGAGAGAAATGTCGAATACCCGGACGTGACCCTAAAATCAGTGGCGGACCCAGAATTTTGGTATAGGTGTGTCGTCCAATAAAAAAAGATTTAATTGATTAATTAATTTAAAATAAATATAAATTTTTTTTGGTAAATTTTATTATCTTTACAGTGAACCACAACGAGTTTTCATATTCTGAAAAGTTTCTTAATTACATTTGCTCATTAGGTTGCAAATCAAACATCTTTTTATGTACACAACTAACAAAATTATTCATAAATTGATCACTCAACTCATACCAAATATTTTTCTCGATTAAACTCATATATGAAAAATGTCATTTTTTAGCTTGTCGTTGCAAATAAGTAAAGTCAACACGAATTTAATATGAGAAAGCTGTTATGAGAAGCTGGAAGTCCACAAGCGTCAATGTGTAAGTTTGAATGAGAATGAGGATGTCGTCGGCTCGATGCCGACAATTGGATGGTGGCGACATGCATCAACGTAGAAAGAAATAGTTAAACTAGAAAGAAAGTAGAAAATTAACTTAAGAATGAATCCATGAAAGAAGTTATGGGGAAAGACAGTATGGAATTCACCCCGGGCCACGGCCCAGCCCTCCTCTGGATCCGGAACAAGTATAGCCCTTATGCGTTTATCGATTTTAGTCATTCGGACCAGTGTTATTTATAATAAAATTGTGTGTAATTAGGAAAATAGGTAAGATCAACATATTCAAACCATAACTCTAAATTTAGTCTAGAAAATCTAGCTCAAATGAGTCTCGTCTAAAGAAAAACAAACAATGAAACCTAAAATTCTAAATATCTAAAACGTAAGGCTAAAAGAAATATGAGATTTGTTCACTTGAAAAATAACTAGAGCAGATGATGGAAATATGGATGGATACACAATACTAATTGATTAGTCGATTGATTTGTCCAGCGTTGACATTGTCCGTTTCAATAGCTACTATGGAGAGAACCTTTTCAACAATGGAAACAAAATGAGCGATCAATTTCTCGCCGATTAGTTAACTATTTTATTTGGAAAAGAGTAGTATACGATTAGTATGGATGTAGACTCCTTTATTGATGAATTCACTATATTAAAAGATCGACATGTACAATTGATATTGTAAAAAAAAATTATAATTTTTTGCGGTATCTAGTTTTCTAATGAAATGCGGCCCAGTGCTCTACTATGTCCTGGATCCGCCGCTGAATTTAATTCTCATTCAATTTATTGAGGTTATCTCTAAGGTGATAGCTATCTTTCTGAATACTCACTACGTAGTAAATAGTCAATTAATTGTTTACTCTTGTACAACCAACTAATTAACTACCTATTCTAAAATCCGATAACTCCTATATTTACATAATTTAATACTATTATCACAACAAATTTTTTGTAATGTAATAAGGTTAAGGTGTGTCGATTAAAATTATTAGAGGTGTGTCGAAGGTCCCGTATACGAATTTTTTACACCGAAAAAATGCGGGTTCCACACAAAAATTTCTGAGCAAGGTGTGTCTGCTGACACACCTTGCTACAAGGTGGGTCCGCCCCTGCCTAAAATACAGGAATGGGTATTTTTGCGGAGCGGCCGGGTATTTCGCCTATATAAACTGAAAAACCCGGGCCCCTCTCTCCTCTCAATTCTGCCCGACCATTTTCTCTCACCCTCTCCTTTCTCTTGCCTGAAACGCGCCACCCCGTCGCTAAATTGTAGATCTGCTGGACTCCGGCCTCCAAATCAAAACCAGATCACGGATTCGGGATCTACTGTCCAAGGCGGCCCTACCCCAGAAGTTTCGCCTAGGTTGGGTGACGTTTTTTGTCGGCGGCCACAAGCTTTGTCGCCGTGTTTCGGCAAAACTTTGGTGACACTCTGACGAGACCCCCGAAGCATTTTTTAGCGCGATTCTTCATCCCTCGCCCTCCTCTCATCCTCCTCTACTGTCCTACTTGTGTTCCCCGGTATGTGACTTGTATATTCTTTGCTATTTTTGGGAAATCAGAGTGTAGATGTTAGGATTGAGAACCGTGAATTGATTGGCATGCTTGAATTAGGTTAGGGCGAGGGATGAATTTGCTGTGGCCTCCTAGAAGTAATTTGGTGCATGATTGCCGGTTTGCTATAATTCTGCCATGATTCTTGCTTGAACTGTGTCTGCTTTGCCGTATTTTCGTTGCAAGGCGACTACTTTGCACTCAAATGCTTGCCTAGTTGATCATTAGGTATAGGGGAACTGGCTATCCCTTGGCAGTGTATCTAAAGAGGTTTTCTCTTGGTTCCACCTTTGGCTTGATCATTTTGCAAGATCATGTCTCTCTCTCATAGGTACGCGCACGACCTGTGCCTCACGGCCGACTATGATGTCCAGTTTGCCAAGGTGATCAATGGGGTGGTCGCTTCCTACCGCCACCTTGATTTTGGGGTGTTTCATGCGCTCCATTGCCTCGAGGAGATGTACGTCGCAATCTGCCATCCTCAGTGACGCACTCTCCTGACCATCCACGACTCCACCTACACGGAGTTGGTCTGGGAGTTCTACTCCATGTTCAAGTACATACCTAACGCGGCTTGCAACTCCACCACCGCGCTCACTTTTTCACTTGGCGGGCGCATGAAGCAGATGATCTTAGATGGGCTTGCTCGGGCCTTGTGGATCATCCATGATCCATACTCCAGTCCTAGAAGGAGGTCACATATCTCACAGATTTTTGCTTTAAGAGCTTCTATCGACAGATCAGTGGTCCAGACCATGGCCATGATTTTTTTCTTTGCCAGCCAGACGACTGTCACCACCCTCCGACCCGAGTGGCATATCATCAACCTCTTGCTCACCCACTCGATCGCCCCAAATGCCATCAGATTGCACAAGATACCCAAGCGCGTGCTCCACAACATGTACTTGATGGGGGAACCGGACCACTTGTTGCACCTGGGGTCTCTCATGGCGAACCTTTGCCAAGTGCTACGAGAAACCACCTACCTATTCTGTGGTCATCTGATCACCCGTCTGGCGTACCATTTCGAGGTGAGATTTTAGGGCTGACCGATTCCACTGAGCAGTATGGCTCCCACCCGTCAGCAGGGATGCGCTTCATAACTCCCCTCTGTTGGCCTCTGCTGACGATCGAGAGTGGATCGATGGTCTTTCATTACCATCTTGTACGGATTAGGACGACGAGGATGATGATGATTACGATATGGAGGAGGATTATGAAGATGAAGGTGATGATGATGGTGGTGGTGGGGCTATGGATGCGGATGAGCTGGAGCCCCCGCTATTCGCACATGTGGATCTTCCTCCATGACGGAGACCCGAGCGAGGAAATTCCTCTTCACTGACCAGTTCCACCAGATGGGGCTCCAGTTTCAAATGTTGGGTCTCCAGAACCAGCAGCTCATGGATCACCAACGTAAGTTTGAGCAGCAGTACACAACCCACCAGGCTGAGTACGCTGCCCGCATGGCTACCTACGATGAGCATCTCGACCGCCTCGAGACTGACCAGGGTGTCACCCTCGCTCATATCAAGCGGTAGCGGGTCCGCAGCCATCAGATGATGGAGTACTAGGAGCACCTGCGCCAGCCCTATCATCCGGAGCACCACTTGATGACTCAGTGGGAACATTCACCCACACTGTCGCCTCCTCTGCCTGAGGACTTTGATGACATCATGCAACATTGACTTCGACGACCTCGAGTAGGGTGTACTTGCTGGCTCTATCTCTTTGTTTGTCTTGGGTTGTTTTGTTCTGGGAGTGAGAACTGGATTAGTTGTGTTTGGTTTCTTTTTCTTTTAGATATTGTGACATTGGGGTGACGACTCTTCCTAACAATGTTGTGTTCGAGTGGTTGTTTTTTTTTTTACCTAGCCCGTGTTCTTGCCACGACTGATCCCACTTCCAGTCCTATGTCGCTCGACTAGTCCACTCTCCAGTCCCGACGTAGTCTGTTTGTCCTGGTTACATCGTTCCCCTTATCCTTCCCTCTTCTCCATTGAGGGCAATGCTGATATTCAGTGTGGGGGTATTTATATTTGACTGCTTAGATGTGTTTGTGTGCTTGGAGCCTAGTCCACTGACCAAATTTTGATTTGAGGGCTCCAAGTACGTGTTTCTTGCAATTGCCTCCTTAGTATGCTTTGAATTGACAGTCTTTATTGTACTATGGAGGTAGTTGTAGCACTATGGAGGATGCTAAAGTATAAGATCCTTCCTATATTTCTCTTTGATGTGCCGGTTGATTGTGTGAACTAGTGGTTTTAGGACCTTTGATTCATGTGATATCGATGACTCTCTTTGTGCTGTGTGTGTGGAATCATGTATCATAGAAGGGTTCTCAGTGTGCATAATGAAAAATTAGTTGGTCCTCCATGTAAAAAATATGAAATTTTAAACATGGGATAAGCCCAACGTGTGTGGCACCATTCATTGCACAAAATCGGGTTTTGGAAGAGATTTTAGTGATCCTTAGTGGGATGTACCCCTACAAGGTGAAGCTAAGACGTCTCTATTACAAGTAAAAATTCCACCCGTTGAACGGTTTGCCTACTCGAGGATGTGTTTTTAAGGTCACAGATAGAGCTTCTGACCCCCCTTAATTTCATTGACCCTCCACACGAATTAAGGAAGACGAGTTAAAAGAAGTACTCTGGCGAGCGACAGATGTACAAAAATTGCTATTGCTCTACCAATAAGGGTCAACTGCGCATAAAAACTGTAGTTTGGAACCCCAGAAAAGTGTAGAAACAAAGAAAAAAACCATAAGGAAAAGGGGTTCCAATGAAGGAAATGGAATGGAAAGAGCACCCGATACGAAGAGTCATTGGTTGTTGTGTCGTGTGAGTATCTTTATCCATGAATTTTTTGTCCTAGGTCCACCGCTTCGCCTGATCCTGGCTTGATCCTAGCACTCGCATTGAGAGAAATACGGAATGTCTTAGAAGACTGGTTGACCTCGTAAGCTGCTAAATGATCTAGGAAGTCCTCTACTGACGATCGGGACAACATGTTGCTGTGGAGGTCTGGAGAGTTGCATTGGTTTCAGGCAGGTTTGCCTGGGGACAAGCAAACGGTTAAGTGTGGGGAAATTTGATAATCCGATATTTGCACATATTTTGCACACTATTCTTATAGCGTTTGAGAGTCGATTCTCGTGTTTTAACCGATTTCAGGCTAGGTTGTGCTTTTATGTCTTATTTCATGACCTAGAGCGGAATGGGAGGCTTGGGAGCGAGTTTGAGGTAAAAAAAGTGGAGAGTTGGCGCAAGGAGGAGCTGGAAGGCAAAATACCCAGTCAGGTCACTCAAATACCTGACCGGGTATACGCGGTTGGAGGCCGGATAATTTCCCACGGACCAGCAGTAGGACCCCCGGTCAGGAACCATAAATACCCAACCGAGTATTTTACCCAGAGGTCGGGTATGTCTCCTCTGATGAGAAGCATGAAGCACACCGTTTCAGATAATACCAGGTCTAACTCAGCAATACCCGACCGAGTATTTGGACCGGGTTTCGCCGGCTCGGGCTGTTACAAGTTGAACACGGGTTTTGGTCTCATATCCGAGTTTTAGAGCAGAAAACAGAGAGTTAGAGAGAGAAAGTGACGAACCCATCCTCCAAGGTGACCTAGATCGAGTCTTGACACCATTGGAGCTTGATTGAAGCCTGGAGAAGTACCGATTGACAACCAGAAGCTGAATTCCATCCTCTACATGATGATTTTTGCATCTGAAGCTGATTTCCTCTCTCTGTGGAATAAACTCCCTCTCTCACCCGGGTATAAAGAACCCTAGATTTGTATGTTAGGTTTGATTGTATGAACCCAAGTACATGACATTTTATATTGATTATATTTAATTGAGATATTAACCAGAATTGCATGAGTTATGATCACATTCTTGTAATTTCTGCTTTGACCTAGAAAGAGAATATCTGCATAGGTTGATAGAGTACCCTTGATTGAAGGTGGTGAATTGAATACTTTAGTCGAGAAGTCAATTCACTGCTCTATACTGGATTTAATCCCGTAGAGGAGGTTTTGTACGTTAGGGCCTCGGTTCCTTTATTCCGGTGGAGGTTAGTCCCCCGTCGGGTATTTAGATTGGCAGGGTCTGAAGACCTTTAATCGAGACTTTAGACTGAATAAGAACCTTCCGCAATATACCATCATTATATTTGAACTTGGTAAATTACAATTTTGGGCTTGCCCAGTTGTTATCTTAATGAATGTCTCTTAAAAAAACAAACAAACAAATGATTTGACCAAATTTCTTGATTTAATTTCCTGGGCTTCTAAACGAGCTTTTTGGGTCTAAATCCTTTCTATAACAAAACATTCATCCAAACGAGCCCGAAAGGGGAGCAGATCCGGTCAATAACCATGCATAACCCAATCACCATCCGCCACATCACCGCACCTTCTCTCTCGCTCTCCTGAAAAGCCTTAATTCCCCCCCCCCCCTAATATTTAACGGACGATTTCTCACTCGTTTTAAGTCGGGGTTTTTTTCACGGTTAGATCAGATTAATTGTGCTCTTTAAAATGATATCCACTTTGATATATTTTTTGAACAAAAAAAAAATTGAGTCATCTTTTACCAGTCTATACTATCAGTGGCGGACCCAGGATTGTCGGAGAGGTGTGTCGCCGATAAAATACAATAATAATTAAATTAAAAAATTAAGTAAAAATTAAAAGAAATTAATTCATAAAGTTCACAATGTCATATTTACAACTAGGGCTGGAAGTTTGGTACCGTTATTTAGGATATACCGAATACCATACCGAATTTGTCTATATTTGGTATTACCGAATACACGTATTATTTCTTGGGATTGAGATTCAATTTCAATTGTTATTCGGTATTAGCTATTTGCGGGATTGTGATCGGTATATACCGAAATACCGAACAATACCGAAATAGAAGCTAGTGTGTATTTTATCCTCTCAACTAGACTCTATCATTCACTACTACACTACCCTCAATCACCAATATATTGTTATTTTCATAACACCAAAAAGCAAACACTAGTATTAGTCTTCTCTCAGCCTCCAATTCGTCAAATTAAAGATTACCAATGACAAAAACTTGAGATTCCACCTCTACTCCATTCTCCTTATCCATATCCTAGCTCTAGCAAAACTCAAAACTCTTTGTTTAGTCTTTTTGACCTATATTAAACAATCAAATCTAATTTATATATTTAATTATTAATTGTAAAGGTAATTAATTTCGTATTCGATAATACTGATTGGGATACCGAAGTACCGATTTGGATACCGGAATATTTAGGGATTGGGATTGGGATTGATTCTAGGGTGTAATTCGGTATTCGGGATTTCGATATTTGGTATTGGGATATCGATATCGTACCGATTTCCACCCCTATTTACAACGAACCGCAACGACTTTTCATCTGCTGAAATATCTCTAAAATACATTCATCACTTATTCTGCAAAGCAAATCTTTTTCAATATACACAACTAAACAATCATTCATAAATTGGTCACTCAACCGATTTCGAAGATCGTTCTTGATTATCTTCATAACTAAAAATGCTCTTTCGCAGGTTGCAGTTGTAACAGGTAATGATGGGGATTTAGTGGCCGCTTGGCCTATTGGCCATTAGGCCTGTGGTTTTTTTTTTCTCTTTTAATTATAGGCCCAGGCCAACACACATCACACATGTATATTGTATGAACTGAGATTTTTTTTAATAGGAATTTATAGGGTTATAATTTATGAGTTATTTTAAACAAAATTAAAAAGGATTATAATTAAGATTGATTCATTTGGATAATAAATTCTTCGAGTATAATGAAGGTGTGTCGGCTATAATTACTGAAGGTGTGTCGGCTATCCCGAAATAAAAAAATTTGTACCAAAAATATGTAGATCCTTCGTGAAATTCTCGAGCGCGGGTGTGTCGGACGACACACCCTCCCTTGCCTTAGGTCCGCCACTGTATACTATATGGTATTGACTGGTATTGAAATAAGAGCATACCTATGGTGTGAAAAGCGTACCATGGTGGTATGAACAAACCAAGACTATAGGATGGTTGAATACATGATAGTTGAAGTATATTAACTGTCATTTACGACTTTTAACATGGTGTACCGCAAGATACCACCCCGTACCAGGGTCGTATTTTTTGGTCCTGTATTTTGTTCACCCAGAAATTTGTAGATCAAATAGATCATGATGAACTCGTTCCTTCTGTGCAAAAAATTTCAAAAACGAATTAGAAACGAAGAAGATATCATATAGTATGCAGTTGGTACCGAGAGGCAAGAATTTTTTTTTTCTAAAAAAATATTGAAAATGAAGCACAACGAACTTGTTCCATCTGCGCAAAAAAAAAATCGAGTTAAAACGAAGAAGATATGAGCCGATTAAGAAAACAAGGGAAAATAAAAATGACCTTTAATTCTCCATCTTTATATCTGGATTTTCTGAATGAAGGGTCCAGATTTAGTTACTGATGGGTGCATATGCACCGTATATTGTAGGGGTGGAAGGCGGTGTGGTTGTGGTTAACCACACCATATTTTGCGGTTAACCACAACCATAAAACACTGATAGCACTAACCACACCGCAGTGGTTAGTTGTTCGATTTAATTGCGGTTAACCACAAAAATTCATCTTTGAATATACTAAACAAAACAATTTTTGCCTTTTATTAATCTGTGTCATCTTTTTTAATTGGAATATACAAAAGAAAAGTCATGGTTACATTATAATATTTTTTCATAAACAAGTTCCAAAACAAAGTTAGTATAAGTTGCATTCTATTCTATCTAATTTACTTGGAATACTTGAACTTTTATAAATTAAAATAGTAAAATAATTTGTAGACATGGGTGGGAATGAGTATGGGCTCATGGACATACATGCTCATTTTTCTTTGGACATGACCCGTGAGAATTGTTGGGCTTGGTAAGTTTTGATTTAAATGTTTATGAGATAGTGTGGTTATTTGTGGTTTAACCGTTGTGATTAGTGGTTAACCACTAATCATAAAAATCATCACTTTGCTAATCACAACTAAACTACTAATCACAAATTATGGTTAGTGGTTAATCAATCATGTGCGGTTCGGTGCGGTTTGCGGATTAACTGTAAACCACAAACCAAACTTCCACCCCTAGTATCTTGAGCCTCCGAAAGTATTGATTAATAAAGTTAATTGGATTCCACAGTAAAAAGAAAACTGATTAGTCATTAGTAAACGGAAAGCAAAGACGTTGAAATACTTACGGCTTTGCAAACTCAATTATTATTGATGAATCGGCAACCTTCTAGTTTGTCGTGGGTGGATAGAATGTAGCTCCCTCCAAGTCCAACCAATAATGATTGCAAGTTGCTGGAGACAGAATGAGGATCAGGCCCACCACACCACAAGGCCCAAAATTGGTGGGGAGCTAGCTAGCTAATGAACTACTATATGACTAACTAAATCAATGGTCGGTCTGGTTCCCAACTTCCCATAACAAAACTAAAGGGAAGAAGAGCAAGCTGCTGTTACCGTCCAATTGGTAAATCTTGAGGATTGCTATTTGCCGCCCGACCATTTACTATTTGCCGCCCATAATTTTTAGTGAAAATGTCGTTTTTATCCCTCGTCCATTTCTTCACAACACCCAGCCTCATTCCACCACCACACCGCTGACAAACCATCACAGCCGCCGCCGTTAAACCACCACCAGTGTCAGAACATCATAGCCGCCGACAGACCACCACAACGGCCATCGTCAGACCACTGGCCGGCGGACCCCGTCCGATGCCGACGGTCGGACCCCGTCCGATGGCTGCCGGCGGACCCAGTCCGATGCCGACGGTCTGACCCCGTCCGATGGCTGCCGGCGGACCCCGTCCGATGCCGACGGTCGGACCCGGAGGGCCGACGTATAAAAAAAGCTTGATATTGACGGCGAGCGGCGATTTCTTTCTCTACGGCGGGGCAAGTTCATCCCAAATTACGTAAATAGCGGGGAGGGATTACGGGGAATATATTAAGGAAAGTGTATTAATAAATGATAATTCGGAATGACACGCTAAATTAATTAAGGAAAGAGTTTTTTACATAATGAGACGTTTAGACGTAGTTGAAGATGGCTTTGGGCCTTGAGTTGTTAATTGGACGTGGGTGATAGAACTTTTTCTATGTAATTAAAGTTTCCGTAGTTAATTGGACGTGGGTAATTAAGGAAGCTTGTGAAATAAGGTCTTGTGTTTTAATTAAAGAAAACAATTAAATTGGTGGCGAAAGACACAAGATTGGTGGCGAGATGTTAGTTTCCATAATTATGGGTTTAGACGCTTATTCGTGTAATTAGGCGTCGGTTATGAAATTGTAATTAGGCGTGAGTTATGGAAATAAATGTTAATTAAGGAAATTATTTTCGGATTTCAATTAAGTAAATGAAATTAGACGAGTTAATTAAGGAAAGACAGTGTTAATTAAGGGAACCGTTGTCAATTAGAGATTTTTGGGGAAAGAAAAAGTTGCCGGTGACAGGTCCGACGTGGGCGGGCGGACCCCGTCCGACGTCGGCGGGCGGACCCCGTCCGACGTCGGCGGGCGGACCGTTCCGATTCCGGCGAATACCAACCATTTCGGCGATTCAATCATCGACGGGATCGTCGCGGAATAAAAAGAAAAAGGAAGCAAATAGTCGCCCGGAATTGCGGTGAAAAAAAGGAAGGCATGGGCGAATTATTGCCGGAATTTGCGGGAAGAAAAAGGAAGGTGAGGCGGCGAGTTTGTTCCTCAATAGCGGCGAGCCGGCGACACAAAATCCGGCCAACAATTACGTCGACGAGATGGGCAGGTCTTTAGTTAGGATTTTAAGTGTTGAAGGGTAAAATAGACATTTTCATAAATATACGGGCGGCAAATAGTAAATAGACGGGCGGCAAATAGCTATTCACGTAAATCTTAGCCACCTCGCCTTCTCTTTACGTTCATACTACTACTGTTTCGTCTTTCACCCTCGGGCTCTCATTTTCACTTCACTCCGTTCCAAAACCACAGACGGAAGGGAGTCAGTATCCTTTCCTTTTCTCCCAAAAGGAAATGCATTTTTCTCACACAACACAGCATCATTAAGATTGTCCCTTTCTTCTTGCAATCCATCCAATTCCGCTGCGCCAACCCAATTGTACTGAGATTTCACCACAGCCTCTAGTTTTTTTTTTCTTCCCTTCTTCCCCACTCTTCTGAAGTCTTCTTCTCCATCTCTATTTCTCTCCCCCCCCTTTCCTCTCCTGTCTCGGTAGAGAATTTTCTCCCAAAGCTTTACACAGAAATGGCGGCCCACTGCATTATCCCGACCAGGGACGTTCTTCACACCGTAGGGGATAAAAGCTACGACAACTGGATCGCCTGCCTCAAAACCTACCTTCTCTCTCAGGATCTCTGGGATTTAATCGACCTCCCGGAACCTACTACCGCCGCCGCCGCCGCTACAAGCGACGTGGCCGGGACTAGTGGTACTACTACTACTACTAGTATTCCGGCGTGGCGGAGGAAGAATGCGGCGGCTCTGCACGCGATTCAGATTTCTCTGGGTTGCGACATCCTCCACCAGATACGGGAAATTAGTTCGGCGAAGGAGGCCTGGGACACTCTAGCCGGTATGCATCAGAAAAAGAAGAAGAAGAAGAAGAAGCAGCTCCCACAAAACGAGCCTGGAGCTGGAGCTGGAGCTGGAACTGAAACTGATGGGCAGCAGCAGCAGCAGCAGCAGGGCGATGCTGGTAAAAAAGTTATTTAATTGAATTGCCGCTTTGCACTTTGTTTAATTACTATCCAGTTCATAATCTTGCAGTGATTTGTGCCCCTCCTGGCTCCTCTTAATGCTTTGGCTAAGGGTTAAAAAGTTTCATGGATTCAATCTTTACACTAATTAAGTATGAGTTTCACAACAAAATTGTCATTAAACTCCCCAAACAAGAATGATAACCAACCGAAACAGAACATCATCCTTCTACTTCTCCCTTAATTACCCGCGTCATGAACCGAAATTGGTAAAGGTTCTAGTCCCCCATAGCTATAGACAGAGCTTCGTCTCTGACAGCTAAATCGAAGGAGGTGGAGAAAGTTGTGGAGGAGAAGAGTGATGGGAGTGGGTGATCCCACCCAGGCCGCCCAACTTGGTGGAGCCGATGGGTCCTCCGGAGGAAGAAGAAGGAGAACAACTTGGATACCTTGATGAATAATTAGAAAGGTGAAGATGATACTGTTGGCAAATGGTCCAACAAGATGGCCCCAACCCCAACGTGAGATCAGAATCCCGGTAGGCTCCAGCTCCAAGCCAGTTAGTTACTCCATGAGAGCCATTTTAGCCACTAAATGAATGGAAGTGGTCAGACAGATTTATGGCTCAGAGTGCTTCACTCCATCTACATCGCTGTCTTTTACCCTACCAGCTGGGCAGGGCAAACAACGGAGCATTCTAGGAATCGTGGGTGCAGTATGCATATCTAGTTGGAGACCACCATCACATACCCTCACTCTTCTCATTAATGCCTTTCCTCTTATTTCTCTCGTGCTAAAATGGTTCATCATCTTCCTTCACTTTCTCTTTCTAAATTTTTCACTCGCCAATTTTATCATTTCAAGTCTTGGATTCAATAAGGCATAAGGCCAGTAGTGTTGGGATTCTGTCTAGTGTCTATCTCATCTGGGTGTTGTCTAAGCGTCTCAAGACCCTAAAACCAAAAATGCCAATTTTATATTATATGATAAATGAAATATTATTTAAAACACTTCATTTCTTCAATTCAAATGATTAAAATTTGAAAATCACTTAACACTCAGACAACCAGAAAATAATCCACAAGTTCATGGAGACATAGTGTCATTTCTCACAAAGTTCTCGAGCTATTGAAAATGTTGGGATAGAATTCTGAATTTGTAGATGTTAATTTCTCTTTTAACAATGATCACAGCTTAGCTTCATCTAACTATATCTAGGTGTTCCCTTACTCCGTCGATATGTTCTCGATACCTAACTTATCGTGGAACCCCTAAACGAAGTGTGGCTATCCATCTTGTAAGGTGGAATTCTACTTCAGAATTTGAGAATGCTCAAATCAATCCCTCCTCAATCTCATCATCATCTTCGTCTCGAGTGGGTCTAGGAACTTACCTAACTTCCACTTATTTTCCACTGACAAAATCAGCCAGTAACAAACACAGAGCGAGCTAGTGATTTTCTTAACCACACTGCTCATCAAGCATTGCATTGCATTGCATCGTCACTTGGGGGAACTAATTAGTTTATCATAATTTCACTAATAAAGTGCGTCACTGAGAATTCCGAGGCTGTGTGCATACATATAGAAATCAATACTACTTTTTTCTTAGCAAAAAATATTGCTGGAAGTGGCTGCATGACAGAATTTGAAATCGATCTCAGCTTCTGCTAATTCGGATGCGTTGAATGACTGGTGCAAGTCACTGGATATGCCGAGTCGTCGTCCCCCATCTATTGTAACGACGTTCCGTTACTATCCAGTCGGGTTGAATCCCCTAGCGGGCTCCCGATCTGTCTTCTGGCTGCGCTGGTACTGCTGGATAACTTCATGTTAGTCTTTCCTCTGTCCTTTTCTACTTTCACTCCTTCATTCGCACCTTAGCTTATTATTAGTTCATCCCCTTACAGCCTAAAGGTATAATCTATGACTATGAGAGCAGTGCAATTCAATGGTTGGACTTGGATGTTTCACTTTCGATTAGCAGCTGATCAATGGTTTTTTGTTGATGTGTATCAGTAGTCCACGTCATCAGACTGCAAGATTCTTCGAGCTCGTCGAGAGACCACAGCTTCGGGATGATGATGAGCTCGTCGGATGACGACGACGAGATCAACGACACCCAAATAGCCACTCGCGACCTCCACAAATTGAGCAGCACCAAGACCAAAGAGCGCTCAAGGCAGCGCTCATCGGCGGACGACGCCGCCGCCGGCGAGAAATGGATGAAGGAGACCGCCACGTCCTCCACCGTCGTCGGGTCCCTCATCATCACCATCATGTTCACGGCGGCGTGCACCGTCCCGGGCGGCAACAACCAGGAGAAGGGCACGCCGATTCTGCTCCACGACAAGGCGTTCAAGATCTTCATCGCCTCCGACGCTCTGTCCCTCTTCGCCGCCTCCACGTCGGTGCTGATGTTCCTCGGGATCCTCACGTCGCGCTACGCGGAGGCCGATTTCCGGCGATCGCTGCCCACCAAGCTGGTGATCGGGCTGTCGACGCTCTTCGTCTCGATTGCGGCCATGATGGTGACGTTCTGCGCCACCGTGATGATCGTCATGGACCACCGGCCGTTGTACGTGGTTCCGATTGTGATGATGGCCAGCGTTCCGGTGACGCTGTTTATGTTCCTGCAGTTTCCTTTGCTGGTTCAGATTTTCAGGGCGACTAATTATGGGCCCCACTCGAATCAGTTTGACCGGAAGATGAAGCCCTGGCTTTTGAGTCTTTGAACGCCAAGGTTGGGGTTCTGTCGTTTGTTGATTAATGAAGTTGTGTTCATGAATATATTTGTGTAAATATAAGGTAGCACAAAATATATATGTAAAATCGGTTGCTACTCAGCCTTTGTAATCCGCTTCATTTGACATTTTGTTTTTTTGTTTTACGTTTTTGTTTTAATTTGGAATTTAAAGGCCAAATCCTACCACCTGATATAACTGCCCTGCTATGGACCGGGAAATCGTTGGAATCGAGAAATTAAGAATACAAAAGCGAGAATCGAAGACAGACACACGATACGCAATTTGTGTGGTTCACTAACACTATGTGAAATAGGTAGTCACTTTATGGAAGTGGTAGACCGTTTTCTTGTAAAGTGGTCGACCTTTTAGTGGAAGAGGTCTACCGTATGTTGAATATAACAAAATGGAAAAATAGTACATCTGGTTGATCATTGTAGCAAAGAGGTCAACCATTTTGTCCAAATAGGTCGACCATATCATTGCAACGGTCGACCAATTTGTCTAAGTCACCATAGCAAAATTCTAAAGTTTATTGAAAAGAAAAATCATATTAATCGTGCTCTTTAAAATAATATACACTTTGTTTCTGCGATCATACTAGCACTCATGCAAGCGATCATAATATACACTTAGTTTCATTTTAAGAAAAAAGTTGCCATATATTACCACAATATACTATGATGAATAGATGATAAAATTTGGTGGTATGTATATAGTATTGTGCAAAATGGTTTTGTATATGATAGTAGAAATATACTAAACCATCATTCACCACCTTCTACCACCATTTACCAGGATGGTACAAGGTTGTATGTTTGATCCTAGAAAATTTTTGATAAATATATCAAATTCAATAAATCACAATAAACTCATTCCTTCTCCGCAAAAATTCTAAAATTTGACCTAGAAATGAAGGTGGTATAGAGTGGTAGTAGGTGGTATAGAGTGTTTATTGGTGGTACAAAACTTTTCATTGAAATATAACGAAAATAGATACCGTTATAATTTATAGATAACAATAAACTCATTACATTTGTGCAAATGTTTCCAACTTAGAGTTAAAACAAAGAAGATACTACAACTGTGCAAATATCTACAAGTCGATTACAACATTAAAAAAAAATAAGAAATTTGTTTGTCTCTCCCTTAAATTTAACCTTATTGAAAACCAAAAGACTAAATATGATTGCACACAAATGTATAACTAAGAATCATAACACATAGGACTCTTGAATTTGAGGTAAAGTTAGCGAAAATTATGAATGAAAGACAACTCTACACAAACATACAAACAAAGACTCTAATCAGTTTTGAGATTTTGATATTAGACGCGTTTAGTCTTTCTTTGCGGTTAAGTGATGGAGCTCATTTCCCATTGGAAAATATGTCCCTCATTGTACAGAGCTCTTAGATTTTTTGAGGGGGCAATTAAAAAGAAAGCTTGCCTTTTAGTGGTGATGGCATTCCTTAATTGGGGATGAGAGGATCACAAAAAACCCGAGCACCTTCCACAAAGAAATGAAGGGCCGATTTCCGCACAGTTGACTTGACTAAAGTAATCACAACAAATCCATTTCATAATTACTTTGGACTTTCGCGCTCCATGTCTCGTCAATTGTGAAGCACGGGTGTGAACCTATTTTCTCTTAAAATGGTTATGTTATCCTTGATTCTTCTTGCCGCCCACCTATACAGCGGATTGTTACTCGAAGTTGCTTGAAGAGTGGTACCAAAAAGTCAATAGTATTTAGAGATAGCAAATGGATTGAATTCACGTATTGGTGGATTAGATTTGTGGATTCATGAATTATATCAAATGGATTGATTCATGAGTCCAAATGGCATTCAAGCCTTTGACCAATATGTAAATTTTGAAAAGTTTAGGTAGTAAAATGTCAAAATGAAAAATTTAGGTACCAAAATGTAATTTCAATTATATTTTTCGTATGAAAAATAAATTTCAGATACTAAAATGTAAAATATATAAAGTATAGGTACTAAATCATAATTTTATATTTGGATCCATCGATCAATCCATGAATCCACCAATCTAATTAGATTTGGATCAAATGGATTGGATTAGGTAGATAATTTGATGGATGGATTGAGTTGGATTCATGGATATAGATCCTAATTGCCACCTCTAGTAGTACCTTAGTAATTATAAAGATCATAGAAGGAAGAAGTTGTAGAGGCAAGTTCCCCTAGGTATCCTAACCATGTGTCCTTCGATGATCGGTGGCATTCGAGCTGCCAATTTATTTCTTAGTTAGATCTCACATTGTGTCGAAGTATTTACCCGAACTAATGGGCAACAAGGACCCTTCGGATTTCTCCCATGAGGCATTAGGTCATTCGATCGAATCTCGTTCGATCAAATAGGACTGTGATAGACCGATAATTGCACATATTTTTACCCCTATTCTTGAGCCGTTTGAGATGTTGATTCTCGTGTTTTAAGCCGATTTCACGCTAGGTTGTGCGTTTATGTCATATTTCAGGACTTGGCGTTGGAATCGAGGCGAAGAAACGAGTTTCGGGTTGAAAGTAGCTCGTTTGGGTCGAAGTGGGCTGGAGGACAAAACTACCCGGCCATGACCAGAAATACCCGGCCAGGTATTATTTTGAGGAGACCGGGTATTTATCGTTTTGGACGTCTGAGGAACAGAGGGGGTCCCGGTCGTGAAGCTTAAATCCCCGGTCGGGGATTAAATCCCTGAGGCGAAACGCGCGTTTCAATTATACTCGGTCGAGGTCCAAAATACCCGACCGGGTATTTCGACCGGGTATCGCGACAGGCAGCAGTTTTAAAGGAAAAGAAGGCTAAAAGTCAAGGGGTTCCGAGTTTTAGAGAGACAGAGCGATTCCTAGAGAGAGAAAGCAACGAACCAGAGTTCCCAAGTGTCATAGCTTGATCTTCATCACCATTGGAGCCCGGCTTGAGCTTGGAGAAGTACCGATTGACAACCAGGAGCAGAAACTCATCCTTCACAGTATGATTTCCGCATCTGAATCTGCTTTTGCTTCTATCTCCATGGAGTAGTTTCCCCATTCATCTGGGTATGGGGAACCCTAGATTTGTAGGTTAGGTCTGATTGTATGAACTCAAGTACAGAGTTTATGATTTGATTATATTCGATTGAGGCTTGAATGATTGAATGACTTGAATCCTGATCAAATTCCTGTTGTTTCTGCTTTAACCTAGAATGAGAATATCTGCCTAGGTTGATAGAGCATCCTTAATTGAAGGTAGTGAATTGGCGACTTTAGTCGATGAGCCAATTCGCTATTCTGTACTGAATTCAATTCGGTAGTGGAGGTTTGGTTCGTTAGGGCCTCAATCTGTCTACTCCGGTGGAGGTTAGTCGCCCGCTGGAGACTCAGGTTGAGAGGGTCTAGAGACCTTTAGTCGAGACTTTAGACTGTTTAAGAACCTTCCGCAGTATAACTTTCATGAAAACTGAACTTGGTAAATTGCAATCCGGCTTAACTGCAGTCTAGGGGAACCATATCTGGGTGACCTCTCTCGACTTGAAAACAACCGTTCAACTTGCTTCGTTTGTTTGTTAATTTGGACTTGCACTAAAGTTTCACTGCTAGATAACAAGAATTCACCGAGTAGTCATCAAATCTAGGACCCGGGTTGACATTAAAACTCAAACCCGCTATACTACGCTTTAGGAAGTGGTTACACTTGGCCATTTTCTAGAGTGACAGTAGGAGTGAGTCAAGTTTTTGGCGCCGTTGCCGGGGAACGGCTAGGTTGTTGAAGAAAAGTGATTTCTGTTACTTTAGCATTTTCATTTTCGCATTGGTTGTTTGTTCTTTCCCACTTGTGCCTTCACGGGTTTGCATTGCTTGAGTGTGTGCATGACCCGTAGCAAGTCAGGAGGTTTACTGCCGTTGGATCCAGAGCTTGAACGCACCTGCCGCCAACTTAGGAGACAACAGCGAGCCAGACTGGCTACGGAAGAGCGCATAGACGGCCACTTGAGCAGCGATTCTGAGGAAGAGTACGAGATGGAAGGCGAACACAACCCACCCCCGGGGAATCCTCTTCAGGTTCCCTCGGTGAATCAGCATCCACCACCACCGCTGGGTCCCACCTTGGAGTATTACTACACTCCACGAATTGCTGACATCCGCCCGGTCATCCTCTATCCGCCCATTCCAGCGAACAACTTTGAGATCAAGCCATGCTGGATTCAACTCATTACATCTTCCATTCAGTTCCATGGCTTGAAGGATGAGGAGGTGATGACTCGATATTTGCACATGTTTTCCCCTTTGTTTCTTGATCGTTTAAGCTTGCATTATTGCTTCTTTGGCCTATTTTACGCTAGGTTGTGTTCCTTTGTCACATTTCAGGCCCTAGCACATAAAGTGAAGCGTAGGCGCAAGTTTCAAGTCAATCAGAGATCATTTGGCAATTCGGGAGAAGAAAATCGAGCATGACCTGAGGAATAATGGATTTCTACCTCATATTATGGACAAATTATCATGGAAGTTTGTTATGAAAAGAAAGAGGACGAGACTAGGAGCGTCTGGGTTCAAACGGCCACTGATTTGGAGTCCGAACGAGGGAGAAACGAAGCTTTGAACAGGAGCGGAGGAAGAATTACGGGCAGGAGAATTACGACCGTAATTTGGCCTCCCATGCCCGTATTTTCACTGCCGAGAGGAGCTTTGGGTGCGCTGAAACTTAACCAAAATGCGTGTTTTGGGTAAAATACGGGCATGGAAGAATTACGACCGTAATTCAGCCAGTAATTCGCCCAGAATCGGGTTTTTGAGGAAGATTCGAGTCAAAGGAAAGGGAGAGTTGGGTTTTGGTTCACAAACACCCAAGGGACGAACCCTAGAGAGTTGTGGAGGACTTGGGAACATTCTTGGAGCTATTTTGGAGGATTTCTTTCGCCATTGGAGCTCGGGAATCAAGCTTGGAGATGGAGATTGAAGATCTAGATCAGATTTCTGCACTCTCTCTCTTCTCTATGGAGTAACTTCCCTTCACTTAGGTTTTGAGGAACCCTAGTTCCATGTGTTAGGATCTTTCTTGTATGAAGTTTTGGATGATATATTGTTTGATTATAATCGATTGAGGCATGATTTATTGAGTCAATTGAATCTTTATCAAATTCTCTTGATTTCTGCTTTAACCTACGATAGATAGAATCTGATTAGGTTAAGAGAGCTTCCTTGATTGATAGTGGTGAATTGGTTGTGCGAGAGTCAATCAATTCACTGCTTTGTACTGGAATTCATTCCAGTAGTGGAGTTCTGTGTTCATAGCCTCAGCTTTCTATCCTGGTGAAGCCTAATCGTCTGCCGGGTAGTTGGACTGAGAGGGCTTGGTCAGCTTAAGAGATTCCAAGCTAATTTAGGATCTTCCGTAGTTTAATCAACAGTAGATCAACCAAAGGTAATTGCAACTTGGACCTAATTGAGGAGCTAGGGGGAATCCTACCTAAGTGAGTTCCCAACTTGTAATTAGAAGAGTAGTTAGTAAAGTAGTTTAGTTAATCAATCCTTAATCTAGTTTGCTAGATAATGAACTGAAGTTGAGTAATAGTAACTCTAGAGACCCGTGGATTCGATATTTATTACTTGTGCCACTATACTGCAGTCCCTTTCATTGGTTACACTTGGCCATTGTTAGGTGTTGTGTTTTAGCGTGTCAGGAGGCAAGGGTGCATCTTTCCAGTTTTCTGCAGCTGACGAACGGGTTCAAGCTAAACGGTGTCTCGGATGACGCAATCCGCCTTCACCTCTTCCCCCATTCTCTGGCGGGGAATGCTAAGAGGTGGTTGGAGACCCAGCCCCCATTGTCCATCACTTCTTGGGACGATTTAGCAGACAAGTTCGTGCACCGGTACTATCCAGCATCGAAGACCACAGAGATTCAGCGGGAGATCACTCACTTCCGTCAAGAGCCAGACGAGTCACTTCGTGATGCATGGGAGCGGTACATGGGATATTTCTGGCAGTGTCCCCATCATGGCTTCAGTGATGCATTCACAGTGGGGAACTTCTATAGTGCTCTCTCCCCGGACAGCCAGAGGGTGATTGAGTCTCTATGCCCAGGAGGGGATATTCTCACTAAGACTCCACCCGAGCTGAACCAGATGATCAGTACCTTGGCTGCCCGAGATCATTTATGGGGGCAGAGCAGCAGAGGCAGAAATTCCCGGGACCGTGGTGTACACGCTATGGAGGCCAACAGTCTTATTCCGGGCCGAGGTACAGATACGCCTCCAGTAGCCCAGTGTCAGTGGTGTGAGAGCCCGAATCATCTGGTGGAGGACTATCAAGCTATGATGGAGTCCTCTACTCCCCAAGAGCAGGTGGACTTCATCGGCAATGCTCGGCGCCTTGACCCATACAGCAATACATACAATGAGGGGTGGCGCCAGCATCCCAACTTTGCTTGGAGCAGCAACGCCACTAAACCACCTGGTTTCCCAGCACCAGCGGGTGGTTTTTAGCAGAGACAGCCATTCCAGGCTAGGCAGGGGCCACCACCACAGCAGCAGCCCTACCAGCCTAGGCAGGGGCAGCCATTCCAGCATCCCCAGCGTCAGTATGCCGAGCCAGCAGCAGCTCCAGCTCCCGATAATCAGATGACCGAGCTGAAGAACATTTTGGCGGCATTCATGACCACCAGCCAGGCGAATTTCACGAGGGTGGACCAGAGCATAGCCTCACTGGAGGCAGGACAGAGGAACCAGGATGCCATTGTGCAAGATTTACAGAACCAGGTTGCTGCCATAGCTCGCCAAATTACTACATGCTTCAGCACTTCCAGCCGATGATGCAGAAGTGCGGGTGGAGAAGGAAGCCCCTGCTCTCAAGCCACAACCAGTGGTTACGGAGCATGTACCTCGATTTGGTGTTTTCGTGCAGGAGAGGTCAAAATTTTCGGCGAATGAGATTTTTGGCCGGATGGTGGAAAATACCCAATCGTGGGCCAAAATACCTGACCTGGTATTCTTGGTCCACGATTGGGACCCCCTATGCTTCTCGGGGTGAAAAAAGGAGAACCCCCGACCTCGTCCCAAAAATACCCGACCGGGTATTTTTGGTTCAAGGCCGGGGATTTTCCAGGACTGGAACGCAGCGTTTCCAAACCCCCGACCTTGACCCAAAAATAGCAGACCGGGGATTTTTGGCTCAAGGCCGGGGATTTCCTTGCACTAAACGCTGCGTTTGTTAAAAACCCCCGGTCGTGGAATCGAAAATACCAGACCGGGTATTTTTGAGCCCCGACCGGGGATTTTTGCTATTTAAAGCAAACCCCCGGTCAGTTTCTCTCTCTAACCTCATTTTTCCAAAATTTTCCCTCTCCTCTTCTTTCCAAATCCTCTCCCCTCTCTCTTCTTGGCCGCCGCCGGTCATTTTCCGGCGACTCTCCGGCGATTTCCGGCCATTTTTCCGGCGATTCTCCTGGGTCATTTTTGGCCCCTTCTCGCGCCCGTCACCCATTTCTAGAGCCCTAGCTACAGTTCTACTTGAGTTTCCAGGTGTGTTTCTTGTTAATTACTCTTTTCCTGGAAAATCGAACTGTAGATTGTAGGACCGAGAACTGTGTTTGCATGCCTGATTTAGAGTAGGGTGAGGGATGTTTTGAGTATGCATGGTTCTATATATGGTGTATGTGCTGCCCGTGTACTTAATGTGGTTGGTTTTGTGGTCTTGCCTTAATTCCGGTTGAGTTGCTTGCGATTCAACCGGCTGTGCTTATAACTGTTAGCCTAGGTGGTCCTTAAGTGTGGGGGAAGTTATGAACCCATGTTGTTGGTCCTGAAAATTTTTTCTTGGCTCCACCTTTGGTTTGTTGATTTTGCAGGAGCATGTCTCTCGACCATCCGTTTGTGCAGGGTCTGCGCCTGCACCCGGATTACGCAGACCAGTTCCGCGCGGTGACTCGGGGGAAATTGGAGCGCCACTACCATCTGGAGTGGGCAGTGTTCGAGCAGCTCCACTGCATGCAGGACCTCACCGCCGCCATCAGTCACCGCGATTGGCGGACGCTGCTGACTATCGATGAGCCCACCTACACTGAGCTGGTGTGGGAGTTCTACACCATGTTCAAGTACGACAGCAAGGCGGCCCGGGACTCCTATGCAGTGACATTCAGGCTCGGTGGATACCCCCGGGAGCTGACCATTGACGGGTTGGCCTATGCTTTGGGGATCGAGTACCACCCGTTCGACCGCCACGAGGTGGAGGTTCCACACCCGACGGACTGGAACCAGGATGAGTTCTACCGCCGGATAGCCCGCCTCGACTATGCACATGACTTCTTCGACCCTGGCCAGACATACGTCCGCTCCCTCAAGCCGCAGTGGCACATCCTGAACCTGCTCATCACCCGCTCCATTGTCCCTAACGTCACCGGCTCGCACAAGATTCCGAAGCGGGTGCTCTATGCGATGTACTCGATGAGGGACCCGGAGCATATGCTGCACTTGGGTTCTTTCGTGGCCACCACTTTCTCCCGGTGCCACGGGAAACCCAACCATCTCTACTGCGGTCCCCTAATCACCCGTCTGGCGCGCCATTTCGACATCAGTTTCCAGGGGCTCCAGGATTCTTCTGCACGGGGCGGCTCCACCCCCCTCAGCCGAAAAGTGCTCCATAATGCACTCCTCTTGGTCACTGATGGCACCCGCACCTGGGTCGATGGGCTTTCCATGCCTCCTGAGGAGGCCGTGGATCTCGATGAAGACGTGGAGGACGCTGACTACTCTGGTGAGGAGGAGGAGGAGGATGATGATGATGATGATGGCGGGTCCATGGATGCCGATGAGCCGGAGCCTCAGCTTTCCCCGCCAGGGGACCTTCAGCCACGACGGAGATCAGAGAGAGGCGAGTCTTCCTCTGGTCCTTCTGGTCCGTCGATGGCTTTCGGCCCGTCGATGGACTTCTTCACGGAGCAGTTCCAGCAGATGGGACTCCAGTTCCTACAGCTCGGTCTTCAGAACCAGCAGCTCATGGACCATCAGGTCCAGTTTTACCAGCAGTATTCGGCCCACCAGGCCGAGTACTAGTCCAGGCTGATGGTTGTTGACGAGCGCCTCGGCCGCTTAGAGACCCATATGGGAGTCACTAGTGCTCTCATCGGGCGGGAGAGAGATCGAGGCCGCCGATTGATGGAGTACTCGGAGCACCTGCTCCAGGCTTGTCACCCCCCAGAGGAGCACCACTGGACCACCCGGTGGGATCATTCGCCGCCACCACCACCACCACCACTGGAGGATGGAGACGACGACCTTATGAACCAGATCGACTTCACCGGTCTCGGAGGGCCCTAGTGGCATGTTTTGAGTGTTTTTGCTTTTGTCAGCATGCAAACTGTCTTGTGTCGGTTTATTTTCTTTCTTTTTATTTTGGATGTTGTCCTATTGGGCTGACCATTGGACCTAACGTATTGTGTTTGAGCTCTTTGGTTTCCTTTAGCTGTGCTTATGCCTGACTGGTTCTCTCTCCAGTCCGCTTCATTTCGACTGGTCCATTTCCAGTCTCCTGTAGTCCGTGCACACCGGTAACATCATTCCCCTTCCCTTCCCTCTTCTCCATTGAGGGCAATGTCGATCTTAAGTGTGGGGGGGGGATGTTTATCTTTTGACTGCATTAGATCTGTTTGTGTGCTTGGAGCCTAGTCCACTGTCCAAATTTTTAAATTTGAGGGCTCCAAGTACGTGTTTCCATGCAAATTTCCTGCTCAGTATGCTTTGAATTGACAGTCTCTATAGTAATTTGAAACCTAGGGAGGTAGTGTAGCACTATGGAGGATGTTGATGCATTTAAGAAGTCTCATTTCTTCTTCATATTGTGTTGGTTGATTGTGTGAATTAGTGATCTTAGGACCCTTGAATTGTGTGGTGTTGTGGACTCTCTACCTGTCATTGACTCTTGTATCATGTTTTGAAAATAACAGGTGCTCGAAAATGTGCTTTAAAATAACGTCTCCCGTGCGAATAGGGCGAAAGTGTGTAAGGGGAGATGGGAATCCGTTCCCAATTTCCACCTACTACCTCCAGCCCCCTTACATGTCTTTTCCCCGCACGAGGCTCGAGACATCCGCTCCTGGCATGGCCAGTAAGAGCCGGGCTCCCGCAAAACTTCTGCTAGGTGGGAGCCCCCATTTTCTGAAAAACAGGTTGGAACCCTGGAAAAAGAAGAAAAAAAAAACAGAAAAGCAAGCAAAAAGGAAAGAAAAGGGGTTCCAACCATCTTCAAAAAGAAAATAGAGCACCTTGAAAAATGTGAGTCCATGATCTTTTGTTTTTGAGAGTCTCTTCATCCACGATTCATTTGTCCTCTGTTCACTATTTGCCATGATGCCGACTCGAGACTAGCGTTCTCGCCGAAGAAGCTATGAGATGACTTGTGCGTCGGTTGACCTCGTAAGCTGCTAAATGATCGAGGAAATCCTCTACCTATGATCGGGGTTGTTGGTTGCTATAGAGGTCGTAAGAGTTGCATTGGTTTGAGTTAGGTTTGCTTGGGGACAAGCAACGGTTAAGTGTGGGGGAGTTTGATAGACCGATAATTGTACATGTTTTTACCCCTATTCTTGAGCCGTTTGAGATGTTGATTCTCGTGTTTTAAGCCGATTTCACACTAGGTTGTGCGTTTATGTCATATTTCAGGACTTGGCGTTGGAATCGAGGCGAAGAAACGAGTTTCGGGTCAAAAGGAGCTCGTTTGGGTCGAAGTGGGCTGGAGGACAAAAATACCCGGCCATGACCAGAAATACCCGGCCGGGTATTATTTTGAGGAGACCGGGTATTTATCGTTTTGGACGTCTGAGGAACAGAGGGGGTCCCGGTCGTGAAGCTTAAATCCCTGGTCGGGGATTATTGGCATAGACCGGGGATTTTTCCCTGAGGCGAAATGCGCGTTTCAATTATACCCGGTCGAGGTCCAAAATACCCGACCGGGTATTTCGACCGGGTATCACGACAGGCAGCAGTTTTAAAGGAAAAGAAGGCTAAAAGTCAAGGGGTTCCGAGTTTTAGAGAGACAAAGCGATTCCTAGAGAGAGAAAGTGACAAACCAGAGTTCCCAAGTGCCATAGCTTGATCTTCATCACCATTGGAGCCCGGCTAGAGCTTGGAGAAGTACCGATGGACAACCGGGAGCAGAAACTCATCCTTCACAGTATGATTTCCGCGTCTGAATCTGCTTTTGCTTCTATCTCCATGGAGTAGTTTCCCCATTCATCTGGGTATGGGGAACCCTAGATTTGTAGGTTAGGTCTGATTGTATGAACCCAAGTACAGAGTTTATGGTTTGATTATATTCGATTGAAGCTTGAATGATTGAATGACTTGAATCCTGATCAAATTCCTGTTGTTTCTGCTTTAACCTAGAATGAGAATATCTGCCTAGGTTGATAGAGCATCCTTAATTGAAGGTAGTGAATTGGCGACTTTAGTCGAGGATCCAATTCGCTATTCTGTACCGAATTCAATTCGGTAGTGGAGGTTTGGTTCGTTAGGGCCTCAATCTGTCTACTCCGGTGGAGGTTAGTCGCCTGCTGGAGACTCAGGTTGAGAGGGTCTGGAGACATTTAGTCGAGACTTCAGACTGTTTAAGAACCTTCCGCAGTATAACTTTCATGAAAACTGAACTTGGTAAATTGCAATCCTGCTTAACTGCAGTCTAGGGGGAACCATATCCGGGTGACCTCTCTCGACTTGAAAACAACCGTTCAACTTGCTTCGTTTGTTTGTTAATTTGGACTTGCACTAAAGTTTCACTGCTAGATAACAAGAATTCACCGAGTAGTCATCAAATCTAGGACCCGGGTTGACATTAAAACCCAAACCCGCTATACTACGCTTTAGGAAGTGGTTACACTTGGCCATTTTCTAGAGTGACAGTAGGAGTGAGTCAGACTGCCATTTCTAGTCTCATCCTAAGTGACTTGGATTTCGATCCTTGTACCACGATGGAGTGCAAGGTCGATTAAGCTCTCATTTGAATAGAAAAATAATAAAATAGAGGAAATCAAACATCAACACATATGGCCAAACATTGAGTACTACATGGTTAAACCCCCTAGGGTCAAGATACCTTCCCTGACCTCTCGTCTCTTCCACCCGAATTCTATCTCTATAGACCTATTTATAGGCCTTCATAGGGAGGAAAACTCGTAGCTCCAACGTCATTTAGCCAATCAAAACCCTCCAAACACATGGCCAACGAATTAAGATGCACCAAGATAACTTTTTGACGTAATAGTTGAGCTCCCCAAAACGGAGGCTAAAGCATCGTTTCACATCCAAGGGTGTCGTTGTGGATGTCGTTTCTTTGAATTATCCTCTCTTCGAATTCTGGCTCCAACAATTGGATCTCGATGTCTCTTATGGCTGCCAAGTGGTCCGCTAGTCTTCTTTGACCCGAAAATGCACAAAACGCTACCAAAAGCGTATCAATCATATAAAATCAACCCTAGGGTTGCAAGACCACTCTCAAGCAAACATATCATGAAGTCAAGGTATTATGACGATAATGATAGGAAATGTATGCTATTTTAGTCATAATATGCGAGTATAGAATAGCTCATTATGCGTGTCATCAAATAACACCACACTTGAACTTTGCTTGTCCCTAGCAAACCTAATCTCAACATCCTTCTCCTCACTAGACCTCGACGATGAAACGTGACTTCCGTTCTTACTCAGTGGATCATAAGGAGCTTACAAGGTCAACCCTTTCACTTAGAAACTTTGATCATTTGCAATGATGCTCAAAACGTACTTTGTAAGGACGAAATGATTCGTCTCTTTCTCTCCCTTGATTCTTATTTTAAGAATGTAGGGGAGGAGGCTAGGTAGCTTGATTATGAAGTATTTGCATTGTTGCCCACATATGTCTTTTGAAGCATTTTCTATTAAGATGATCTTGCCACACCGTGTTGCATGCTCTTTTTATGCATAGAAGGCGGGTTTCTTTTGCCTTGTACTTTTATACTTGGAAAGCCTTGATAGACCAAGAACAATTATTAGCTCATTTTCCTCAATCGTGCAGAGGGTTAGTGAAATGAAGGGGTGTCAGAAGATTTATCCGTGCCCTTGAATACACATACTCAAGTTGGCAATCCTATCATACGGATGGAAACTTTACTTGTACTAGAGAGAAACTAACATCATCTCATATGCCTATCCCACTAAGAATCAACTAGTATCTCTTCCAAACCCTGGTTTTTCCAGGGATAGGACACCTCATACTTGGATTCTTACCCCACACTTTATTTGCAACAGCATCGTCTATTGATGTAGACTTGCTGTGGTAGGATATCGAATGTATGAAGCTACATATCGACCTTTTTTTTTTGCTTTAAGTACAGAAGACTCCTTCCTATGAGGAGGAGTTTGAGAACTCGAAAGGAATGGTAGGAAGCACCAATCCATACGTTTTTCTGAAGATGGATCCAAGCTTCATGACAAGGACATCCTCCATAGCCCCTACACTAGCCTCCCTGAGATGACATATTAACGGAGAGACTAGCAATTCAAAGTATGATGAACTTTAAATTGCTTAGGGGGTGTGGCATTGGTCTAAAATTTTGAAATTTTATGCTCAAATACGCACACAAAACCCCCTTTCCCTATATGCAGGAACATTCAAAACACATCAGATGAAGAACAGTCTACCTAAATCTCATCCCACACTTTAAATGGGACAATGCCCTCAAGCAAGGAGCAGAGAGAAAGGTAGAACAAAGTTACCATATTGCCGAAGTGATGCAAATCGGCTAGTTCCTTGATGATTGATTTTCCTACGAGGAACAAAAAATTGTAAAATGGAGAGAAAGAGTGCGCCATCTCCTCCTCTACGGAAAAACCTAAGTGGCTCTCTTGAGGTAGTCCAACTTAAAATGAGTGGAAAAACCTTTGATGTTAGGCGACATGCCAAATGCAAGGACATAGTGGCATTGAAATCATGATGTCATAAGCGACAATCACGTGTATGACTGAATCATTGAATGTATCTATTATCACATAAGTGTGAAAATCCCTACAAAACGTCATAAGAAGGTGTATGAAGGTGCAATGATGACACCCTCACTCTCTCGTAAGAATAAGAGTGATTTCCAAGAGCTTATCAAAGCACCGATCATATATCATCGTGAGGGGTTCTTCAAGAGATTGTTGGCATTATGTGAATCCCAATTGTTCACACCAGACTTTAGTCATTTCCATATCACGGCTGCAAAGGATCTTAGACCTGGAAATTGAAACTGATGTGTAGCTAGACACCCACTCATGGTCGTTATGTGACAGTACACAAGTAGAAGACCCCATATCTCGATCCATGAACACATAACAACCATCCACTCCATCAAGCAATCGTACGTTCATCTATCATTTCATCCAATCCTAACTCCATCACAAGTCATACCAATAGAATCATGCTCTAAAGATAAGACAAGGTAAGCATAAGAGCTAAACCGTCAAGTATACATCGAATGGACATTTGAAGCTCAAAGGTATGAAAAGAAAGCTATCACATGGAACCCCTCATGTACTCACAGGTTTTGAACTATAGATATTAGGAAGAGAGAACATGAAGAAGAAGAGTACAAGGTGGGTGGTGTGGGTGAAAATCGGACAATGGTTGTAGAGTAAGCAAACAAAGGCCCTGCAATGGTCAACATATGGATTATCCTATCTTGTAGACAAAACTCTCTTTCAAAATATCGTCCCATCTCCGTTTAAGATAAGTAGGTATGATTTTGCTACAAGACTACTTCCACTTCTAAAAGACTGCAACACTCGTTCTTTTGAAGCACAATTTGATATAGTACGAGAGTTTAGGATTACCCCCTACTCGCAAATGTATTTGATGGTACTATTTTCACGTCACTTCATAATGCATGATACTAGCTTTGACCATAAATCTAGGGTCGACCAATTTTATTGACGATGGCTACTCTATACGAGTACCGGAAATGAAACCTACCTCTCTTTAAATTCTTTAAGTTAGACAAAACATGGTTTGCCTCCCATGTAGTGACCTCTTTTTAATGCCTATAAGCTTGGAATTTATAGAGAACTTTCTATGAATTTGACCAGTGAAGATCTAAAGGCCATTCCCCAAAGTTATCATTTGGGGCAGGTGAATCGAGGGATAGATCAGAAGAAAAGTTATGAGTGGTGGGTGACCCTCAACTTGTATGTGTAAGGCACGTACCATCTCCTCCAACTCCGGCTTGCTATTCGGTGATAGCAAATTCCCCTTGTTGAATTCCCCAGCGTGGAATTCTAACTCCTTTTCCATGTCAAATGGAAGGGTGAAGTCGACACCTTCCCCATAGTCGGGCAGAGGAGTCTTTGAGGAGTCACAATCAGACTCTACAAAGCTAGATCTTGATTTTTATTCTTCCTTCTTGTCTTTCAGAGTAATCATTTGGTATAATATGTTCCGCATTGTCGATTCTCATAGTAAGTTGATGTTTATGGGCGTCGATCAATAGACTGGAAGTGGCTAACAAGGGCCTCCCAAAGTTGACACAATAGTCTCCATCCCTATGCATATCAAGTACTATGAAGTCGAGAGATAACACGAAGGTTCCTATCTTAACCTTGAAATCCCTCACCATGCCTAATGGTCAGAAAGCTAAATTGCCGACCAAGGAAGTCATGTTTGTGCTCTCTAATTTGTAAATCCCAAGAGACCTAAAGATATCATAGGGTATAACATTAAGACTAGACCTTAAATCGATTAGTTCTTGCATCACGTGAAGATCATTGTGAACGCATGGGATTACGAAGTTGACCCAGATCGGATAGATTTCGTAGTGCGAGGAGTTGCATATGTGAAGGTATATCTCCCATAGTGAGCTTGTGAGATAGCTCACGATCATACACAAGAAATTTGTCTTATTACTCTTAAGGGATCAGACATCCCCATAAGAGCTTTCAAAGTTGTTATGAAAGCTTCTTCCACTCCTCAAGCATAGATGAAATCATTGAGTATACTCTGTCCAAATCCAGATTCATTTATAGGAGGGTTACAAAGGGCACCACTGCAATCAAATTAAGAATTTTGTTCGTTGGGTCAACCGTTTTTCCTAGGGTGAAGACCGGTCATCGTATGAACCTACATGGCATACTTGACCTCCTCGTAAAAATGTTTATATTTATGACTAGGAGGGGTCATTCCCGAGTAAAAACAGAATTCATTATCCTTAGGAGGAGTGGACTTATTCTCCGTCTTCTTCTTTGTGAAGAAGGTGATCACGAGAGTCTTCATGGGGTTACGAATTTGCTTATTGTGGTGAGGGGATGTAGAATACTCCTCGTAGGAGTTTCATTGGATCGTGCTTTCCTCACCCATATATGAGATGTTCGCTACATTAGGAGTCTTATTCTCCACGTGCTTCTTCCACCAAAATAAAATTTGGAAATTCGTAGCGAGTATGGAGAAAATTTTAAGCATTGGTGATACCCATCTCTCATTTCCCTTAGCATACCTTTTGGTCCAGACGACCTCAAATTTTGCTTTTACAGCCCAAAAACCTCCAGAGTGGTCGAAGGCCTGGCTTCTAGAGTCTTTTTTGGAGGCCCAAAAACTAGCGTTTTATCACCATTTTAGCCCAAAAGGGGCTCTTTGGGCACTATTTTTCTACCCAGTGGAAAACTTCCACCTTAGCTTCCAACTTCGAGTCCTCTGAATTCCATACCTATTGAAATTCGTGACTTGGACAGAATCTGAACATTTTTTCGGTCTTTTGAAGCTCCAGAAGAGAAGCTAACTCGCACTCCATGTTCTTAAGAGTCACCTCCTGACGAACGTATGTACGTATCCCATCAATGCTTAAATATTCCTAAGCATTATAAGGTGCGTTGTTCTCTTTGAACAGAGGGCATCTACTGACACCCGGTGGTGGGGATTCGATATCCTTACCCAATTAGGATTGGGTGGAGCCTTACCATCATAGTACATGCCATGAAGATACGGTGCATTGGTTAATTATATCTTTGGGTAATTGGTAGGCTTTTGCTCTGTTAATCGCTCAAACGCCGATTCTTGATAGGCTATTTTCCCACAGGTAGTTGTCTCCAAGCTTGATAATCGCCCAAAGGACGATTCTTGAGGCTTTTATAGGCGTTAGGAGGATAGGTAGGTCACGAGTTCTGATACCCATGGCTGGGGAGATTGAAATCGCGAGCTTGAAGGGAGCGAGTACCCACAATGTCGACCTCCTGGATTGAAGGATCGCATATACCTCATCATTGTTCCTAATACAACCATCCACACCGCATCATCCGCAAATAAAGAATTGCGCGGCAGGGGTGTTTTGACTCATCTTGAGTGCTTGCACCTCCTTAGCAACAACATCCATTTGCTCTGCTGTGTCAGCGAGTGAGTCATCTGCTCCTTGTATCATTTTTACTGTCAGAGGAGCAGTCCTCCTTGACCAGTTTTGAGACTTGGCATACATCAACATAGAATGCTCGAGAGCGCTGGGGGAAGTCATTTGAGACATGTCACCTTGGTCAGCTTGATTTACCATCATCGTGGTGTTTAGGTCCTCATGATTAGGGCACGAAAGAAGCAACCCTTGATAGCGCTCCCACGCTTCATATACCTACTCGTGAAGTTGTTGCTTAAATTGAGCAATTTGATCTCTTAGCTAGTCGGTTTTTCATGGAGGGATGAATTCCTCAACTAATTCTTGGACCAATGCCTCCCAAGTACGAAATGATCCTTGTGGTTGGTAATATAGCCAACTCTTTTTCTTTCTCCAAAGAGAGAAAGGGAAGAGACATTTTCTTATTGTGTCGAGCTCTACACCTGATTGCTGTGAAAGGTCACATATTTCCATAAATGTTTTGATATGTTGATTGGATTCTCGTTATCATGGTCCTCAAAACATCTAGCATTTTGTATCATATGGATCATTGAAGTCTGAAGCTCAAAGTTAAGTACATTGACCTATGGAAGGACGATGTTGGAACCAATGTTAATAGCTTAAGGCCTTGTATACTCTTAGAGAGCTCGTTCGGCCATACCTCTAGGTGATGCGGATTCAGAGGGAGAGGATTTGCTCCCAAATTTTGAACCTTCATCGCAGAGAGGGTTAAAGTGAAGAGCAGTAAGCGGCTGCTTCTTTCCCCTTCTCTTTCTAGGAGGTGGTGTCCTCTGATTAGATGAATCAGAATTTCCACTCCTATACTCATGACCTTGGGCAAGTCTTTTCTATTTAACCTTCTTAATTTTATCCCTAGTAGGTAAAGGGCTCATCCATAGGAAAGAGATAGAGTTCTTGAAGCAGAACGGCTCCCCTCAAAAATCACTGCCACCTACGATAAAAATTTAAAGGATTTCTGTTGTTCTGACCTTTTTCTTTAGGATCACTGTACCTGATCCCTAAACTCCATCCATCCACACACACGATACAAAAATAAAAAATAACGAGACAAAATTACCAAAAGAAAAACATATAGAAATTGAAATACATACGAAGGTAGAACTGGCGCTCTGGTCCCCATTTTATGAAGGAAAATGGAGGACTTCTTCAAGCAAAAGTCCAAAGTCAAATGGCTACCCAAGGCAATTCTAATATCTCTTTCTTCCACCACACAGTCAAGATAAGAAATGCTCAAGATAAAATAAGGAAACTAATAATAGAAAATGGAGAAGAGATTAATGAGGTGGAAGATATTACAAACAATATAATACAATTCTACCATACTTTATTTGGGGTAGAGATAAAACCTGAGAAGGAGCTGATAGATTCGTTGATAGAAAAAAAATGACTTGATGAAGATATGAGACAACAACTGTGTGTGAGAAAGAGACCAAGGATGCACTATTTGCTATGGGTCATTCTAAAGTCCATAGGTTTACTTTTACTTCGCCCCAACCTACTAACTAATCAAATAAAAAAGTTGGTTTAATACTAAACTAACCTAACTATCTAAACAACCAACTAAGTGGTTGGAATCTCGCTAGAGATGAGATGGTTTCCTAGGATCGAATCCTTCTAGTAGCAGGCTAGGTAGTCGATTTAATTTTATGGTCATTCGAGGTGCGGAGGTCACTTATCCGGGAATCAGTGCAATGGTCAAGCCAAGGATCCCCCTCCTAGCCAAGTAAGTCGGCCCATTGTCACCACAACCCATATTCCGGACTAGGGATAACATCTACCTCCTCTAAATAGGTTTCGCCCATCCGCACACTAGGCCGATAGGTCGATGTTCAGTGCCTTATTCACTATCATTTGTGGCCATGTTTAGAGCCTTATTCACTATCATTAATCAATTGTTGAATCAACGGTGGATGGTTTGTTTTTTAGTCATGGTCACTTAGCCTGAATGACATTGTTTCATATTCATGTGCACATTCGCAATCATG
Source organism: Linum tenue (assembly GCA_946122785.1). Lineage (NCBI taxonomy): Eukaryota > Viridiplantae > Streptophyta > Magnoliopsida > Malpighiales > Linaceae > Linum > Linum tenue. Next base: position 46,041,421 of record CAMGYJ010000011.1, on the reverse strand, counting down.
AATGAGATCGTGAATTGTGCCTAGATTCGCATTTTAAGATAGGAGAACCATTCTTATGAGGGGAACCCATCTTGTCAGAGAAAAAAGATCATGAAGAGGTTCTAGTGAGAGGAAAATGAAAAGGACATGAGAGTAAGAAATATCATCTTATAAGCCCAAAATCCATCCTAGAAGTAAGGGGATTCACGAAATCTTGTAGAAGAAGTTGCATACTCCTTTGAAGATGCGTTATCTTGCTTGTTTGGTCAATTCTCCCTCCCCTAATGAACTAAATTATTGTAGTTACAGATGAACCCAAGATGTTTTGGTTAAGTTGAATGATTGAATGTTGAGATTTATATTTGTATGATTGTTTACCACTAAAAAATCACTCAATACCACATTGATTATTTTCAAGAGGTGGTAGTGATTTATAAGGCCAACTTAACCATGTTAATTAAATTGGTTTAGGTTGGGCCTAAATAATGGTATTTTGGGCTTCATACCAGGTACCTCAACACATCACTTGACCCATCAAACACTCACCCATCACGCAAGGGGGGTCAAGTGTCAAGCGTGTTGACACCCTTCAACATCAACCACCCAAGTCCTGAAGACCCAACCACAAGGGGGTCATCGCGAGTACCCTTCCGCCGTGTGGTGGGAAAGAGAGCCAAAATATTGGCTAAGTGTTGAGACCCACAGCACAAGGGGGTCAAGCATGCCACCGCAAGGGGGGTCATGCATGACACCGTCCAAGGGGGTCATGCATGACACCTACCTCGCGGGTGAGTACTCCTAGACATGATGAGGTGAAGAAAGCCAAAATATTGGCTAAGTGTTGAGACCCACAAGTCCAAGGGGGTCAAGCATGACACCGCAAGGGGGGTCATGCATGACACCGTCCAAGGGGGTCATGCATGACACCTACCTCGCGGGTAAGTACTCCTAGACATGATGAGGTGAAGAAAGCCAAAATTTGGCTAAGTGTTGAGACCCACAGCACCAGGGGGGTCATGCATGATACCATCCAAGGGGTCTAGCCGCCTACCAGCAAGTCACTAGACCGTGATGGGAAAGAAGGCGAAAATTTGGCTAAGTGTGAGACCCATAGCACAAGGGGGGTCAGACATGAAATCAGCCCAGGGGGTCAAGCACTATGCCATCTACCTACCTTGCACCAAGGGGTTCAAGCATGACATCACGCAAGAGGGGTCATGCATGACATCGTCCAAGGGGGTCAAGCACAAGGGGTTCAAGCATGATACCATCCAAGGTGAGTCGAGTATGACGAGACGCAAGGGGGTCTAGCTGCCTACTGGGTATCAAGCATGTTGGCAAGGGAAGAAGGGCAACACGAGTCCCTAGACCATTGTGGTGAAGAAAGCCAAAATTCGGGCAAGTATGGAGATACAACCACCAGGGGGGTCATGCATGACACCGTCCAAGGGGGTCAAGCACCGGATACCAAACACTAGGGAGTCAAGCATGATGCCACCCTAAGGGGGTCAGTGCGGATCCATCGAACCCCCAAGCACCCTGGTGTCGAGCATGACGTCATGTCAAGGTGGTTAGCACGAGTACCACCAAGTGTGAAGCCTTCACTCATCAAACAAGACACCTCCATGGCACAAGGGTCAGTTATCAAGTGGCAAGCACGCAAAGCAAGCTACATCAAACACCAAGCAGTGGAGCAGCGGTTACCAAGAGGCGATTGCACGACGGTTACAAGGGATGGCTATAAATAGGAGAAACGAAGACGAAGCAAGGGTTCCACAACCAATCATTTGACACACTATGTCAAAATTTATCTTTTCCCTACAAATAAGCTTTTAGTTTTCGGAGCTCTCACTGAACCTCCATAGGAGTAGTAACGTAGCTTGTTCCCCAAAAAACCATCAAAACATCAAACACCCTCGTTCGAACATTGTTCGGAGAGGAGTGGACCGTGTAATTATCGTTGTCCAAGAAGTCAAAGGTGCATTGATTGAAATCAAACACAAGTTTTTCCTCGCCGGAAAACAAATTGGCACACCTGGTGGGACGACTGTGTGTTTGATTCGATGGCTCCTAGGCGAAAGAATCAGGAAAGTGATGCTCCGCCAGGGTTTTTGGAGGAGCAAGTGGCTAACATTGAACATGGCCAGTTAGCTGAAGCGGTTTCCGATGACAATGACGGCGGGGAAGCCTTGCCGCCGCCGGAACCAAGCTTAATCGTAGTTGCTGCCATTGGGTCACTTCGCCAATTTATGGAGGAAGCTTTGGCTGGCAACACTCTTCAGGTAAATTCTCAACTTGATTGTCTTAACTCCTGTGTAGATAGGCTTTTAAGTCAACTTTTTGAAATTGTAACTAAAAATAGGAATGATTTTGACGAGTTTAGGAGAATTTTGACCACACCAGTGGTACAATCACGAGCTTTGCCAATTGATGGCACAAGTTCAACTCCAAACAATGCAAATTTTTCTCCCGTCGGTGGCCGGAATGGCCAACTACGGTAAGATAACCTACCGCCGCCGGTGACAACCCAACCAACCTCTCACCACATGAATCGCGGCGAGATTCCCGCCACCACTCAAGTGGAGGCTTCAGTTAACGTGGGAGTTGGGGAATTTCCCTCACGTGGCGAAAATTTTGCCACTACGTTCAACACCCATGTTGAACAACCGCCATCCATCCCGGTGGCGAGACCCTACGTAGCTCCTCCTAACATGGGTGGGGGAGGAAGGTTAGGTGTTGGGGATCAAGTTCCTCCATGTGCTTACCCAGCACCCATACCACCCCAAGTCCATGGGCATGGTGTGGACCCCATGGGGTTCGTACTGCCAGGGGGCATGATGCTAATACCCTAAGGGATCAGGTGGCTCAACTCCTTACCGAGCAATTTGGATTAGGAGTAAGGCCCACCATGTTACCTCTGTATCGTATGCCTTACCCGGAATGGGTAGATAGGCTATACCCATTCCCAAGAGGGTTTAGGGTGCCAGAGTTTGCCACCTTCACGGGTACTGGTGACCAGTCCACTGTTGAACATGTGGGACGGTTTACTGTCCAATGTGGAGACGTGGGAGACTTTGTCAAGCTAAGGCTTTTTGGCAACTCGTTGACAGGGCCAGCTTTTGCATGGTATGTCAACTTGCCGTCTAACTCTGTCCAAACTTGGCAATAGATGGAACAGATCTTCCATGCCCAGTTCTATAGATCTGAGCCCGAGGTCTCAATGGCTGACTTGGCACGCATGCGCCAGCAGCCAGGGGAGTCGGTCGAGCATTTTTTGACTAACTTCAAGAATGCTCGTAACCGTTGCTTTGTCAACTTGACAGAGAGGGAATTTGTCAAGCTTGCTCAAGGGGGCTTGAGTTTTGAATTAAGGAAGAAATTCCAAGACAGAGAGTTCTCGGACTTGTTCCAACTCATGTCTTGTGCTGTGAGATATGAGTCTCTTCTCCAAGAAGAGGAGAATAGGAGGAGTGCATCAAGGGGGCAATACTTCCCCACGATCAACTACCCTATTAACCATGTTGGCCAAGAGGCCAATGAGGTGGAGGTAGATCTGGCTGGATTAGTCCCAGGGAAGCCATATGTATGTGCTTCTTTGGCTAAGGCTGAAAATGAGCCACAAGGGGGCAGACCCAATAGGGCCCCTATCCAGCCATGCAAGTACTCCTTTGATGTCTCGAAAGCTGACTTGATTTTGACCAACTCTGCAAGGATGGTCAGATCAAGTTAACTGGGGGGCATAACATACCACCACCCGATAAATTAAAAGGAAAGAAGTATTGTAAGTGGCATAACAGCATGTCACATGCCACTGACTTATGTGTGATTTTCCGTAATATCTTGCAGGATGCTATTGAGAAGGGGCGTATCAAGTTTCCGGAGCCAAAGAAGGATGCAATGCTGGTGGATACTGATCCGTTTCCTAACATCGTAGGCATCAACATGGTTAACCCGGACCTCTCCAAAATCGAGCTGCCCCGTTTCAAGCTGGTGTTGGATACAACACCGCCTCAACATGGGAGCTCTAATGCAACTTATGAACAAGGGGGCTCGTCGAGTGGCGTGCAGGCTAAGACACCCGCATCGACTCCCATATCCGTAGAAGTTCAGAAATTTTGTGCTCAATGCAAGAAAAGCCTCACACTTGATGAGGCAAGGCCCTCCGCCCACCAAAGACTTGGCCCACCCAACTGGCCGAGATATCCTTCTTATCAGAGACAAGTGGAGGGGGTCGTCCAGCCGGCTTGGGGGCAACGAAGGCAGTGGATAGCACATGGCATTCCTTCCATGCGAATTACTCCCATTAGAAGTCCTCCCGCGAGGAGAACTTTTAAGATGCCCAATGTGCCACAAGGAGGGTGGCATACTTATGACATGCGTCGTCAACAACCAGTAGCCATTGGGGGGATGACAAGGACTCAAAGGAGGAGATTCCTACGTAAGAATGCCGAAGCACGGCAGGGGAGGTATCCAGTAATACTTATTGCGACGATCAGACCACCACCACAGAATGATTTCGTTCCACCAAACATCAAGGTGGACAACTCAGTGACTACCGGGCTCAAGGTGACAGTGACTGACAAAGGGAAGCAAGTCCAAGTTCAGGGTGATGTGAAAGTTCATGAAGGGGTTGAGGATGATTTCCAAGAAGAAGGAGGGGAATATGAAGATGAGTATGCTGAAGATGACATGCTAGAAGATGAGCATCCCAATCCCAAATTCGATAGAGGCAACAAGGATGACGAAGGGGATGACCAAGGACCCCCTTTGACAATCCAGTTTGGAAGTTTGCCACCAGTGGTGGTCACGAACTACATACTACCTATGGTCTTCCAATTCAATGAGGAAGACCGGGATAGGTATGTGGAGGAAGAAGAGGTATTAGAAGAAGTTGGAGATACAGACGGGTCAGTTGCTGAGTTAACCGAAGCATTTGCTCGTTTGGAAGTAAGTGATGAGCCATGGGGTGCTAGGATGGCTCGATTGGGAAGTAGAATCGATCTAGCTGCTGAGGTGGCGAGACAAGGCAAGAGTTCTCAGAAACTTTTGAAGGAGCTCCATGAAGCAGGCCATAAGAGTGTTGGTTTACTTGGTGAAGATGATGGGAGATACCCTTTTTATGTGTTATACCAGGGCCCTGAAGCTTCATCGTCCTCACCCATTCAGAACCCTTCTTGGGGTTGGGAGGTTGATGGTGAGGCTGAGGGTTCGACGGCAAAGGAAGAAATTTCAACGAGAGAAGAGGAAGTCTTGCAATTAGCCACCTTGAAAGGGAAAGGGGTCATGAAGGAGGAAAACACAAGTGATGAGTTAAGTCACTTAGTGGTTTTCAAGGAACCAGAGCCAAGTATGATAAGGCATTTGAGGCCCCTCTATATCAAGGCTAGGTTGGATGGTATCCCGATGTCAAGAATCCTTGTTGACAATGGAGCTGCTATCAATGTGACTCCCACTAGGCTGTTAAGAAAATTGGGAAAGACTTCAAGCAATTTGATTCCCATTGATATCTTCGTTACTAGCTTCAATGGGGGATCGACATCAGCAAGAGGGATACTACTGGTCTTAATTGGAGTTGGTAGTCAAGAGAAAATGTCTGCTTTCTTTGTGGTGGATGGGGCGATAAGCTACAATGCCTTGTTGGGAAGGGATTGGATCCATGCCAAAAAGTGTGTCCCATCCTCACTTCATCAGTGTTTGATGTTTTGGAATAAAGAAGGAATGGTGGAGGTAGTACAAGCAGACACCAACCCCTTTGCAGTTGGTGCTAACGTGGCTGAGGCTCCAGTCTATCATGGAGACTTTGGGCCTCTACAAGTGAGGAGTATGGATGGAGGGTCCTGCATAGTGGTGATGTCAAGTGCTAAGATATTGAGCATGGCATGCCTCGACCCCGTTGCCGACATTGTGAGACCATCTATGATTGCATTGGATGGTCCACCTAAAGCTGAAACAAGCATCAATGATGAGTAGAACACTTCAAGACGAGGTAGTGGGCAAGGCCGAAGTGACGTCCTTGTTGGAGAAGTTAGCCATCTATCAATGCGAGCAGAGGTTAGCTTGTGAGGAAGCGGTGTTGATGGCTGACTGTGTGCTTGAAGATGACTTGCCTGAAGAAGGCGAGGTACCGGGTATAGCTGGAGAAGACCAAAGGCCTATGACATCACGTGATGTGTTGGAGGAGATCAATCTTGGCACCGAGGACGACCCACGTCCTACTTTCATCAGTGCCATGCTCCCCGAAGCCGAGAGGTATGAGTTAATTAATTTGTTAAAAGAATTTAAGGATTGTTTTGCATGGGATTATCACGAGATGCCTGGTCTAGATAGAAAGTTAGTAGAGCATAGATTACCAATTAGTGATGGTTTCAAACCCTTTAAACAGCCACCTAGATGGTTTGCTTATGAGGTCTTGCCAGAGATTAAAAAAGAAATTGAAAGATTGTTAAAGGCTGGCTTCATCAGGACAGTCAGGTATGTGGAGTGGTTATCCAACGTAGTGCCAGTTAGAAAGAAGAATGGCAAGATACGTGTATGTGTAGATTTTAGAAATTTAAACTTAGCCACTCCTAAGGATGAATACCCAATGCCAGTAGCAGACATGTTGCTTGATGCGGTAACTAGGCGTAAGATTTTTTCTTTCATGGATTGTTACTCAGGCTATAATCAGATCTACTTAGCCAAGGAAGACATCCACAAGACCGCATTCAGATGTCCTGGAGCCATAGGGTGCTATGAGTCGCTCGTCATGCCCTTCGGGTTGAAGAATGCTGGTGCCACTTACCAACGAGCCATGAATGCTATCTTTCATGACTTGATTGGTGAGTTGGTTGAGCTCTATGTGGATGACATTGTTGTCAAGTCTAAGGTAACAAGTCAACACTTATCTCATCTTCGCATGGCCTTCTTACGTATGAGAGGCCATAACTTGAAGCTAAATCCACTTAAGTGTGCATTTGGTGTGTCTGCAGGTGACTTCTTAGGGTTCCTTGTGAGCCAACGTGGCATTGAGGTTGATAAGAGAAAAACCAAGGCCATCATTGAGGCCATGCCACCAAGTAATAAGAAAGAGCTTCAAAGATTCCTCGGCCAAGTTAACTACATTCGACGTTTCATCTCGAACTGTGCTGGCCGAACCCAAGTCTTCTCTCCTTTGTTGAAGTTGAAGCAGGAAGATGAGTTTGTATAGCGTCAAGAGCATCAACAAGCCTTTGATGACATCAAGAAGTACCTGGCAACCCCGCCGGTACTCAACTCTCCAATCCCACATCGGCCATTGAAGTTGTACAGCCACTAACACCTCTGTAACGTGTCTGTTGGCTCAAGATAGTGACTCTGGCCATGAACAGGCCGTGTACTATTTAAGTAGGCTGTTAAACGAGGCAGAACAAAAGTACTCTCCTGTAGAGAAGTTATGTTTAGCCTTATATTTTTCTTGTATGAAGCTAAGGTACTACTTGATGCCTGTTCAAGTGCAACTCATATGTAAGACTAATATAATAAAGTAAATGTTTTCCCGGCCAATCATCCATGATCCATGGGAGGATTATTAAGTGGACACTTGCACTATCTGAGTTCAACTTGCAATATGTGCCTCAAAAGGCCATAAGGGCCAAGCATTGGCTGACTTTTTAGCTGACCACCCATGTGTGGATGTGCAAGCTGAGTTGGTAGAAATAGACATGATGGAGGAGGCCCCTTGGACCTTATACTTTGACGGATCAAAAACACGATCTGGAGCGGGTGCTGGCGTGGTCCTCACTTCCCCATCAGGGCATGCCATGCACTTTGCCTTTACACTTGATCTCCCATGCACTAACAATCAAGCCGAGTATGAGGCTTTAGTGGTGGGGCTGGAGATGCTTGTTGACTTGAAAGTCAAAAGTGTTAACATCCAAGGGGACTCCCAACTGGTAGTCTACCAAGTACTTGGTGAATTTCGATGCATCAATTGCATACTAGAGACATATCTTGATTATGTCCAAATATTAATTACCCACTTTGATAATGTCTCCATCAAGTATGTTCCTCGCCAGAACAATGGCAAGGCCAACTACTTAGCACAACTGGCTTCGGGGTTCAAAGAGTTTGCTCATGAAGGGGGAGAGCAAATTTTTGTGTGAACGCTCAACCCACTACATGCGAGACTTAAGCAAAGGGTAGATGTGTTTACGATTGAAGAGGATGCCAGTGACTGGCGTACCCCCTTGGTGGCATACTTGAAGAATCCAACAGGGGATGTGGATCGGGCCGTCAAATTCAAGGCAAGGAACTATGTCTTGTTAGATGAGGTCTTATTCAAAAGGAGACCAGACGGTTTACTATTGAAGTGCTTGGGGGGCAAGGAGGCCCTACAAGCCATGGGTGAGGTTCATGAAGGGATATGTGGTGCTCATCAAGCAGACCCTTCTATGAGATGGGTACTCCACCGGTATGGGTACTATTGGCCATCCATCGGGGAAGATTGTGCCGCTTTTGCTAAGGGGTGTGAGGCCTGTCAACGACATGGCCTGGTGCAAAGAGCTCCGGCCATCGACTTGAATTTTATCATCAAGCCTCGACCTTTCATTGGATGGGCCATGGACTTGATTGGGAAGATTTATCCACCATCTTCTGATAGACATACGTTTGTCATCTTGGCAACTGATTACTTCACCAAGTGGGTGGAGGCCAAGCCAATGACAGTGGTCAATCAAGGAGAAATCATCAAGTTCATCAAAGAGAATAAAATACATAGGTTCGGCTTGCCAACCACCATAACAGCTGACCAGGGTACCGTGTTCACGGGAGGGGAAGTGATGACTTTTGCTTAAGAACACGGCATCAAAATCATACACTCCACTCCTTACTACGCTCAAGCCAATGGTCAAGCTGAAGCATCCAACAAGGTGGTGAAGGGCATATTGTCTAAGATGATTGAAGATAACCCGAGAAAGTGGCATGAAGTCTTGTCGGAAGCCTTATGGGCTTATCGGATGTCACCACGTAGTAGTACAAAGGTGACCCCTTTCTCTTTGACATATGGCCATGAGGCCTTCCTGCCACTCGAAATAACAGTCAAGTCATTGAGGTACATGAGGCAACATGAGCTGCACCCTCGGAGTACTATGAGTCCATGATGTTGGAATTGTGTAATCTTGATGAACTCCAACTCAAAGCACTCGATAACATAAGGGTGCAAAAGGACAAAGTGGCACGCTCTTACAACAAGAAGGTTAAACACAAGTCATTTGAAGAAGGAGAGCTAGTCTGGTAACTACACTTGCCGATTGGGGAAAAGGATCCCAAGTTTGGCAAATGGTCTCCCAACTGGCGTGGACCCTTCATTGTCCATGCCACCCGGCCCAATGGGGCCTATTTGTTAAAAGATTTAGATGGTGTGTTTCATGATCGATTGATCAATGGTAAGTATCTCAAGCCCCACGTGCCTTCTCTTTGGGACGTGGGGTGTCAAGGGGTTCAATGTTAGTAGGCCACCATGGTGGCCGGCATGCCAAGCCTCCCGCACCCTAAGGCATGGCATGATACCCTCAGGATGAAGTCTGGCCTGAGTAGCTAGCCATGACATGGAGGGTATATTGAGATAAAAGTATAACATTGATGTGGGGGCGGTGAAGCCAAGTAGCTTGGTATCACACTTCATCAATAATAAAAATAAAATTTATTACTAAGGCAATGAAAAGAACATCCCACCGAGGGCAAACACTACAAGGCCGAGTCATCTAAATACCAAAAGAGGAAAATAAAAGCCAAATTCATGGCTAAGCCGAACGTCTTAAATCATAAAAGTGAGCCGACAGAAAAAGAAAAATGAAGTATGGATGGTTTAACCAGGCATGTGGTGGAGAGCCTCTTTGACGATGTCTCGCAGCTTGAGGAAGGTAGCAAGATGAGTGTTGTATACCAAGAGGGCTTGGTCCTTCTCGTGAGCTAGCTGCGCCATAGGAGTCATTGGGCCCATTGTATCCTTGAGGCTATGAGCTTTTTCCACTAGCTGTCGGAAGTTTTGAGACATGCGAACGTGTTGAGCTTGGTCCTCCGCAGCTTCTACGCGAACTTGGGCAAGCTCTTTCTCGAGTTCAGCTATCCTAGTCTGGCGAGCTGCTTCCCTTGCTTTGAAACCAATAAGAGCATCCTTCATAGTCTTGCAGTCAGCAGTCATTTTGGTGTAGTCGGCTTGGATGGATTCCTTGTTAACAACTTGATTTTGTTCGTGGATAGCCTTCTCCATTGCTGATATGCTGAAGCCGAGACTATTCCTGGCTCCTTGTAAAATGGACACCTTAGTCATGTCAAGGCCTGGCAATTGGTTGAGAACAACAAGGTTGGATAGTGACTCAAGGGCGTGTTTAGGCCAGTGATTCTTGGAAGCCATGATCGCCTGCTGAGGAGTGAGTGAGAGGTACTGGTTCAGCTCAGTGAGGGCAGCACGTGTGACTTCAGAAGAGGGGGCAACGAATTGGGCTTCCTCCCCAAGTTATTCTAAGTCTTGGAGGAACTCGAAGCTTTGGTCGAGTGAACTTAGATCCTTCAATGGTTTTATTAAGTTAGTGACAAGCCGATTTACAAAAAAGAAAAAGGGAGGAGCGTAGTTTGTGGTGCTTACTAGGGTTGGAGTAAGGTCACTCGCGGTGGTTTGGAATTCTTGTGTGGAAGAGGAAGAGAATATAGCCCGCTCGGTCTCAGACATGTTGATAGTGGATGGTCCGGTGCTAGATCCTTGTAAAGCATGCTGCGCATCAAGGTGGTCGGTGGGAAGTTGATAGTCTTCGACTTGCAGGGTGCCCTCCATGTGCTTGTTGTTGAAATCTGCTTCCAATGTGTTGCGCAGATTATGCTCCATGATGGCCAGGTTGGAGACATGAGGTTGGTGGCTTGTAGAAAACAGATTGGTGGCAGGAACGTGGATTGAAGCCTCACTTGGCATTAAAGGTGTCGACGAAGAGGAGGGTCTTGTAACCAACTTATCAAACACAAGAGTTCCTGTAAGGTGTGATGGTGCCAACATGGATGTCATAACCTCATTGGAGCTTGACGTCATAAGGGGAACCGTAGGAGATGACCGAGGCACAGGGTTCTCTGCCAAGGGGGTGCTCGGCGATGATGACATAGCAGGGCTAATGTGGGCAGCAGCTTGAAGGGACGCCTTAGGCTGGTCAACAGAAGTCATGTCCGCGTCCATGTCATCTACCCATCCGGAATGATCGCTTTGAGTATCCTTCTCCATTGATTCCTCTACTTCAGATGAGCTAGCTTCGGAGTCAAGATCAACTACGGCAGACTACAAGGAGATGGTTGTTTTTTTTTAGTTCACATGGATACTAAGGAATGAGATAGAGGTAAGTAGGATAAACATGAGTTGCTCACCTTTTTATCCTGAGTTCTTGGCTTTTTTACGCTCTTACCACGAGCCTTAACGCCACGGAGGCTCAAAAAAAAAAAGAGAAGATTTCAATAATGGCTTGGTCTCATTCAAACCAAGTATGACAAGCCAATGACTGATGGAGACTTACATGGTCGACGTTTCATGGAAGAGGAGGATGATGGAGCCATTCCCTTGCTTTCATTTTGTGAAGATTCCTTGTCTTCACTCGATATGGATTTGGAGACAGCTTCGAGGAAAGATCGTGCCACGGCTTGAGGATCCCCAGTGAAGAGGTCTAGCTTACGGATTTGTTCGGGGAATAGTGACCCAAACAAGGTCGAGGCTGAATCATGGGCCGGCGTAAAGAACTCGAACTTCACATCAAGAGAGGATGTCTCCTGCCAGTACACATATTTCTCATCTTTCTCCGTTGTTATAGGCCTTCGCTTGGTGGGAGCTTCGAAGTTACGGGACGATGGTAGAGAAATTGGCCACGTCTGGGTAAGGCCGAACTGACGAGCAACATAGTGAGGGTTGTATACCTCAGCATATGCATGACCCTTGGGGTTTGGAGGATTGAACAAGATGTCTCGTGCTTGAAGCCAACTCCTCCACTGGCATGTGAAAACTAACCAGTTCGTAGTGGGCTTTGGTGGTTTCTCTTGAAAAATCCTCGTGAAGGAAGATGGCCCAACTCAACGTGAAAGGAAAGGGGTGAAAGTCTCCAGCTTGTCCATCGTGAAGAAGATGGTGAAGTATTCGACAAAGTCTTTGCCCAATGGTTCAGCTCGTATGTAGTGGTGACCATATGAAGCTGGCATGGTGGCGTCAGGCATCGTGTCTATCGATGGCAATGGTTTGCATAACATTGGGAAGTAAGCATAAAGCCATAGAGGTACTAGCCAAAGAGGTCCAAAGCCCGTTACATTCTTGGTGCTGGATGTCACTTGAGTGATGAGAGAATGCATGCCATAGTAGAGGTTGGCAAGGATGATATCCGGGAAGTTAGCAACGGGGTCACCTTCAGCGAGCTGGTGGGATAGGTATGACAGGGTCTTGCACGGCCCCGGGGTGTGTGGGCATATGATAAACTTGTAGAGCCAGTAATGGATGAAGCATGCACGTTCTTCGTCGGTGATAGGCTCGGTAGTGAGCTTTCGAAATTTCTCATAAAGTGCTGTAAACGAAGTCGGGGCAATATTGGCTCTTTGAGGACGTTCTTCCTGAAGGCCAGGCAAGGAAGTTAAGCCAGTGAGAGCTACCACGTCCATGAGGGTGATGGTCATGGCACCAAGGGGGAAGACAAAACAATTGGAGCCGGTGGACCAGAAGCACAATGCTGCTTGAAAGAGTTGGGGATCAGGGTCTCGCATCAGGGTGGTCAAGGATAACAGTCGAGAAATGCCAGCATCACCCCATAAGTTGGTGGTGGTTTTTTTCCTTCTTGAGTCTTCGATACCAAGTGTTGAAGTCAATGTCTCTTTGGGGCCATGATCTCATCAATTTCTTCTGCTTATGGAGTGTGAAGAAAGGAGACGGCTTTGGGTCGGCCTTGAAGAGCAATTGGCTGCTGCCTAGTGGGTACAGGTTAAGTTTCTTGGCTTTCGGAGATTTAAAATTGGAGAAGAAAGGACCCAGCTTGCCCGTCTTGTCATCCTTTATAGACAAGTACGTGAAGTTTAGGCCGGGTTCTGCCTTCAATGCACTGAGTTGCTTGCGGTACTCCCGAGTGGCTCTAGAGATCTCCTTCTTTTCTTTCTCTCTCTCGGTGTCACTCATCCTACAAGAGAATGATGAAGGAGGGTTAGACACATGCTTCAACGTAAATAAAAAAAATTGGATGGCGGCCATTAGTGGTGATGGAGAATTTTTTCTCTCACCTTGCTTTGCTTGCTTGAAGACCACGTTGAATTTGAGAGCTCCTATCGGAATGTAGTATGTGGAAGTATGTGAAGATGTGAAGAATGAGAAGGGGAGGTCTCTATATATAGAGTTGGAGGAAGCTTTAATGAGAGATTCCTTTACAGTTATGGAAAGGATTTGATTGCATTAGAATCCTAGAAGGAGAAGGAAACAAGAATCCTAGCCAAACATGGCAAGAAAAAAAAAACAAAAATCATACGTATGTAATATGCAGACTTACCGCCGTGGAGGAAGGGAAATAGAGCTCCGGCCTGTGTTGATTCTCCGTAAATCAATTGGAGAAGGAAAAAAAAACAAAAAAAAGGGCTAAGTGGTTAGGGTGGATGGCGTGTGTCGTATAGGAAGGGTGATTGGTGATTGGTGATTAGTCACTAAGCCAAAGCAGTAACCATAGAAAAAAAAAATCGGCCAGCAGGCCAAAGCAAGATAGTAAACGAACGCCCGAGAAGGAGGGGTGGGCTTTGTCATTAACTTATGATGCTTTTCATCCCGCCAGTACCCTAAATTGGTTATGGCCATTTTAATTAACCTATTAATTAGCCAACTAATTAATTCACAAGGGAAGAGGTAGTCTAATGCGTGGCCATGAAAAGCATTGGAAAGATAGGGAGTCTCATTGAGGTGGCTATATTGACTGTTACTGTGGCCCTGCAGCTTCGTAAAGGAATTGGGGATGGTGAACATGTTGGCTTTATATTGAAGCCGATTTTAGTTGAGAGGGCCACGGGTCTTGTAGCAATTGTTAGGTGGTTAATACAACTTAGTGTAGATGACGCCAATGCGAGGTGGTGGCTTGGTTGTGTTTTTATTAAATAAAGCCAACGAGGTGGCTTAAGTGGTATAGTTGATATAAACTACTTAGTCCATAATCCTTACGCACTAAGTAGTTGGGGGCATTTGTTTACCACTAAAAAATCACTCAATACCACATTAATTATTTTCAAGAGGTGGTAGTGATTTATAAGGCCAACTTAACTATGTTAATTAAATTGGTTTAGGTTGGGCCTAAATAATGCTATTTTGGGCTTCATACCAGGTACCTCAACACATCACTTGACCCATCAAACACTCACCCATCACGCAAGGAGGGTCAAGTGTCAAGCGTGTTGACACCCTTCAACATCAACCACCCAAGTCGTGAAGACCCAACCACAAGGGGGTCATCGCGAGTACCCTTTCGCCGTGTGGTGGCAAAGAGAGCGAAAATATTGGCTAAGTGTTGAGACCCACAGCACAATGGGGTCAAGCATGCCACCGCAAGGGGGGTCATGCATGACACCGTCCAAGGGGGTCAAGCACAAAGGGGGTCATGCATGACACCTACCTCGCGGGTGAGTACTCCTAGACATGATGAGGTGAAGAAAGCAAAAATATTGGCTAAGTGTTGAGACCCACAAGTCCAAGGGGGTCATGCATGACACCTACCTCGTGGGTAAGTACTCCTAGACATGATGAGGTGAAGAAAGCCAAAATTTGGCTAAGTGTTGAGACCCATAGCACTAGGGGGGTCATGCATGATACCATCCAAGGGGTCTAGCCGCCTACCAGCAAGTCATTAGACCGTGATGGGAAAGAAGGCGAAAATATTGGCTAAGTGTGAGACCCATAGCACAAGGGGGGTCAGACATGACATCAGCCCAGGGGGGTCAAGCACTATGCCATCTACCTACCTTGCACCAAGGGGTTCAAGCATGACATCACGCAAGGGGGGTCATGCATGACATCGTCCAAGGGGGTCAAGCACAAGGGGTTCAAGCATGATACCATCCAAGGTGAGTCGAGTATGACGAGACGCAAGGGGGTCTAGCCGCCTACTGGGTATCAAGCATGTTGGCAAGGGAAGAAGGGCAACGCGAGTCCCTAGACCATTGTGGTGAAGAAAGCCAAAATTCGGCTTCGGCTAAGTATGGAGATACAACCACCAGGGGGGTCATGCATGACACCGTCCAAGGGGGTCAAGCACCGGATACCAAACACTAGGGAGTCAAGCATGATGCCACCCCAAGGGGGTCAGTTCGGATCCATCGAACCCCCAAGCACCCTGGTGTCGAGCATGACGTCATGTCAATGTGGTTAGCACGAGTACCACCAAGTGTGAAGCCTTCACTCATCAAACAAGACACCTCCATGGCACAAGGGTCAGTTATCAAGTGGCAAGCACACAAAGCAAGCTACATCAAACACCAAGCAGTGGAGCAGCGGTTACCAAGAGGCGGTTGTACGACGGTTACAAGGGATGGCTATAAATAGGAGAAACAAAGACGAAGCAAGGGTTCCACAACCAATCATTTGACACACTATGTCAAAATTTATCTTTTCCCTGCAAATCAGCTTTTAGTTTTCGGAGCTCTCACTGAACCTCCATAGGAGTAGAGTAACGTAGCTTGTTCCCAAAAAACCATCAAAACATCAAACACCCTCGTTCGAACATTGTTCGGAGAGGAGTGGACCGTGTAATTATCGTTGTCCAAGAAGTCAAAGGTGCATTGGTTGAAATCAAACACAAGTTTTTCCTCGCCGGAAAACAATGATTCTACTTTGACATAAATTCATGTCATGTGATTGATTTCCAAACTTGATCGATTTTGAATAAATTTTGGTTCTTAGGTTAGAGTAAGAAATCCCCTTTGTTAGCTTAGAACACCCATAAATTGAAAAGAGGGGAAAAGTTGCATGAAAGTGAGCTTCAATCTCTTTGTGGATTAGGGCAGCTTAGTAAAGGGATACAAAATGTTCTTAATGCAATTGAGTTACTAGGGTTGCTTGTTAATGATTTTCATTCCTTATGGAAATTATTATAACTGCATGAATAGTTATTTCTGTTAATCTAGGTTTCCCTACACTACTACAGTTAGTTGTACTGATCAAATTCCTTCTTCAATTGCATCTTGATCCAACTCTAAGGGTATTTCGAGCAACTTGTTCATCTCTTGAATAAAACTCAACTTGGAACTTAACTCAGTTGTTAATGGAGTAGTAGGGTTCGTTCGTACTTTAAATTAAAACAACCTAAATTGGCTAGATAGTAAATCGACATTGAGTATTAATGCATGTAAAGTCCTATGAAATAAAACATGATACCACCATACTACTAATTTGACTCGGTACAATTGCCAATCAAAGCCTAATTAATGATGTTAGAGGCTGTTACTTGTTAGGTTTTGCTTATCAATGAATAATGATTGGATAATTTTCCAATTTCATTAATTAGACATGGAGTTAACTAATTAAGAGTCGAAGCCTGGGCTTCATCTTCCTCTAGAAAATTCCTTACCGATAAATCGACATGAAAATATGAACTAATTTAGGAAACTGCAACGACATAAACAATGTCACTGGAAGCAACAATATTATCGGTATTAAGTATTAACTTCTACAACTGTCATTCTGTAACAATCATAACAGAGCCATATTGGAGATGGTTCTATACTTATACACATGAACAACCACATTTTGCAGCCACGTTCACTGCCTTATCCACGATCTTGAAACATGCATTAAATCAACACTGAATGGTCAGTTTGTTACGACTTATCCGAAGGACATCGTGTTAGAAACCCACTTTCACTGGGTTTCTATTATTATTGTTATTAGCATAGGGATAATTATTGGGAGTTGGGCGGTCAGGAGATGCCCGACTAGGGTAGGGTTAGCAGTAGGTTTTCGATATTTTCCTATAAATATGTATGCGGGTTCTTTCATGAGAATTAAGAAAAGAATACTATTGAAATTTCTAATTTCTCTCTCTCTCTTTTTTTAATCCCTAATTCCCAATTTTATTCTTTCTATCTCAATTCTCCTTCTCAAATCCCTAATTCTTTATCTCAATACCTAAATTCTCTTTCTAATCTATCCGGTTACGTCAAACCGAAAGAACCTTAATAAGCGGGTTTCTAACACATCGTTTCATCTTTCGGATAGAGAATAGAACAAGGATAGGTTCGAGGGAAAGAAATTCAAAGAGGATATGACGGCAAGAAATCTCATCTTAAAAGCGCAAAATCCATCATAGAAGCAAGGAGATTTAAGAAATTATGAAGAAGAAGCTTGCTAGTACTTTGAAGATATGTTTTAATGCTTGTTTGGTCACTTTACGCTCTTCTCATGAACTGAATTCTCGTAGTTTCTTGGGTTGGATGAACCCAAGATATTTGGGTTTCGTTGAAGGATTGAATGTTCGGATTAATGCTAGTATGATTCACTTTGACATATATTCATGTCCCCTTTCTAACTTTCTTAGTTTAGAACACATATGAACGGAAAAGATGGGAAAAGTTGCATGAAAGTGAGCTTCAACCTCTATGTGGACTAGGGCAACTTAGTATCTAAAGAATATTATAATGGATTTCTGAAAAAAGGCTTCACGAATTCAAAATTCTCCTTCCCTCAAGCGTCCACGTCAACACAGCCTCTAGCCAATCAAATAATTAATAAAAAATAAAAGAAATCCAACCAACAAAAGGATCAGCCCTCGGTGACACTTCCTCCATTTTTGGATTTTTTTTTCTTTTCCAATTTCAACGTGCTTTTGCATTTCTTCCTTTACATATATTTTTCTTAAATAAAATATTTATATCTTTTAGGTATAATTTACCATCTAAATTCATAAAAAAAAGTTACCATCTAAAACAGTGCTACCACATATTATATATTTAAACAATATATAAATTTTTCACCGTGTTTATAATAAGAAAAAAATACAGTTATATTTCATATGCACTAGCAAGGTGTAGTGTATATATATTGCATAGCATAAATCATTTGTATATGTTGGGTAAGATTCAGTCCAAATATTTTAAATAATAGCTGCACGTTAGTCTAAATTTTGGAAATTATGGAATGACATAAATTGTTTAGACATTTATTTTGAGTGTTTCATGCACTACGATTTCATGAACTATTGTTTGATTTTTTTTTTTTTTTTTGTACAACTTTATATCCAACTATTTCAAGATTGGATAAACGAGTCATTGTGAGTGTGATGATAAACAATTGATGTATTATAATATGATCATGTTATACATGTTGGGAGAAAGCTTGACAATTAAAAGGAAAGAATTGAAGGAATAAATGGTCAGCAGAACAATTGAAGAAAGGTTCCACAAATCAGGCTATCAAGGATCTCGAAGATCATTCTCTGAAATTCATTCAACGGGCAGCAATGTAGGAATATAAAAGCAGAAGGGTTCGGGTAGAATAAGACACCTTTTCAAGTTAGACTTTCAATAGCAGAAACAGTTAAGGGTGTCTGAATTGAAAGAGAAAAGGAGGAGAGCTGTCAGGAAGAGAGCTCGTTGAGAGATCAGGGTATTAGGGAAGATCATTGGCAGGGAGCTGATGTTCCGAGAGCAATTCTGATTGTGTGATTCCAGGTTACTTGGGATCAAGTTCGTGTACTGTAACTCTTAAGAACGCTGTGCTAGTGAATCGTCAAAGGACTCAAATCGAGTGTCTTTGGTCATGGATTAGTCAGTTTTGCACATTGCAAACCGGATACCACGTAAAAATCTAGTGTCGTCTATTCTGCGATTTAGTTTTACCTTATCTATACTATGGTACTCTGTTTTCTATTCTTGATTGCAGGTCTCTGCAACTGAACAATAGCCTGAGGAAGAGGAAGAGAAGTGTGTGGACAAAACACATCGTTTCTCACTAAAACGAACCGGAGAACAGGAAGTGATATTTGGGCCGTGTCCTTTTTGAACTGTCAATAATTTAGGCTTGGTATATTACGTGTGGGCTTGAAGTAGGTTAAGCCCATTGAACGAGTCAAACAACATAAACGAGAAATCAAACTCGGTGAAGGGTTCCCTCGATCAAAATCTCGTTTCTCATATTTCACTTTCTTTTTGTTCTTCCAAACACTATCGAAACCCTAATTGTTGGTCATCCAAAAGCTTGTCTAGTGCATTGCAGAAAAGAAGGGCAGGAATCTCGCGCTCGATTCACCCAACAGGTGGTATCAGAGCCCGGTTCCGGCGAACGAGGTATAAACACCTACGGAGAAGATGAGTTCGAGCGCTAGCACCGGTGGAGTGTTCATGGCTGATGGTTTTTCTCAGACCAGACCACCGAGATTCGAAGGAGTCCACTATGGGTATTGGCGGAATCGAATGGAACTGTTTATAGGATCAACGGATCCTGATCTCTGGAGTATAGTGCTGGACGGACCACTCAAAGTGAAAGAAGTTCGAGGCAAGCGGAGTGATGAAGACAAGCAGAATTTTCAGCTGAATTCCAAGGCGACACATCTCATGTACTGCGCCTTGGGTCCAGAGGAATATCACCGGGTTTTTGGATGCAAAATGGCAAAAGAAATTTGGGATAAACTGCAAGTAGCCCACGAAGGTACTTCTCAGGTCAAAGTATCCAGAATCAATCATCTCAAACAGGACTTTGAGTCATTTGTAATGAAGCCTGAAGAATCTATCAAAGAAATGCATGATAGGTTTACTACTATAGTAAACAGCTTAAGGAATTTAGAAGTGGAATACAGCAGTGCAGATTTGGTACGAAAAGTGCTTTGGGCGTCCAAAGAGGTGGTCACCCAAGGTTACTGCAATTGAAGAGTCAAAGGATCTGACAAAGCTGAGCTTGGATGAACTTATGGGTTCCCTGGTGACTCATGAAGACAAGTTAAGACGAGAAGAAAATGAAGAACCTAGAAAGGATAAAAGAAGCATAGCCTTCAAAGCATCAGCACAAGAAGAAGAATTCGAATGTCTGGAGGATATGGAAGATGAGGAGTTGGCTATGCTGAGCAAACATGTAGCCAAGTTGCTTCGAATGAGGAAGGAGAATAAGAAGAGTGGTTTCAACAGTTGAACAAGGGAAGGAGAGTAAAAAAAACACCAAATGAGGCAGGTCAGAACAGGTTCATGATTTAGGAAGGAGGCAACAGTAATGACAAAGCTGGCTCATCGAGTGGATGTTTTAAGTGTGGAAGAAGTGGTCACATTAAGGCTGATTGTCCACAGCTGAAGCGGGATCAAGCTTATACAGCAACCTGGAGCTGCAGCGAGGATGAAGAAGAAGAGGGAGATGGAAATGGAAATGAAAAATATGAATCATACCTGGCCATTGGTGAGAGTGAGGATGAATCTGACATGTCTCAGGTAAGAACAACTACCTATTATTCTGATTACGATAGTGAAAATGATCAAATGCTAGAAACCATTAGGGATATTCAACTAGAGTTTGCCAATGTAAGAACTAAGCATCTTAAACTGAAATCAGAGTATAACGAGTTATCAAAAAGTTATAATGATCTGAGAAAGGAAAAGCTGGAATGTGATGAGAAGTTAACCGAGTTTGTTAATAGGAATTTTGAACTAGAAGCACTAATCAATAAATCAATGAAAACAGTTGACAATAAACATGAATCAGTCAAGATAAACCGATACAAGTCAAGCTACAAACATAAGTCTACTGCTGAATGCTTCTACTGTCATGAGATAGGACATTATATTGCAGTGGAAAAGAAGAATAGCTAAAGAAACAAGATTAAAAGAAACAACTTGTTATGCATGTCAAGATAAGGGACATATGAGTTATAATTGTACTAATCTTAAAATGCGAGTTGGAGTACCCAAATTGGTTTGGATGCCAAAATCAAAATAAACATATGTTTTGATGGCCAGGTCTGCTTCCAAGTGAGCATGGAAGACAGTGAATGGATCCTGGACAGTGGATGCTCACACCATATGACTTGAAATGAAAAACTGTTTTCAAAATTGATTAAGGGTAAGAAAGGTAAGGTTTTCTTTAGAGAAAATTTTAGTATTGATGTCTTAGGGAAGGGAGAAATAGGAAATGGTCCTGTAATTAAAAATGTGATGTGGGTAGATGGGTTAAAACACAACCTATTTTCAATAAGTCAGATGTGTGGTGATACAAATAGAGTCATTTTTTAACCTAACAAATGCTTTGTTGAAAACATTGAAACAAAGAAAGCTGTGTTCACTGGTAAAAGAAAAGGGAAACTGTTCTGTATAAATCTAAACGATAAGAATGATTTTAATGAAATGTGTTTGTTGTCTATGGACAAAAATGATCAACTAGAATGGCATAGGAAGCTAGGTCACATCAGTGTAGGATCTCTAGCAAAACTAGTGAGTCTGAACATTGTCACTGGAATACCTAGGATAAATAGCAGAAAGGAGTTCTTTTGTGAAGCCTGTACAAAGGGAAAACAGGTTAGATCTTCCTTTAAGAGTAAGAATGTTATTTCAACAACTAGACCGTTAGAATTACTTCATTTAGATCTGTTTGGTCCTTGCAATGTAATGAGTTTGGGTGGGAAATACTATGTTTGTGTGGTAGTAGATGATTTTTTGAGATTTTCCTGGGTAATGTTTCTCTCAAATAAAGGAGAGACATTCCTTAAGTTTAGAAACTTAGTCAAACGTCTAGAAAATGAAAAGGAGACTAAAGTTGTAAACATTAGGAGTGATCACGGAGGTGAATTCATATCTGATGAGTTTGACAAGTTTTGTGAGGAGTCTGGTATAGGTCATAACTTCTCTGCTCCTAGGACACCTCAGCAAAATGGAGTCGTGGAAAGAAAAAACCGAACTTTGATAGACATTGCGAGGACAATGATTATGGAGTGCCAAAACAATTTTGGGCAGAAGCTATAAACACAACTTGCTATACTATAAATAGAGCCTTAATTCGTTCTAAACTGAATAAAACACCCTATGAGCTATGGAAGGATAGGAAGCCAAATTTAGGCTACTTTCATCCCTTTGGGTGTAGGTGTTTTGCCTTGAATACTAAAGATAATCTAGGGAAGTTTGATTCCAAGTCTGACGAGGCAATATTTATGGGATACTCTGAACATAGTAAAGCATACAGGATATATAATAAAAGGACCCTCAAAGTAGAGGAGTCCATTAATGTGGTTTTTGACGATTCTCCTAGAAAGTGTGTAGCACAGATCGAAGAGGATGATGATCTCGGATTAGGAAGGTCATATCAAGAAATCAGACCTGAGGAAAACAGGCAGGAAAGGGAAAATACATCAGAGGCAGAACCAGTGGAACAGAGTGATCAGGTTGGGACGAAGGAAGCACCACCATATACACAGAAACGACATCCATCTTCTCAAATCATTGGGAATATGGGACAAGGTATGGTTACTCGATCCCAAATGCATCATGTACATACTGCGTTTGTGTCTTTGATAAAACCTAGAAATATTCGTGAAGCTCTGAATGATGAATTCTGGACTGCATCTATGCAAAATGAAATAGGATATTTTGAAAGGTTGAATGTTTAGGAATTAGTTCCAAAACCATAGGATAAACCAATCATAGGGACCAAATGGGTTTAGAAAAATAAAACTGATGAAGTTGGAGATATAACTAGGAACAAATCTAGACTGGTTACACAAGGATATGATCAGGAGGAAGGGATTGATTTTGACGAATCTTTTGCGCCCGTAGCTAGGTTAGAGGCAATAAGACTGTTATGTGCATATGCAGCTTCAAAAGGTTTTAAACTGTATCAGATGGATGTTAAAAGCGCATTTTTGAATGGGGATTTAAAAGAAGAAGTTTATGTGGCTCAGCCCCCTGGATTTGAAAACCACAAGTTTCCTAATCATGTGTATAGGTTAAACAAAGCGTTATATGGACTAAAACAAGCTCCCAGAGCCTGGTATGAGAAATTAAGTAACTTTTTAATTACTGATGGATTTCATAGAGGATCTGTTGATAAAACTCTGTTTATAAAAAATGTAAACGGCCACACCTTACTTGTTCAAGTATACATGGATGACATAATTAATATTTGGTTCATCAAGTCAAAATTTGTGCAAAGACTTTGAGTCTGCAATGAAAGGTGCTTTTGAAATGAGTCTTATGGGTGAATTGACATATTTTTTAGGGTTACAGGTTCAGCAAACAAAAATGGGTACTTTTATTACACAATCTAAATACCTTGTTAACTGGAAAGATTTGATTTGAAAAACTTAAAATCAGCTATTACACCTATGGGATCTTCTGTAAAGTTGTCAGTGGATGAATCAGGTGAGCCTGTAGATGAGAAACAATATAGGGGGATGATTGGATCTTTGCTTTACTTAACCGCAAGCCGCCCAGATATCATGTTTAGCGTGTGTGTGTGTGTGTGTGTGCGTGCTAGGTTTCAAAGTAGTCCAAAAGTTAGTCATTTGTCAGCAGTAAAAAGAATTTTTCGATATCTATCTGCAACTCAGCATCTTGGTTTATGGTACTCGTGTAAATCGAGTCTTGAGTTGATAAGTTATAGTGATTCTGATTATGCTGGGTATGCAATTGATAGGAAAAGTACATCTGGAACGTGCCACTTTCTAGGCACGTCACTAATTTCATGGGCTAGTAAGAAACAAAATTCAGTTTCTTTATCAACTGCAGAAGCTGAATACATAGCTGCAGGACTGAGTTGTACTCAGTTACTGTGGCTTAAGTATCAACTTCAGGATTACGGATTAGAAGTAGGGTCTCTTCCTGTGTTGTGTGACAACACAAGTGCTATTAATATGACAAAAAACACTATTCAACATTCTCGCACAAAACACATTGAAGTGCGTTATCACTTCATTCGTGATTTAGTGCAAAAAGGGAAAGTCCATTTAGAATTTATTAGTACAGATATGCAGTGGGCAGGCATATTTACTAAACCTTTAGGAGCAGATAAATTCATACCTATTCGAAATGAACTTGGCATGTTTTCTCAGCAAGAAATTGATTCCCTAAAGAATAATTGAAAAGCCTCGTCCTGCTATGTTCATAAGGTATAAAAACTAGGGTAACTCTTCGTCTCCTCTGTCTCATAGACTGTCTCTCACTCTAGTTATTCCCCTGCTCTCAAAAACACTATCTCACTCTCAAAAGATCCAATGGTGCTAAACAATGCCCAACTGCACTCTGCTGTTCTTTTTAAGAACCAGAGTTTTCGCAATGCTGCAACCTACTCTCGTTATCTTCGTCGGTTTCGCGACCGCCCTCTCTATCCATCTTTTTCCATTCAGCCTGGTACTTTTTCAAAGTACGACATGAACATTCCTGCTTATCTTCGAGGGCTCGGATGGGAATCTCTGGTTGAGAATCTGAGATTCAGTCAATGTCCAGAAGCGGTCAGGTTATTCTTTGTTAACCTGCGTCGTGCACCTGGGAGTGATCCTCACTTTTTCACCACATTGGTGTATGATTATGAAATCAAGGTCTCTCCAGATCTCCTTGCATATGTTCTAGGGCTCCCTCATTCTGGTTTTCGAGCTCAATCTGATAGGGACTTCTATAGCTTCGGGTTTCGTTTCGATGCAGTAGTAGAATCTTTAGCGCATGACATCGGAAGGTGGTTTCCATCTAAACTTTCTGCTGGAAGATTGCCAGGTGATCTCAAGGTGCTTCATTTTTTCATTACTCGATGGTTTTTGCCTCGAGATCTCGCAAGCACAGACATCCTTCACTCAGCTGATCTCTGGGTCTTGTCTAATGCTCGTGCTGGTCGACGTATCAGCTATGCATGTCTTATGTTTAGGCATATGATCGATTTTGGGACTGAGGCATATGGTGGACCCTTACCTTTTGGTCCCCAAATCACACGCTTGTTGTATCGCCTTGGCATCGATCTTCGTGATAAGGTTATAGTGTGTGACGTGTTGGACGACCTGCGTCCTCAGCATGTTCTGGCTCGTCTTGATGCTCTTGTCGGGCCCCGAAAGCCTGTCATTTGCTCAGGGGGAGTGTGCAACCCTCAGTGTCCTTCCCAAGTAGCCGCTTCTGCTCTTGTCAACGCAGCTGCTGCAGCATTCAAACAAGAGGCTTGTTCAAGGAGTGGACCAAAGAGGAAGTTACTATTGGAAAAGGACTTAATGTTACCAAAGTTTGTGTATGAGTCGAATCAGATTAGTGACCCAATAAGTCCTGATTCGGATTCTAGTGATGAGGACAAAGTTTCCAACTATGCTTCACCACCTCGTTATCCATTCTAAGGAACTTGGGGAAGTTTGGAAGTCGAATGAGTGTTGGTAGTTCGTGTCGTAGGAAATGTGAGAAGTCGGAGTTGGGTCTGGTTTGTTAGTCCTGTTGTCTTTTAGTTGAATGATTGAAAATTTCTTCATTGTTCTTCTGAATTGAATAAAAGTTTATCTTGTTAGTAGCACAACAGGAAATAAACCTTGAACAACATAATATTTTGGACAGGCTGCACCCATGGTTTGTTGAGTGTGTGCAGGTTGCTAAAAGGAGCCATTGACAAGTTTAGGGGGAGAATGTTGGGAGAAAGCTTGACAATTAAAAGGAAAGAATTGAAGGATCTCGAAGATCATTCTCTGAAATTCATTCAACGGGCAGCAATGTAGGAATATAAAAGTAGAAGGGTTCGGGTAGAATAGGACACCTTTTCAAGTTAGACTTTCAATAGCAGAAACAGTTAAGGGTGTCTGAATTGAAAGAGAAAAGGAGGAGAGTTGTCAGGAAGAGAGCTCGTTGAGAGATCAGGGTATTAGGGAAGATCGTTGGCAGGGAGCTGATGTTCTGAGAGCAATTATGATTGTGTGATTCCAGGTTACTTGGGTTCAAGTTCGTGGATTAGTCGGTTTTACACATTGCAAACCGGATACCACGTAAAAATCTGGTGTCGTCTATTCTGCGATTTAGTTTTACCTTATCCATACTGTGGTACTCTGTTTTCTGTTCTTGACTGCAGGTCTCTGCAACTGAACGATAGCCTGAGGAAGAGGAAGAGAAGCGTGTGGACAAAACGCATCGTTTCTCACTAAAACGAACCGGAGAACAGGAAGTGATATTTGGGCCGTGTCCTTTTTGAACTGTCAATAATTTAGGCTTGGTGTATTACGTGTGGGCTTGAAGTAGGTTGAGCCCATTGAACGAGTCAAACAACAGAAACGAGAAATCAAACTCGGTGAAGGGTTCCCTCGATCAAAATCTCGTTTCTCATATTTCACTTTCTTTTTGTTCTTCCAAACACTATCGAAACCCTAATTGTTGGTCATCCAAAAGCTTGTCTAGTGCATTGCAGAAAAGAAGGGCAGGAATCTCGCGCTCGATTCACCCAACAATACATTCAGCCAAAATTTAATATATCTCAATTTAGAGTTGAATGTTTTCACTTATAAACTAACTTATATTGTATCAATATCGTGGGTGTACCCAGAGGGACTAAATTAGTTTTGGTATATACGCGCCAAAATCTCCAACCATACATTCGGATCATACACAAAGAATAACAATATTTCTTGAACACTATATGAATATTAATTCAAGTATGACAACAAATTATTTAATATAAACATAGTGTATGCTTGAGATTAATGAGAGTTTCAAGATATAAACAAAATTTCTCAAAATTAATTTAATAGTTAAAGGAAACTCACCCGGCCAATGGCCGGGATCAAAGCTCGTATAAATCTAATAAGTTTTAGATGCCTCAATTAATCAATGGTGAATTTAGGGTGACACCTAGGGTTGTCCATTTGGTTTTGGTTTTTTGATTTTAACCAAAACCAAACCAATTGGAAAGCTAATGGTTTCAGTTTTTTGGTTTTAAACCAATAAGCAACTTAATGGTTTTGGTTTGGTTAAAACCAAAAAACCAATAGAAACCATTAAGAAACCAATAAGAATAAAATTATTTATCAACCATTTTTTTTATTTTTTTGTTTCTTTTGACACGCATGCCAACCAATAATTTGTAATGGTCATTTACCATTATTATGACGTTTATTCAATAAAAATGAGGGAAATATGAATAAATATGAGTGTATGAGTACATGTTGGTTTTTTGGTTAACCAAAACCATTAAAGCCCTTATTGGTTTTTGGCAACCAAAAACCAATAAAGGCCTTAATGGTTTTGGTTTTGGTTTTTGGGATTTGGTTTTTGGTTTTTCATACTTAATGGTTTGGTTAACCAAACCAAACCAAATTGACAGCCCTAGTGACACCTCCACGGGCCTCGACCCAACCTCCCTCTGGTCCATTGCTGTTTGGATCACGATCCAAGCTTGGCTTAATTGAGTATAATTGAGTAGTAGGGATTAGTTGGTAGTTAAATTGGAAAACAATCTAAATTGGATAGATAATGAATAGATGTTGACTATTAATACATGTAAAGCACTGAGGAATACAATTTCCTATCTCTATGCTATACTATTTCTACTTGGTAGACAAGTCAATCGAAGCCTGATAATAATGTGAGAGGCTATCTAGTGTGGCTCAGCCATGAATGGTGATTACATAATTTGGAACTTTTCATTCAAAGCCAAGGCTTCATCTTCCTCTCGAAAATTCCCGACCCATAAGTCGACCTGAAAATCTGAACCAGCAGAGGAAACTGCAACAGCATAAACAACGTCACTGGAACACTCACCAACAATATAATCGGCACCACGTACTCCAACCGCCGCTCCATCACGATCATAACTGTCGCACAAAACGTGACCATCATGGCCGCAATCGAGATGAACAGCGACGACAATCCGATGACCAGCTTGGTCGGCAGGGAGCGAAGGAAGTCGGCCTCAGCGTATCGCGAAGTGAGGATTCCTAGGAACATCAGGACCGAAGTGGAGGCGGCGAAGAGGGAGATGGCATCGGAGACGATGAAGATTTTGAATGATTTCTCGTTGAGGAGGATTGGGATGCCGGTTTCCTGGTTGTTCCCTCCAGGGACGGTGAACGCCGCCGTGAACATGATGGTCATGATGAGGGCCCCGACGACGGTGGAAGACGTTGCGGTTTCCTTCATCCATTTCTCCCCCGCGGCGGCCAGGTCCTTGTGGGTTCTCGTGAAGATTTGCCGGGCGGTTTCGTCGTCGTTGTTGGTGTTGTCCTTGTACATTGGGTTTATCACCCTTTCCACTTCCTGCGTCCATCCAAATGCGTGAGAACATGAATGTATGTGGCGAGAAGTAAAATAACACACTTTGAATATTTGAAAAAGTGCCAACTACCTGAAACCACTGCAATTCTCTCTGCATCTGAAGAGCAGCGCCCGAGATGTGAGAAAGCTTGGCGGACGGAGACAGCATGCCGGCCATATGCAGCAATGTGTTCTTGTCTTTGTCTACCATGGACACTATGGCGGCCCTGTCCGGTAACGGGTACATAAGGTTGAAGATCTTCTCCTGCCGGAACTCAACCGCCGACATGAACATGTTCCTGCCGTTCTTGTCGTATTTGTAGAGCAGGGAGGAACGTGCTTTCACTGCCCTCTTCACGAATTCCACAATTCCGTTCTTTATGGCGTTGTGGAACGCTTCGTACAACCCGGCGCCTTCGAGCTTCCCGAAATCTAACCAAGAAATGTGTCGGCAGATGCGGTCCAGGAGTTCGAGTGAGCAAACGTGCACCCTTTTGAGGTCATATATGTGCCGAGTTCCTGGTGGAAATACAAGTTCAAAGAAGTTATTACATTTTGCTTGTTCTAATGTGAACAAGTTATACATGATTCAAGAATTGTTAACGTACCCGTGACTTTCAGAATAAACGAGGGTGGATCATTGCACCAATTCTGTCCTGACATAAACAAGATTTCCATATAAGCTAAAAATGGAAATAAATAACCATAAGAAGTGCTTGAACCCCTAACAAATTATAGCCTAACTACATAAAAACACAATTGGAGACGCTATGCTGTAGGTTTGAAACTTAGTATCGGACTGTGCTGAAAAGGGTGTTTGTTCAGACTGTTAAATTCCCGATCCCAGTTTCAGAATTCGGAAGAAAGAAAGGGAAAAGTGTTGCCGCAGGCAGCTCGTACCTTGCCATGTGTGGTGCTACTTGGTCTACGGATTTCTATTCCAATCTCATCATTATTTCGTGGACGCCTTGGTGACTTAATCCGGATAGCCTCCGCTGAATCCATCCCAAACCGTGATTTGGGTTTGCTGCTCAATTTACGTGCATCTTTCTGAACATCGTAATCACTTGGAGATTTTATTAGTCCCAACACTTCACCTTCTTCTTCCTCCGACGAATCCATCCCAGAGCCGCCGCGATCTCTTGAAGAGCGCAAAGGACTCGGTAGCCTTACATCCATCACTGCTACAAATAAACCATTAGCTAACGAAACACTCGGTAACAATGAAATGAATTTGGAAGATAGACATACTAACATGAGTATACCCATCGCAGCCAAAAGGGAAGTTGGGTGCCGCTAGGGAATGCGGCGGGCATCAAAGCTAATTGTATAGCAGCATTACATCTGTTGGTATCCATGGTGGTAGCCATACTCGGGCGACGGCTCACCATATCCAGAGCAATGTCTGGTCGATAATTAATGCTCGTTTAGAACACCAGCGAAACCAACAATTTGTGAGGAACTGTATATATGTAGGAGGCAAGGCAATATTACCGAACATTTGGCCGAGGATGCAGCACTTGAGGATATTAGCACCATACTTGCCATCATTCTCTTCACACAGCCAAGTGAAAGCGGTGGCTCGATACAGGAATGTAGCCAGCTCCTTATGGTTCTTCCCGCAAGCCTCTCGCAGCGGGATGATCTTCCTGTTGTTCACGATCGTCATCAGATTCGCATTCTTCCTCACCATCAGCTCCACCATCCGGCGGTGCCCGCTCGACGCTGCGAAGTGAAGCGCCGTGCTCCCTGCGGCGTCCTGAATTGCGAGGTCCTCTTCGTTAGCCCACTCCATCATCTCCTCCACCACCTCCGTCTTCCCCAGATTCGCCGCCAGATGGAGCGCCGTCCCTAGCCCCGGCGGGAACTGGAACCGGATCGACTCCGGGTTCTCGCCGATAAATTCGCGGAGCCCTTCGATGTCACCTTCCCGCACTCGTGATACCAGGCGGAAGTAGCGTGATGCTCTGTTTCTGTTGTTCATCATTCCTGCTTAGGCAAGATTTAGAAAGAAATTACCTTGCCCGATCACTTATGTTAATTGCAGATTTGTAATCTAACCTATTGTTAAAACTTTTGCCCCCCTTTTCAAAAACACCGTAATTAGTCCTCGAGAGAAGGCCTAATCACTCAAAGGACATATAAATTAACTAATCATGTCGTCCGAAACAACTATTAATTAACAATTAAGGAGATTAATTAACGACGCCCTTCAATTAAATTAAATTAAAATTAGCTTTACCGGCGTCGATCTGCTGCTGATCGGTTCCAGCTCCGGGCTCGTCTTTGGGTAGCTTCTTCTGGTGCATATCGGCCAGAGCAGCCCATGCTTCCTTCGCCGAACTGACTTCCCGAATCTCGTGGAGAATGTCGGAGCCTAGCGAAATTTGAATCGCGTGCAGAGCCGCCGCGTTCCTCCTCCGCCACGCCGGACTACTGATAGTACTACCCGCCGCCGCCGTGGAAACTCCGGGAACCGTATCTGAAGCAGCGATCTCGTCGCTGTCTTCGGCGGCGGCGTTTGCTTGGGGAATAGTGCTGATTTGATCCGGTGATTCGACCAAGTCCCAGAGGTCTTGAGAGAGAAGGTAGGATTTCAGGCAGGCGCTCCAGTTGTCGTAGTTCTTCTCGCCGACGGACTCGAGAACGTCTCTGGACGGGGTAATGCTGTGCGTCGCCATATCTGTTTTTCTAGCTTTGAGTGGAGAAGAGAAAAAGGAATAGCTAGATGAGTGATGGAATGGGGCGAGACTCGAGAGAGTACTTGAACTTGAATGGGTGTTGTTCCCCAAATAAAGAAAAGGAAACAAAATGGGTCTCTTTATGTGGACCGTGGACCAGTCACTTCTGTAACTAATTGTCCGAAATATTAGAGAATCAATAAGTCAACGAAGTAAAGGTGAATACTTTGAGCACTAGGTTTAATTTTTGTTTTTTTTTTTTGTAGAAGATAGGTGCAACAGCACCCTAGAGTCTAGATCATATCATTAACCTTACGACTAATAGAAATGCTCATGTTGTCGTAGAATAACCAAATAACAGATGTTTGAATCGCTCACATTGAAAAGATGCGAGCCAAAAGTAAAAATGTGACCCTTGTTAGCAAGGAAGTCAGGTGCGAAATTACATTCACGATATACATGCTTAATTTCGACAACTCAATCCCTCCTTAAAATGCTCCCAAAATGTTCGACAATAGAGTTGTGGCAGTGATCAGTTTGATCTCTGTTGTTGATGATGCTTAATGTCGTGGTTGAGTCAAGATTTAGTTCAACCCTTCTATAGCCATGAAGCCATGCCAGCTCAAGGCCTTCAGCTCTGCTCTGGTTATCGAGCAGTTCCCAAGAATGGAAGTAAACGCCCCCAAGCACCTACTAAGGTGATCTCTAAAAAAAAACCTCATGTAGCAGCTTATCTAGATGGTTGAATGATAGATACGCCCGTTTGAACTTGGATCCAACCTTCACGTGGGGGTTTCCATGCAATCTCTAATAACGATATATTTGCACATGTTTGCACCCTTATTTCTTA
Organism: Linum tenue; assembly: GCA_946122785.1. Taxonomy (NCBI): domain Eukaryota; kingdom Viridiplantae; phylum Streptophyta; class Magnoliopsida; order Malpighiales; family Linaceae; genus Linum; species Linum tenue. The sequence continues at coordinate 46,009,756 of CAMGYJ010000011.1, read as the reverse complement.
TCCGTTTGCGGCTCGTAGTTGTGTATCTTTGACCTATTTTACGCTGGGTGTGCTCTTTTGTCACATTTCAGGTCCCAGACGTCGAAGGAAGGGCTAGGCACAAGTTTCGAGGCATTTGTAGGTCATTCGGTAAAGCTAGGACAAAACACAGGCAGACTACTCCAGAAACACGGTCGTGTTCACTAAGGGGCACGCCAGTGCTTTTTAGTGCGAGAGCTGAATCAATGCAAGGAGCAAACACGAGCACCATTCACAGAAAACATGGTTGTGTCCCCAGCCCGTGTTTTTTATGTCGAGAGCCTGTTGGTGGTTGCTGCTGAGGAGTCCAAAGCATGGGCGCAACTATTCTAAAACACAGTCGTGTCACTCCTATGACACGGTCGTGTTTTACTCGACGCGAGCGTGTACTTCTCCACGTGAGGACAGAACACGGGCGGGCAAAGTTAAACACGGTCGTGTCCTCGACCGTGTTTTGGCCAGTATCGGGTTAAACTGGCAGATTTGAGACAAAGGAAAGTGACACGAATTTCAGAGCAAAAACAGAGTCCTAGACAGAGAAAGTATGAAGAACAAACCCTAGGATTGATTTTGGAGCTGGGTTTCATCAATCAAGCTTGGATTTCGTCCTTGGAGTGAAGATCATCATCCCATAGCAGATTCTTCCCATCATTATGAGTATATTTTGTTATCCTCTCTCTATATGAGTAGAACTCTCTCTCACTTGGGTATGAAGAACCCTAGTTCCATGTGTTAGGGATCTTTATTGTAATGACGTTTGGATTGATATACTGCTTGATTATAATCAATTGAAGTGTGTTTATTGATTTAATTGAATCCTGATCATCTTTTCTTGATTTCTGATGCAACCTGAGATAGATAGAATCTGATTAGGTTGTTAGAGCTTCTTCAATCAGTAGTAGTGAATTGATTATACGAGAGTTAGTCGATTCACTGCTTTGTACGGAATCGAATTCCAGTAGTGGAGTTCTGTGTTAACTGCCTTAGCTTTCTATCCCGGTGAAGACTAATCGTCTGTCGGTTAGTCTGTCTAAGAGGGCTTGGTCAGCTTAAGAGATTCCAAGCTACTGTCGGATCTTCCGCAGTTTAATCAATAGTAAATCAACCAAAGGAAATTACAACTTGGACCTAACTAAGGAGCTTGGGGGACTCATTCCCGAGTGACTCTCCCCTTGCTTTTGAAAATCGAACAATTTCCGGCTTCCTTACTGCTTTTGTTTACAATCACTCTCACTAAACTTAGTCCAGCTAGATAATAGATAATCACGGATTAGGCAGTAGATCTAGACCATGGGTTGATAAATTGAACTTGCCACTATTCTGCATTTCCGGACTGCGATTATACTTGGTCGTAGTTTGGTGTTGTGTCATTTCCTGACTAAGTCCAGCTCTCGGCACATCAGTTCATGCAATACGATTAATAAAACTATCAGAGCGGAAGAAACTCATTATTTCCCGATCTCATTCACCTGTTTCATCAACCCAGCTGGAAACTGATGCGTTTTGTTCCTCGTCAATGAGCAACCTAGTAGCATAATCCTGAAGGACCAGTCCATTTGACACCCATGGCTGGGTCCAAAGACCAGTAGACCCCCCATCCCTAAGACTCCAAAGAGTTGCCTTCTTCATGTATGGCATTGCTTTGACAATGCCTTTCCACAAGGTAGAGTGATTACTCTTCTTCATCTTGTGTTTCTTGCCATCTTTGTGGTGGAAGTATTTCCCCTACAAAACTTTGACCAATAAGTCTTTCTCATTATTAAACAAATTCCACAAGTGGGTATGGGTATGGGTAAAACCCGAACTAATTTGGGTAGGGTAACGGATATGCACTATCTGCCCCGACCCGACCCATTGACATCCCTACTTAAAAGTTTGTCTTTTTTTATTGATCACTAACTTTAAACTAATTGTTTAGGTCTTGACAAATTACTGGACATTCAACAAGAGAATGCAGGATCGCAGTGTACTCCTTCCTTCGTCTTCTAGGATGGACGCCTCTAGAACCTTGCACAAAGGTCCTCATGTGTGTGGAGCCTAGGAAACCCTACGACGGTATAGTTAGAAATAGAAAAAGGTGTAGCTTTAGTGAGAGAATGGGTAATTGAGAGTTACCATAAATGACACTAGAGTGCCCTATTTATATTTCTGAGTGATACTTAGGAGTAGCAGGGGATCCAGGGGGCCGCCCCAAGGCCACGGTCCAGCCCTAGTCTGAATCCAGATCTAGTATAGCACTTGTAAATTTTGGATTTTTGGCATTCGTGTAATTGTTCGTCGCATTACGGCCCAGCCTTCTCCTTATTTTTTCAAATGTTGCCCAATGCTCTACCCTGTTTTGGATCCGCCGCTGCTTAGGAGCATATAATGTTGTGTCAGGCATCCCATTTGATCTCACCAATCAGGAGCTAGTTGTCCGTTTTAGCATTTAATGTTGACCTCGACATCTGTAGAGGAATTAGGAGTGCCTCTATGAGATCCTGAGGCATTGTGCTGGCCTGGGGCGTCTTATATAGTGCATCATGATGCATGCCACGTTTAGCTCTGACACATTGAAGCTTCCATATACATGGATATGTGATCTCTTGTCTTTATTGAACTTTTGGACTTCTTGATGGGTCGTGGTTCATATCCTTATGTGGGCTTTGGAGCACATGTGGCTCTTTGGCCCTACATTTTCCCTTAAGGCCGAAAGGCCTTGGGGTTTGGCGGCTATATGACTCGTGAATGGGCGTTTGTATTGTTTGAACCCATATAATGTGCCTCTAGCCCCTCCCATCTTTTGACCAAGAGGCTTCTTCAACAGATGTGGGAAGGGGCTCACATTCCTGATGTTGTTTCCACTCAAGGCCCTATATACGGTGATGAGTTATCATTAAAGACCTTCATTTGTGAAATTCTCTACAACCCTAGGCCAAATCTTTGACCTATGTTGGTCTATAAATAGAAGGGGTTATTTTTTAACCATTGGTTGTCAACGTTCCTTCTTCCACCACTAGAGGCTCTGTTCCCGGTGAGGCCATTGTTTCGTTGCCCTCTATTTCTTTGTCCACTCTTCTTCCTTCTCGATTCATCCTTTCAGGGACTGGTGGGGCCTCATCATTATAGGTATAGATCTCGTATTTTCTCCTATCAATCTTATGCACTACTAATGGGATTTTGACGATGCGGGTTTAGATTTTGGATGTGGCTAACAAAGGATGACACTTTTGGGTTAGGTAAAAAAACATTTAGGTTTTCGTCGCCCTAAGTTAGGGTGATGAATCTTTTTCGGTTCAGGTTAACCCTAACATAGGTCTAATAGCTCTTGATGATTCTAGGATGCACCTCCGATCTTTCGACGAAGAGGCTTCTCCAGCTGAGTTGAGCACTCTTTCGCTTGGGGTGTCTAGAAATGCCTGAGTGCCCCGTTCCAAGATGTTGAGGATGACACTTATTGCTTCAGGACACATGTTGATATGTGGGAAGGGACTCCCATTTCAGGTGTCTCTTTCAGTCAAGGCCCAATACGCAGTGGTGACTGGTGAGTTATCATTGAAGAGCATCGTTCATGAACTTCTCTAAAGCCCTAGGCTGCAATCTTTGACCTATGTTGGTCAAATTGACTCTCCGAGTCTTGTTCTTCGTCACTTGCACTCTCTTTGGCTCTCTAGGTTCGTTCTCAAAATTCAAAATCATATCCTTGCAAATTTGCCCGAGTCTGCGCTTTATACTCTGTAGATCCACAAATTACGGCCAGAGTTACAGCCGTAACTTACTTCTCCCATCATAACTTTTGGAAAAATGTCAACGTGTCTACACATCGTAAACCACGAGTTACGGTCTTCTTTGGGAAATTACAGGCTAGACCACAACATGAGAAGCCAGCTGTAACCTTCAAGTATCCCTCTCGAACTTAAGTGGATTTATGGCTTCTGTGGGAAAGTTACCCGTCAGGCCGTAACTTCTGGGTCCTGGCCGTAACTTTTAGACACCTTTTTGTTTCTTCAGTGAGAGTTACGGCTTTCTCGGGCAGTTATGGGCCATGACGTAACTTCGAGGTCCTAATTGTAGGATTGATTCATTCCTTGCAAGCCATTGTCAATAGTTAGCACGTTTCAATAACTACCCCATCCTAGGCCAAGTTTAACCTAAAATGGTGTTGTCATATAGTGGCAATCAAGGTTGTATTCACTCGGGTCCTGATACCCTAGCCTACTTCCCACATTGTAGTTATTTAGTCGATCGATTTAAGGGGTTGTGATGGAGGAATCAAGCGAAATAACTAGTAGAGAGAACAAATAAGGATAAAAGCAGGTAATTCGGGGAAATATCCCTCACCCTAGCCTAGGTCTACCAATGTCTAAATAAGTTGGGTTTAGCGAATGTGGTGAGTGAGCTCTTTTCTGTGGGCTTTCATGGTTATCCACACGCCTCTGAGTACGCCTCTGAGTACGCCTCCCCTAAACCCATGTCATTCACCTCGATCTAGGATATCGTATCTAGGGCATTAGGAACTTAGCTCATTTCAATGGGTACTACCCACCATCCACACCGAGGTTTCATCCCGAGTTTTATCTAGGAAGGCATTCTTATAGCAGGGGTACGGTCGTCTCGTCCACCATAAGATCCTATTCATTCATCTAGCCCTAATTTGCCTCATGGCGCATACTCGTCTAACCCTAAAACTCCATAGCTAGCGAAGGAGCTCAAGTAGGCTAGTAGAGAAGATTACGGCGAATTACCCAAGCACAATTAAAGCTAGAGAGCATTAAAATCAACTAGATAATCACATTCATTCAAAACCCTAAAATGTTAATACATTACATAATAGCCCTAAAACTAGGGTTTGGGGTTTAGAGCCTCTATTACCTTAGAAGTCTACTCCATAAAAGAGGGAAGAAGATACATAGAATAAATGGGGGGAAACATGATGTTGAGAAAGATGGCTCCTCTCTTATAGTTTCTCCTCCTTCTTCTCCTCTTCTCTTTCCTTCAGCTTCTCTTTCTTCTCTCTCTCTCTAAACAAAAATTTATATCTCAAAATCATCTCATCTCAAATGGGAGAAGGGGTTATCTATTTATATCCTTCAGGGGACGAACAAGTTCAAGGCCAAGCAGGGGAAAGATCATGGTCGTGATCTTCTTCCTTGAGACTGCGATCTACAAGCGTCAAAATTTTGGCCTTCAAACATGGGGAGTTTGCGGGCTGACTTCATGGTCCCGATCCGTGAGTTGCAGTGGCAAGCTTCCTTGTGATCAAGGTGCACTGTGGCCGTGATCAGATTGATGAAAGTCTCAGTTTCTCCTCGGCTGGCTTTTGCACAAAGTTCGCGCCCGAAGCCTCTGGATTCACGGTCGCAATCTTGGGCTCTCAAGTCACGATCTTCACCTGGATTTTGTTGTCTGCTTTCTCGGTCGTGATCTCCTTCTCTAGACCTTGATCATCAGGTTCATGTCCATTTTGCTACACTTGTGCCCCTTTTCGTACCTAATTTTCATGTATTGTCTAAAGCACTCTAAAACCACATCATAATCAAATAGGAACAAAATTAGGTTGCAATCGAAGCTATTCTAACAATTATGCACATGAATTAGCATGAAATAAACCTAAATATAAAGGGTAAATAACACCATTTTGGGTGTTATCAAACTCCCCTAGATTTAGGCATTTTCTTGTGCCCAAGCAAACCTCTTGAAACCAATGCAACTTTATTGACAAATCAAGGTGGGATGCACTCTAGTTCTTCATTGCATAAAGAAGAGTAAGAGAGATGAATGAACGAGACTATCATCTTACTGTGCATGCATAAACTATTGGGTGAGGACCATACTTAATAACTTAAGACGAACATTCAAAGTGTGGAACGGGAGACTTCTCAATCAACAATTAAGCACAATAACTTTTGAGGGTGCACTTATTCTTTCTTTTGATTTAGGCGTTTTCGTTTATTGTTCTCCTTTTTCAACGTTGACGCGCATTTCACCAAACTTTTGCAAAATCTTTTGCAAATAAGCTTCTCTCCCTCATAAACAAGAGCGGATGAATCAGTGTCATCCCTTTCAAGGTCACATGTGGGGAAGTTGATGGGTGGATTCGTCTTAGCCCGAGAACCACTTCCCAGCCTGCACTCCACATTGGGTTGCCACACATGTTGGGTACAAATGAGAGCTTGAGGTCTCTTGAATTGCTAAAAGGTACTTTGTACCTTGTCGTACGATTCCGTGAGGAAGAAAGATGTTTGGGGGATGGTTAGTAGTGAAAGATGTTCGGGTCACGGTAAAGCTATCCGATCCCCAAACATATCCCCAAAGGGCACACCGAGCATTGAGGATGCCTCTCATGTGAGAATGTCTTTCAAAAGATTTTTGTTTAACAATAAGCACAAACTTGTAAAAGTTTCGAGTTCAAAATATGATGGAGAATCTCGCACACATGTTCTTCCTAAAATAGAAAACATTATCAACTCACTGAAGAGGAAGAAGAGAGTAAAATTCATCATACACCGGTACTCTAATCATGCAACTACTCCCTAGCGAGCACAACACATCAATCATCTATCAATTCAAAGCATATTAAGCAGGAAGTTTCAGGGAATAAGGTGTTTTGGAACCCTCAAATTTGAAAAAATTTGGGTAATGCATTCAAGGTTTCAAAACACCATCATTTGACCACTCAACACCACAAACACACAAAATCGCTAGCATACACTCTCATAAGCATTCATCAACGTCTTACATTCATAAACAAGGGAGGATACTAGTAATTCATGGCTCAATCAATCATGATAATCATTCAAGCATTCACACACATCCCCCCATGCTTGAGCAACACATTGTCCTCAATATGGGAGATTCAAAAGCGAAGATCATGAAGGTTACCATAGGTTGGGTTGTGGGTTGGTGAAGGTATACAAGTGTAGGTCTTTGTCTTACTGGCGGTTTTCACAATGATAAAGTGCATAAGAAAAGAGGAATACAATTAAGAGTTAGAAAAAGGAAAGTGCACAAACAATTAAAAGTTACCGCCTTGCGAACGACAAAGGAAAATTTCAAAAAAAAAAAATACCAACATGCTTCTTTAATGTCATAAGTGAGACAAAATTATTGTGGATGTCAGGGGTCTGATAGAAGGAGAATCTCTTTAGTGCTATCTGACACACCACTAAGATAAATCTTGAGCCTATGACCATTAACCTTGACTTCTCCTCTTTCCGCATTGGCAATTTGAAAAACTCCATATGGGTATACTTTGGTGACCACAAAAGGTCCGCACCACTTGAATTTAAGTTTCCCTGGGAGCAATTGGAGCCGAGAGTTGTAAAGAAGGACATTATCCCATTCCATGAACTCCTTGTGCTCGCGTAGTTGGGAATCATGAAATCGCTTTGTTCTCTCCTTGTAAATCCTTGTATTCTCATAAGCTTGAAGTCTCCACTCTTAGAGTTCCATTAATTGTAGATAAAAGTTTCTTCAAAAACTTGCAAACTTGGCGAAAATCATTCGTTGGGAGTGCTTCAGTATCGGCCCACCTTTATGCATAATCCATTGCTACAAGAATGTGTTTGCATCCAAAAGATGAGGGAATGGGCCCCATAAAGTCAATACCCCTGACATCGAAGATCTCACATGTTATGGAGATGTTTTGGGGCATCTTGTCTCGTGATGAAATATTCCCCGATCTCGGACATTTGTCGCATCTACTTCAAAGTCGGTAGCGTCCTTGAAATGGTCGGCCAAAAAAACCAAACTGCAGTATTTTCATTGTCGTCCGACGCCACGCATGGTGACCACAATAGCTCCTATATGAAAATGGAAAAGAATCGCTTTGGCTTCCTCCGAATTTATGCATCTTCTAATTGTTCCATCAGAGCCCACCTTGAATAAGTAAGGGTCATCCCAAAAGTAATTCTTAATATCTGCAAAAAAAACTATTTCGCTCAAGATGAATCATATCCTTGGAAGATGCCTTGTTGCCAGATAGTTTGCAACATTTTCAAACCATGGGGGATGGTCTTCCTGTGTTTGCACAAGATAAAGTATTTCATTAGGAAATGAATCATTAATCTCTCTCTTGGACTCTTCCTTGGCTGGACCTTCTAGCCTGTAAAGATGGTCAGCTTCGAGATTTTAAGCTCCCCTTTTGTATTTGATTTCAATGTCGAACTCTTGCAGTAAGAGCACCCATCAGATAAGACGAGGTATAGAGTCAGCCTTCATCATCAAGTAATGGAGGGCGGAGTGATCGGTGAAAATAATGACCTTTTAGAGAACCAAGTAGGGTCCAAATTTTTTGAATGCAAAAACCACAGCAAGTAGCTCTATTCCGTGGTAGAGTAATTCTTGTAAGCATCATTAAGAGTCTTACTTGCGTAGCAAATGGGTTGAAAGTGCTTGACTCTCCGCAGACCCAAGACTGCTCCCACGACAAAGTTGCCTGAATCGCACATCAACTCAAAAGTTAGTCTCTAGTTTGGAGTTTCCATGATTGGTGTAGTGGTCAATCAATTCCTTAGTGTCTCAAAAGCCTCCTTGCTATCTGCAGAAAACTCAAAAACAGCATCTTTCTCTAGCAGTTTGGTGAGAGGTAGGGCAATTTTTGAGAAATCTTGTATGAATCTCCTGTAGAAACCGACGTGATCGAGGAAACTTCAATTCCCCTTATAGACTTTGGGGGTAGCTTGCTGATAGTCTCGACCTTCACCCTATCCACCTCGATACCTTTCTTGAATATTTTATGTCCGAGTACTATCCCTTCTTGAACCATGAAGTGAAATTTCTCCAAATTAAGTGAGAGATTGGTTTCTGCACATCTCTCCAAAACTTTCTCTAGATTCCGAAGGCAGAGGTCGAAAGAGTCCCCAAACACGGAAAAATCATCCATGAAAACCTCCATTATATCTCCGACCAACTTGTCGAAAATACCGATCATGCGTCGTTGAAAATTTGTAGGAGCATTGCAGAGACCAAAGGGGATTCTTCTATAGTGACCCCAAAAAACGTATCTTAGTTTGAAAAAGACAAAGTTTTGGTTTAGAGACAGCCAAACCGTTACGTCGAGTGACTTCAAGAAATAGATTGAGATGTTTGTAATGATGGTCAATGGTCGAAGAAAAAACCAGGACATCATCAATATAAACTATTATGAAATCAAAATAAGGAGAGTAGATTTGATTCATAATTCTTTGAAATTCTGAGAGAGCATTTTTCAAACCAAACGGCATGACGTTCCATTCATATTGGCAAAAGGGAACAGTAAAAGCAGTTTTATAGTGGTCTGTTTCTTTGATTTGGATTTGCCAAAATCCGGATTTCATATCAAATTTGAAAATAGTTTGTAAAGTAAATGATATTGGAAAGGGCCAGATTAGCAAAAGTAAATACTGGAGATGACCAGATGAGAAAAAAGTAAATGCTGGAGATGACCAGATTAGCAAAAGATAAATACTGGAGATGACCAGTTTTGCATAAAATAAATACTGGAGATGACCAGTTATGCACAAAGTAAATAAAAGTTGAACATGATTTGAAAAAGATGAAGTAAAACTTGATAGTTTGATAGAATTCTTACACGGGAATTCTTGAGAGAAGATTATGGGAGGAAGCTTTGCAAGAGAGCAATTCCTACTCAAAACAACTCTCCTATAACAAGTGAAGGGAGTCTCTTTTATAGATAAATGGAGTCCCCTTTTGGTAAATAAATTGAAAAATATAATGATGACAATGTGGACACTTATATGATTATGTCACATGTCATAACAAAATTACATTATAAGAAAATAGATAATTTGTGGTCTTCTTTCCATAACCAAATTGAGTGGGTTGGAATTGGATTCACTTCTTCTTTGTCTTAAGGATAGTGGGTTGGAAGTGGAGTCACTTCTTCTTTGTCTATATGATAGTGGAAGAAGGAATGGGGTCACTTCTTCTTTGTCTTCAACTTAGTTCTCTTTGTTGGCAAAGGACCAAGCACTTCCTCATCCGGGTCATGGTTTTGGGACGTGGAATTTGCGTCAGATATTGAGCTAGACACCACATCTTTGAGAATTTGGAAGTATTCTTCTTCAGTCTTGGCGTTGATTGAGGATTTTGTTTGCAAAAATTGCGTTGAGGATTTTGGCAAATTCCTAGGATCGAACTCTTCTTGGTTGATCACACGGTTCATGGCTTTGCTCGTAAATTTCCTTTTGGGAAATCCTAGGAATTTGCCAATTATCAATTTCTTTACTAACAATTTCAAAATTAATTTCTTCTTGGTTGATCACACGGTTCCCGGTGATGTCAGAATTAGAGGGAGAAGAGGAAGGTCTAAAAATCAAACTCATGGCTTGCAATCCTCAGTCATAATGCTCCCTACCACTAGATTGTGAGATAAAGAGAAAATCAAAACCAAAACATGGAGAGAGATATTTGATGATGAACAAGGAAGCCCTGATCATTCAGTGAGTATGAAGAAAGTTCTGATGATTCTCGTTCACACTCAAGTTCATCCAAAGCTTTAATCAATATTGATAAGCTTCCTCTTGAAGCTCAAAATTACCTTCAAAAATTTATTTTCGTTTCTGGTTCTAAACAAAAGTTTCACACTGAAGCTTCAACTTCCTCAACAATTTTCCCTTCTAAACTAATTCTTTCAAATACTCAAACGCCAAGTGCCATCCTACCCACACCCATCTCTTCCGAAGAAACCAAACAAATCTATCAGCAACATCATCTTGATGTCGCACCTAACTCAACAGAGGTGGCATCTTCGATAGCCTCTCTCAAAACCGTTTTTCCCAAAACCCAAGACGTGGTGGTTGTCCAAGCCCCTCAAAACGTATTTTAAGAAAAACACTTTTCAACCCATTTTCGTTGTCGAAGATGGTTTCTACTATCAATATCCAAATGTTATTGCCAAACATTTCCTCAATGAGTGGTTCTTCAAACCAAGATCCCTCAACAAAACCCACAAATATTATGAACTTATCCTCACAGAAACTGGATCAGTCACCTTTTCCGAAAAATTTGATCATTCAGACAAAACACTCAATACCCACTCAACCTACAAAATCTACCAAATTATCCATCCTCACCAATGGCCTACTAGCCCAAACACCAACCAAAAATTTCCTGCTACTATTGCTCTTAACCACCCGCAAATCTGCCAATCCTTCAATTACTGGGATTACCATGAAGTTTGGATTAATGCCTTCTTCAAACAAAACCATATGTACCGACACTCCTGGAGTTTTTTCTGGGATTTCAAAACTCCTATTATTTTCCCCAACTGGTTTATGCACTGGTGGGATCGTTTTGGGCTAACTGAAAATATCTATCCAATTGAGATACAAGAGGGATATCAAACCTTCTGTCAAAAATATTCTGGTCCAGGATTACCCCTCCTCAAATTTTGTTACTACATCAAAGTTTCTTGGATTACATCCTGGGAATTCAGTTACCAAACTTGTACCTTTACAAAGGTACCCATCTTAGGGCGCAGCTTCACAACCAAATATTGGGCTGCAAATCCTCGCCCAGAACAAGCCTACAAACCTCAAGTCCTCCAATGGTTCAATAACAATCCTGAATTGTCCAAAGTTATCGAAAAATCCTCAACTCAATTTTGGCAAACAAAATCCTCAATCAGCGCTCTCTTAGCTGGCGCCAAGACTGAAGAAGAATACTTCCAAATTCTCAAAGATGTGGCGTCTTGCTCAACATCTGACGCAGATTCCACGTTCCAAAACCATGACCCGAATGAAGAAGTGTTTGGTCCTTTCCCAACAAAGAGCACTAAGTTGAAGACAAAAAAGAAGTAACCCTATTTCTTCTTCCACTATCATAAAGACAAAGAAGAAGTGGCTCCACTTCCAACCCACTCAATTTGGTTATGGAAAGAAGACCACAAATTATCTATTTTTCTTTATAATTTAATTTTGTTATGACATGTGACATAATCATATAAGTGTCCACATTGTCATCATTATGTTTTTCAATTTATTTACCAAAAGGGGACTCCGTTTCTCTATAAAAGAAACTTCCTTCACTTGTTGTAGTAGAGTTGTTTTGAGTGGGAATTGCTCTCTTGCAAAGCTTTCTCCTATCATCTTCTCTCAAGAATTCATGTGTAAGAATTCTATCAAACTATCAAGTTTTACTTCATCTTTTTCAAATCATCTTCAACTTTTATTTATTTTGTGCATAACTGATCATCTCTAGTTCAACCGGTCATCTCCAGTTCAACTGGTCAACTCCAATATTTATTTTATGCAAAACAAGTCATTTCTAGTATTTATCTTCTGCTAATCTGGTCATCTCCGGTATTTACTTTTGCTAATCTGGTCCTTTCCAGAATCATTTACTTTACAAACTATTTTCAAATTAATCTCATATTGGTTGTCTCATTTTCGTCCTTACTGGTATCAGAGCCTCGGAGGGGGGGGGGGGGGGGGGGGAGGGTTTGTCTAAAACTTCTTGCTTATTATTAGTTGAGAGATGGGTACCACATGGTTAGATCCTGCCTGAGTCCTTTGTGAGAGAGTTGTAAGACCGTCTTTGGCCGTTAATGTACCTCACCTGTAAGTTAGATCCAACCTTTGTTTACCTTTCTTTACCCTAGTCATGAGTTTGATTTTTAGACCTTCCTCTTCTTCCTCTAATTCTGACATCACCGGGAACCGTGTGATCAACCAAGAAGAAATGAATTTTGAAACTATTAGTAAGGAAATTGATAATTGGCAAATTCCTAGGATTGCCCAAAAGGAAATTTATGAGCAAAGCAAATTTAACTTCCTCAATAAAATGAATTATATCATCAAAACAGAAGAAAGAGATATTCATCTTTTCAATGATTATGAAACCATCTAACTTTTGTCTCAAAATTCTATTCAACAACACCACAAGAAGTACAACTATATCCATATTGGGTTAGTTCAAGTAGGGATTAAGCCTCTATCCAAAGAAGACCTTACTATTGCTATTTTAATGGTTTTACGAGATTGTCGATTTCTTGAGTTTAACGACTCTTTACTTGGAACTGTTGAATCAAGTCTTTGTAATGGCCCAATTTACTTCAATTGTTTTCCAAACTTTACTCTCTCTCTCTTCATGACAAAAATAATTTAGATGTTTTAACTCTACAAATAAAAACTTTCAACGATAAAATCCAACAAGGTTCTTTACCTATCTCTTTGGTTTACCGCTTACACTATAAAGCTATGAAATATGCTTTCTCTTCTAAGGCTCTTCAATATGGTACAAATGGAGAAACTAAACTTTAGCAACTGATTTAACTCGTACTAACACTGTTACTCCCAAGACAATCAAATGGGGAGAAGTTACTCTTCCTACAGAATGGACCCTTGAAGGAGCTACCATTCCCATAAGCATCGACCATCGTCAGGTTAATCAAATTAATCAACATCTTGATGGTACTGTTAACATCTCTTTTTTTAGGAACTCCATCTCTAGCATTTCTGATATAGACCCTGAATTGACAGAAGATGCTCGACAGCGCATCAATACTTTTCTTCGAAGCCAATCTTGTAGAAATCTTTCTCCCACACCTACACCCACTCGACATACCTCCTCTACACTCAACTATGATCTACGAGGAATCAACAACTCCAACAACATACCTCAACCAGTCTATACTCCACCACCTCCCACAACTCTTTTTCCAAATGTAAATACATAGAGAAAACCAAATATGTCTCCTACTGCCTCACAAGCTGCATTTCTGAAGAAGAAATCCCTTCTGCTCTTGATGTCGTTACACAAGAGTTCAAAATCAACAAAGAATTTCTTCGCCATGATTTCTATTCCCAATGAAACCGTTTTAAACGCGAGCAATTTTTTACTGATTACTTTAAGGAAGAACGTTACAAAACTCTTTCTATGATAATCTCAATAATATACGAGAACACCATTCTTTATTTAATTGGTTCGAACAAGTCTTTTCTCAATCTTCGATAAATGTTCAAACCAAGCCTATGATTTGGTTAACTGTTAATAACTCTAAGATCCAATCTATTCACCCCCCTCCCTAATGCTCCTGTTAATTTTTCTTATTGTGGAACAGCAGTTCAAGCCTCTCCTTTTAAACTAAAACGAGAAAATAGTGACCATGTCAAAGGAGAAGATATTCGACGTCTGATTGAGCAAAACAATTATACAAAACGATTTCTTTAGACCTTAGGAGATCAACTTACTAATGTTGAAATCAGTTTACCTCTGTCTTTTGCGTCTACTTCAAATATTCCTATCCCTCCTTCCAACAAACTTAATTCCCCCATTTTCAAACCTTTTGAAGTTTCTAAAGAATCCAGTCTCGAATTTAAGCTTGAAATCGAAAAACGTCTTAAACAACTTTCTACACAACTATCCATTTCTAAGATTCCTTATATTTCTGACTCAAAATCCACGAGCAACGAGGATCAAATCGTCGATGACTTAGCCGAAGTAATTCAAGACCTAGAAGGTCAGATTGAAACAGAAATCAATCGTCTCCGATGGAACCAACCATCTGCATCTAAGATGTATTACCCACGTCCCACTGCACCTGATTTAGCTCTTGAAGAGAAACTCACCATTATCCAAAATAATTACAACTCCAATTCTATTTATGAATGGAATCTTGATGGATTTTCGGAATATCAAATATTGAACCTTCTTCAACAAATGACCATGGTAGCTAATGCTTACAAAACTCAAAATCAAACTTCTGATTACGCTATAGCTTAACTACTAATAGCCGGCTTTGCTGGTCAATTGAAGGGTTGGATTTTGTCAAATCCGAACGCATGGGTATATCCACCAAAAACATTCGGGGTGAACCCATTGAGTTTGAAAAAATCAAACCCAACCCAACCCGTTGGGTATCCGCGGGTTTATGGATACCCATGGGTTATTTGAAAAAAAAATGCACAATAACAAGTTCTTACCAAAATAAAAGTCTAGCATCATTATTCCCATACAAATTATCTAAACAAAAACATCAATCTAAAGCATATAAGCAAACCACAAAAGTATCTATACAAATTGTTCAACATTAAAGATAAACATCCATAAACAACATGATTAATTGAAAGCTTCTTCCTCTTTGTCAACTAAGCGTCTTCACTCTTCACTCCACGATATCAACTTCATTCTATACAATTAGGAAGAACAAATTAGATATATCTCCACAAACATAAGGAAGATTAGTATGGGGGAATGCCCAATGGGAAGTGGGTAAAGGATTCGTGGTTGGGGACGGGGACGGGTTGGATATAGCTAAACCCGAACCCAACCCAAAAAATAGTAAACGGGTTTAAACTCTAACCCGGTCATAATCCGTCAATGCAGGTTTAATCCGCGTTGACCGGGTAGGGTACCCGTGGGTTCGGGTTATGTTGCCATCTCTAATAGATAGTTAGTTATTAGGGTTAATAGCATTTGGTACCCCTCTATTATTGAAACTTAACAAATGTACCCCTTTACTAAATTTTTCTACAAACATATCCTTCTAATATTAAAACGTAACTAGTTTACCCTTCCATCCAATCATTTGTTAAGTTAGGGGTGGACAACGGGACAGGATTGGATACCCGTCGCGTTTGAAACGGATACCCAATTCCATTTGGAGAGAAAACTCTATCCCATATCCCAAACCCATACGAGTTAACGGATACCCATTACTCGTACGAGACGAGTAACGAGTACCTGTGGATAACCCATATAATACCCTAAAAAATTTGTTTTCCAAAAACCCTAACCAATTCCCCTATCTCTTACTGCAGAGAAGATGAACCTCCCTATCTATTGCAAGAACAAATGCTAATACATTCCGCTAGGGAGCGGTTACGGTGATTACTATAAAGTAGTAATCACCGTGGTTACTAAGGGTAAATTGGGGATGCAAAAATAAATTATATTAATTAATTAATTTCAATAAATTACATTTTAGGTAGTTACAAAAATTTATTAATTACAATTCTTTCTCTTTCTCTCACTTCCGTGATCTCCAGCCAAATCTCCTTTCCATATTTTTCTCAATCTTTCTGCAAAAGAAAAAACACGAAATCACTACCAATCCATTAGACAACCACTACCATTTTGAAAAACATGAATACCATTTCAAAAATAAATCTATACCATTACACGAAAACTACCAATATAAACAATCTATATCATTACAAAAGTCAAACAAATACCAAAACAACCAATACCACTACTACTGTGAAATCAAAACAATACCATTGCATAAATAGGTATTCTAGGGATGGGAGATGCGAGAGAGGAGGGGAAGGAGGAGGGCGGTGGAGGGGAGGCCGGCCGGCGATGGAGGAGGTTCTCGGGAGGGATGAGGGTCTGACTCGCTAAAACACAACACCTAACAATGGCCAAGTGTAACCAATGAAAGGGACTGCAGTATAGTGGCACAAGTAATAAATATCGAATCCACGGGTCTCTAGAGTTACTATTACTCAGCTTCAGTTCATTATCTAGCAAACTAGATTAAGAATTGATTGATAAACTACTCTACTGACTACTCTACTAATTACAAGTTGGGAACTCACTTAGGTATGATTCCCCCTAGCTCCTCAATTAGGTCCAAGTTGCAATTACCTTTGGTTGATCTACTGTTGATTAAACTGCGGAAGATCCTAAATTAGCTTGGAATCTCTTAAGCTGACCAAGCCCTCTCAGACAGAATACCCGGCAGGCGACTAACCTTCACCGGGATAGACTGCTAAGGCGATTCACACAGATCTCCACTACTGGAATGAATTCCCGTACAAAGCAGTGAATTGATTGCCTCTCGCACAACCAATTCACTACTATCAATCAAGGAAGCTCTCTTAACCTAATCAGATTCTATCTATCATAGGTTAAAGCAGAAATCAAGAGAATTTGATCAAGATCCAATTGACTCAATAAATCATGCCTCAATCGATTATAATCAAACAGTATAGCATCCAAAACTTCATACAAGAAAGATCCTAACTCATGGAACTAGGGTTCCTCAAAACCTAAGTGAAGGGAAGTTACTCCATAGAGAAGAGAGAGACTGCAGAAATCTGATCTAGATCTTCAATCTCCATCTCCAAGCTTGATTCCCGAGCTCCAATGGCGAAGAAATCCTCCAAAATAGCTCCAAGAATGTCTCCAAGTCGCTCTCTCTCTCTAGGGTTCGTCCCTTGGGTGTTTGGGATCCAAAACCCAGCTCTTCTCCCTTTTGGCTCGGATTAGGCTTAAAAACAGGCTTCCCCGAGTTGCACGGCCAGGTGCACGGCCGTGCACAACACCATTCTGGCCGTGCACCCTCAAAACGCACCGTTTCACTTAATCGATCTCAGCCATCTTGCACGGCCAGGTGCACGGCCGTGCAAGGCTGGATTTTGCCCGTGCAAGGCCTCGGCAGAGAGCGCACGGCCAGAATTATATGTTGCACGGCCGTGCGCCTCCCTGGTCTGCCCGTGCAGCTTGCTCAGCCTCTGTTTAATGCTTCGTTTCTCCCTCGTCCGGACTCCGAATCAGTCGCCGTTTGATCCCAGACGCTCGTAGTCTCGTCCTCTTTCGTTTCATAACAAGCTTGCATGATTCTCTGTCCATAAAGTGAGGTAGAAATCAATTCTTCTTCAGGTCATGCCCGAGTTTCTGCTCCCGAATCGCCAATTGATCTCTGATTGACTTGAAACTTGCGCCTATGCTTCACTTTATGTGCTAGGACCTGAAATGTGACAAAGGAACACAACCTAGCATAAAATAGGCCAAAGACACGGTAATTCAAGCTCAAACAATCAAGAAACAAAGGGGAAAACATGTGCAAATACCGAGTCATCAAATCCCCCCACACTTAACTGTTTGCTTGTCCCCAAGCAAACCTAACTCAAACCAATGCAACTCTCCAGAGCTCTATAGCAACATACAACCCCGATCGTCGGTAGAGGATTTCCCAGATCATATAGCAGCTTACGAGGTCAACTGGTCTTCTAAGACGTTCCCTATCTCTCTCAATGCGAGTACTAGACTCAAGCCATGATCATGAGAAAAAGTAGAAGTAAGACAGTCAGTTCATGGATAAAGGGACTCACACCATTCACAACCAAGGACTCGTTGTACCGGGGTGCTCTTTCACTTCATTTCACCGTTGGAACCCCTTTTTCTCACTTTCATTTACATTTTTTCTTTCATTTGGTGGAGTTCCAACTGCAGTCTTTTGCACGGTCGACCCTTATTAGTCGAGCAAGAGCAATTTCTGTACATCTGGCGCTCGCCAGAGTACTTCTTTTAACTCCTTTTCCTCAACTCGTGTGGAGGGTCAATGAAATTAAGGGGGGTCGGAAGCTCTATCCGTGCATTAAAAACACATCCTCGAGTAGGCAAACCGCTCAACGGGTGGAAGTTTTACTTGTACTAGAGACAGCTTAGCTTCACCTTGTAGGAGTACCCCACTAAGGATCACTAAAATCTCTTCCAAAACCCGATTTTGTGCAATGAACGGTGCCACACACGTTGGGCTTACCCCATGTTTAAGATTTAATGATTTTGACATGGAGGACCAACTGCTTCCCATTTTCCATATGAGCACCCTGTTCGATACACGAGTCCATAACACAATCCAAATAGAGTCACCATTACCACATGAATTCAACGGTCTTAGCTCCACTAATTCACAAAATCAACTGACACAGCAGAGAGCTAGATAGGAAAAATCTTATACTTCAACATCCTCCATAGTGCTACACTACCTCCCTAGGTTGCACATTACTATAGAGACTGTCAATTCAAAGCATACTGAGCAGGCAATTTGCAAGGAAACACGTACTTGGAGCCCTCAAATTTAAAAATTTGGACAGTGGACTAGGCTCCAAGCACACAAACAGCCAAACATTCACCCGCATACATAATCGAACATCCCCCCACACTTAAGCACGACATTGGCCTCAATGGAGGAACGATAAGGAGGGTAGAACGAAGTTACCAGATCAAGGGTGAATGATGGTGGACGGGGCAGGCGGTGCATTCCAGGAAGAGAGAGTAATCAGAACACAAACACCACACAAAATCTCACAAAGGTTGAGTTATTGACTCTAAAATCAAATAACAAAACGGACTCAACCGAGGAGAAATAGATAAAGAAATGCAAACCGACTGGTTGGGTTGCCTCCCAACAAGCGCTTCTTTCACGTCGTGAGCCGGACGATGGCTCCTAAGTTTCGGTCGCCCAGAACCTCTTTGAAGTTGAGGTTCTCGTCAATGAGGTGGAGTCTCAAGTCACGAGCATGTGGTATGACAGGTGATGGAAGCTCGTGCATTTGATGCAGATGAAGTCTCCACCCTCGAGACCTCTTCTTCTCTTCTCTCGTCTCATTGCCCCAAACCAGATATGACAGCATCGATTGGCCACCACCGCGTCCACCAAGAGGGACCGATGTCGATGTGGCCTTGGTCTGGCAAAGAGACACTGCAAATGGGTCCTTGCCAAGCAGCTCCTCGAAGTTTGGTGGAGATATCACATGTAACTCATGGCCGGTGCAAACCTCTTCCACCCCAACTTCGTCCTCAGCCTGGACGCCAATTGCTTCTTCAACCTTCCTTTCTTCTTCATGTGGTATCACCCCTGGGAAATGATCAAGAACTCCTTCTGCTTCACTTTCGTCATCCTCCACAACTTCTTTTTGCACCCTTTCTCTCTCTTCTTCTTCTAGCACGGATTGGAGAGCAAGTTGCCAAGCAATTTCTCTCATGAGATCTTCTTGCATCTCCTCACTCATGCCCACCTCTTCAAAGCTCAGTGTGGGGTGCGGGAAAGGGTGGTCGGCTACGACAGGACATTCCTGATCATGATCATCTCGGGAGCTCTCCGTGACAACTTCTGTGTGCTCCACGATGTCCTTGTAGCCTTCTTCTTTCTCGTCCTCTTCTAGTACGGTAGCAGACGGGTGATCTTGAGCAAGTTGTGAGCAAACTTGCAACACCCACTCTGTTTGCTTCGCTGAGCGTTGAACAGCCTCCTCCATATCATGGAGATATGAGGGATCGGAAGAGGAAAGGGCTTGGATGTGAAGATCCATTCTTCGATTGCGTCTCTCGGAGTCCCGAACAAACTGCTCCAGGAGAAGCTTCAGTTCATAGTTTGGATCTGGCTGTGGAGTGTAGCATGGCTCTGCAGAATGGCCCGTGAAGGCCGCCATGGGTAACTCCAGCGCTGATGGCCCTTCTGGTTGTGGGAGAAAGTCTTCTTGGTAATGAGATTGTTCTTGATATGCCCAGGGGTCAGATTGTTCTCCATAGTAAGGGGGTTGGTACTGGAACCCGGATCCATAGTCTTCTCCTCCTTGATTGCTCCAGGGTGTCTCGGGGTAATACCACTCGGATGGTGGTGGATACCCCCAATGGTTGGAGAAGCCATGAGGATCCATGATTCAGATCTGCACCAACAAAAACTAAAACACCCAAGTGAAAAGCAAGGGTGGAAAACAAAAGAAAACGCTAAAGTAACAAACTTCTGCCTTTCCTAATAATCTAGAAAGTCCCCGGCAACGGCGCCAAAAACTTGACTCGCTAAAACACAACACCTAACAATGGCCAAGTGTAACCAATGAAAGGGACTGCAGTATAGTGGCACAAGTAATAAATATCGAATCCACGGGTCTCTAGAGTTACTATTACTCAGCTTCAGTTCATTATCTAGCAAACTAGATTAAGAATTGATTGATAAACTACTCTACTGACTACTCTACTAATTACAAGTTGGGAACTCACTTAGGTATTGATTGATAAACTACTCTACTGACTACTCTACTAACTACTGGAATGAATTCCAGTACAAAGCAGTGAATTGATTGCCTCTCGCACAACCAATTCACTACTATCAATCAAGGAAGCTCTCTTAACCTAATCAGATTCTATCTATCATAGGTTAAAGCAAAATCAAGAGAATTTGATCAAGATCCAATTGACTCAATAAATCATGCCTCAATCGATTATAATCAAACAGTATAGCATCCAAAACTTCATACAAGAAAGATCCTAACTCATGGAACTAGGGTTCTTCAAAACCTAAGTGAAGGGAAGTTACTCCATAGAGAAGAGAGAGACTGCAGAAATCTGATCTAGATCTTCAATCTCCATCTCCAAGCTTGATTCCCGAGCTCCAATGGCGAAGAAATCCTCCAAAATAGCTCCAAGAATGTCTCCAAGTCGCTCTCTCTCTCTAGGGTTCGTCCCTTGGGTGTTTGGGATCCAAAACCCAGCTCTTCTCCCTTTTGGCTCGGATTAGGCTTAAAAACAGGCTTCCCCGAGTTGCACGGCCAGGTGCACGGCCGTGCACAACACCATTCTGGCCGTGCACCCTCAAAACGCACCGTTTCACTTAATCGATCTCAGCCATCTTGCACGGCCAGGTGCACGGCCGTGCAAGGCTGGATTTTGCCCGTGCAAGGCCTCGGCAGAGAGCGCACGGCCAGAATTATATGTTGCACGGCCGTGCGCCTCCCTGGTCTGCCCGTGCAGCTTGCTCAGCCTCTGTTTAATGCTTCGTTTCTCCCTCGTCCGGACTCCGAATCAGTCGCCGTTTGATCCCAGACGCTCGTAGTCTCGTCCTCTTTCGTTTCATAACAAGCTTGCATGATTCTCTGTCCATAAAGTGAGGTAGAAATCAATTCTTCTTCAGGTCATGCCCGAGTTTCTGCTCCCGAATCGCCAATTGATCTCTGATTGACTTGAAACTTGCGCCTATGCTTCACTTTATGTGCTAGGACCTGAAATGTGACAAAGGAACACAACCTAGCATAAAATAGGCCAAAGACACGGTAATTCAAGCTCAAACAATCAAGAAACAAAGGGGAAAACATGTGCAAATACCGAGTCATCAGGGTCGCGGGAGGTTACGGGGGAGGGAGCTTGGTGGTTGGCGGGGGGTTGCAAATACAGAGAAACTACCAAAGTATAATGTAACCACTACCAAACTAAATTCAAATAACTACCAAAACATAATGCTCCATCTAACTAACACAAATACAGGTAACTACCAAAGCGTAATGCACACACTACCAAAGAAGATTCTGGGATGCAGCATATTGAATTTCCTCGTCCAGCGCCGCCATCAGCAACGTCGGAGGAAGATTCCCAAGTGGCGGGGGAATCGTCGTCGTCGGGGGCAGTCCCGATCTGGGACGCGAGCGTCAATTGATGGTGCTGCAGCTTCTGGGAGAGAGAGGGGGGAGAGAGAGAGAGAGAGAGAGAGAGAGAGAGAGAGAGAGAGAGAGAGAGAGGGGTATGCTAGGGATGGGAGATGCGAGACAGGAGGGGAAGGAGGAGGGCGGTGGAGGGGAGGCCGGCCGGCGGTGGAGGAGGTTCTCGGGAGGGATGAGGGTCGCGGGAGGTTACGGGGGAGGGAGCTTGGTGGTTGGCGGGGGGTTGCAAATACAGAGAAACTACCAAAGTATAATGTAACCACTACCAAACCAAATGCAAATAACTACCAAAACATAATGCTCCATCTAACTAACACAAATACAGGTAACTACCAAAGCGTAATGCACACACTACCAAAGAAGATTCTAGGATGCAGCATATTGAATTTCCTCGTCCAGCGCCTCCATCAGCAACGTCGGAGGAAGATTCCCAAGTGGCGGGGGAATCGTCGTCGTCGGGGGCAGTCCCGATCTGGGACGCGAGCGTCAATTGATGGTGCTGCAGCTTCTGGGAGAGAGAGAGGGGGAGAGAGAGAGAGAGAGAGAGAGAGAGAGAGAGGGGTATGCTAGGGATGGGAGATGCGAGACAGGAGGGGAAGGAGGAGGGCGGTGGAGGGGAGGCCGGCCGGCGGTGGAGGAGGTTCTCGGGAGGGATGCGGGTCGCGGGAGGTTACGGGGGAGGGAGCTTGGTGGTTGGCGGGGGGTTGCAAATACAGAGAAACTACCAAAGTATAATGTAACCACTACCAAACCAAATGCAAATAACTACCAAAACATAATGCTCCATCTAACTAACACAAATACAGGTAACTACCAAAGCGTAATGCACACACTACCAGAGAAGATTCTAGGATGCAGCATATTGAATTTCCTCGTCCAGCGCCGCCATCAGCAACGTCGGAGGAAGATTCCCAAGTGGCGGGGGAATCGTCGTCGTCGGGGGCAGTCCCGATATGGGACGCGAGCGTCCATTGATGGTGCTGCAGCTTCTGGGAGAGGGAGAGAGAGAGAGAGAGAGAGAGAGAGAGAGAGAGAGAGAGAGAGAGAGAGAGAAAGAGAGAGATAGAGGTATGCTAGGGATGGGAGATGCGAGAGAGGAGGGGAAGGAGGAGGGCGGTGGAGGGGAGGCCGGCCGGCGGTGGAGGAGGTTCTCGGGAGGGATGAGGGTCGCGGGAGGTTACGGGGGAGGGAGCTTGGTGATTGGCAGCGGGTTGCAATAGGGTAGGGTTTGGATATAATTTATAGAGTAATCAGGTGTGGTATATTTTTCAATTCCAAAATTACCCTAATATAATCTTCATCGTTAATTTAAAATTAGGGTGAAAAAGAAATAATGAATGGTGTAGATTAAGGTAGCCACCGTGATTACTAAAAATTAAGTAACCATGCTAACTCATCCCGTTCCTTCAACCCCTCTTTCCATCTCAAGAACCCACTGTCGTCTTTCCCCAAACCAAACGGGGATATAACAAATAAATGGATAGACAATAAAAATACGATATATTCATTTTGCCAGTCAATACTCTAAGACTCAAGAAATTAACAATAACAAGCAAATTACCATTAATAATGATTGATTATTTGGGAAATCCATGCGGTAGCAGGGGCGGGTTGGGGATTGGGACAGTGGGCGTGGGTTTTGGGGTTCGGAGTTTTGGCTAATAGGTATAACGGGTATCCGTATTACTCAAACGAGTATTAACGGGTAACCTGTGGGTATCCTCAATATAGAGATACTTTATCCCAAATCTCATCCCGTAAAATAAATTATGGGTATTTGGGTACCCGTACCGTAACCCTTACACTATGTTCATTTAGGATGGAAAGTGGGAGGAAAGGAAAAGTGTAAGGGAAAGCACAGGAACCAAGATGTTTTCCCTTGTTTTTTAAGCTTTACAACAGTAACTAAGGAAAGAAAATATAGGGAAAGTGTACTGTAGGAGGCTACCCTCCATTTCGGAGAGAAAGCTGGGTGGGAACCGGGGTTTCATTTTTCGAATCCTTTTCTTTTTTTCTTTCTCAAAATTTTCTTTTGTTTTACTTTCCCAAATTCAGTGGCGTGGCTTCTCCACAATTCTCTCAAGTGGCACTTTTTTTTGGTAAGTGGTTTATGATGGGTTTGTAAGATTAAGAATATGAATATATTAATTAGTGAGATAATTAGTTAGCCAATGAGTTTAATTAGTGAGATAAACGAGTTAATATGTTTTTGAGAAGCATAGTTAGTAAATATTGCTTGTAATACACGTATATGTATCAGTACATATTTTATCTGTTTAAAACTTTCATATTCGTATTATTGTCAATTAATTTTATTTTTTTCCATTTATTTGATGGCTCCCGTACGTATTTTTGGGTGAACAAATTTGATCCACATTACATAATTAATGTAAATAGTATAAACACATAATTAAATTATTTAACTATTCTATCATCAATAAAATATAATACATATCATAATTCCCAATCTACTTTTTCCCTCCCACTTTCCCTTCCACTTTCCTCCATTAAACAACATTTTCTTTCCAATTCCCTCTAATTTCCCTCCCTTCCAACCTTAACCTCCCCTCCAAATTTTCCTACCCTCCCCTCCTTTTCCTCCCTTCCTTCATGAACATAGTGTTAAAAAACTGGACGGTATGGGTACATACAAATACCCGTTTTCCGTTGCCCACCTCTATGTTAAGTGATCGTTAAAATGGCTGTCAAATGACTAATTACCCTTGATTTACTCCTAGATTTCATTTTAAAGATTTATTTTACAAATTAATTAATTAATTAAAAAATCAAAACCCTAAACTAATTAACACGCACGACAACATAAAGTGTTTGTCTCCACCCAGTCTCCCCTAGCGAGAGGTCCCTCGAGTCGGCGGCGGCGCACTCTTGGCTGGAGTAGAGATAAACGGTGTATGGCGAGACCAGACGACTAGTCGTGACTGGCAGCTTCCCCGATTCTTCTCACGTCGCTCCGACACCATCTGTTTCTCCCTCAACTTCCCCAGCTTCCCGGCAGGCTCAGCATAATGTTTTTCGTCTTGATAAGCCAGCAGTGAGCCACCTTACCACCTCATGACTTCATCGAGAAAGGTCATCCCGAGGAATCTATATAGACGAGAAGATAGTAGATTCAGCATTCTTAATAGTTTGGGCGATGAGGGGAAAAATGCTCGTCTAAATAATGATACCTTTGGAGGACATCTTGTTCATTCGTATCACTAGACAAGGACAACCAATCTATATCACATAGAGTGCCACTGGCACTATCTTCATTGCCTTCATTTTCGGTTTCTAGCTCGACTTCCTTAGCAGCCGTCCCTAGGCTTGGCAACTTGGCCCGTATTCCGGGTACCCGCCCGGGCCCGATCCATTTCTTGTCGGATTAAATTCGTTTGACCGGATTTTTGACGGGTTCCGGGGAACCCAAAACCCGCTGTAGCCGATTGACGGGCGAGGATGGTGTTGGTAATATCCGCCCTGGCAGCCCCCGACACCCGCAATTCTTGAACCCTAGCCCTCCCCATCCCACATCATTCGTGAAAAATCCTCCTCCTGTATCCCAATTCTCATTCTAAAAATCCAATCTCCAACCCCGAGCCTTACTCTTCTCCTCAAATCTCGCAGTTTTCTCTTCGATTGTAGAGAAAAACGGCAAATAATCCCTACATTCATTGCTCAAAAGATCAGATACCCAATCAATCAGTTGAAACCCCATCAATTTTTTCGAATAAAGTCATTCCCGATGGCGATTACAACTGCACTTACCCTTTATCGACTCTTTCTCTTCGACATCATCTTATTCTTCTCTTTCTACTTCATGCTTGCGTTTATAAATACCATAATTGATTGTTTTTGGCAATTTTCATCTCAGATTCCCAGAATGCAAACCACTCTCAAGGGAAGTAGTAAGCTTATAGCTGCCTGCAATCCTTGTTTCCAGTCACTGCAACTGCAAGGAGCACAAGCCGTAAGTCTTCCTGTAGCCTTAGTCTTGATTGGTTTGCTTTTTTCTGATTGATGAACAGATGAGGCAATGAAAGGTGTTGAATTCAGTAACTCTCCCAACTCTCAATCCCCACCCCACCCATCAACCCTGAACCCCAATAGCAGCAACCTTTGAATGTTGGTGACGCACCAGCAGCTGCTGTGAATGATGGTAATGTAGTGAATGTTGTTGGTGATCCACCAGTCAATGATGGTGAGCCTTATTCGCTTCCATTTGGGTCCAAACATACATTAAAAAGCGATATTTGGCCTCACTTTACTAGGTTTGTTGATAAGGCTAGTGTAATGAAAGCTAGGTGCAAGTATTGTCGTAAGGTTCTTCGTGGTGATACTAGCAATGGTACCTCTCATTTGAGGAATCGTAAAAAAGTGTGTATTCAAAAACATATTCATGATGGCCTTAAGAAAAATATTGCCACTAATTTCCTTCCAACTGGTGTTCTTGGGTGGAAAGAAATATGTATTAGTCAGTTTAATGCAGAGGTTTCTAGGAAGGAACTTGTCATTATGATTTTGATGCATGAGTATCCACTTGATATGGTGGAGCACTTGTACTTCAAAATCTTCTGTAATTCTCTACAATCCTTGTTCAAAGTTCCTTGTAGAAACACTTGTAAGAGTGATATTCTTGCAATGTATGGGATTGAGAGGAAAAAGATGCAAAAATTGATTGATGGTAACAAAGGTGGAATTGTTGTCACCACTAACATGTGGACAGCAGGTAATCTGAAGAGGGCTTACATGGCTGTAACTACCTATTATGTTGACAATCAGTGGAACCATAGGAGCCACTTGCTAAGGTATATGGCTGTTTGACTCTTTCATTTTTGTACTTTCAGTTTTGTTGCTTATGTGTTTAACCACTAACTAACTATTTTGGTTTGCCTCTTGTTTGATGTTGTGTATCACAGGTTTCTCTATGTTCCTGCTCCTCATACTAGTGAGAAACTAGCAAGTGCGCTTCGAGAGGCACTCATGTCTTGGAATGTGGATTGTAAGTTATCCACTATCACTCTTGACAATTGTTCTACAAATGATGCCATGATGGATGATATTAAGAGAAAGATGGTTCTTTCTGACTTCATAATGAATGGTTCATTGCTGCAAATGAGATGCTCTACTCATATTCTCAACTAAATTGTGAAAGATGGGCTTGAAATTATCAAAGATGGTATTGAAAAGATTAGGGAAAGTGTGGTATATTGGACTGCAACTCCAAGGAGAGTTGAGTTCTTTGATCAGACTGCTAAGCAAAAAGATGTTGGTATTTCTACCAAACTTGCACTAGACTGCCCTAATAGGTGGCATTCCACACTCCCTATGCTTGAATCTGCAATTCCATACAAAGATGTGTTCACTCGTTTGAGTCAGAGAGAACCTAACTATACTTCCTTGCCTAGCAGTGATGATTGGAAGTTTGCCACTGTTATCTCCAAACAAAACTTGAGGTTTTCCAAAAAAAACTCTCTGATCTGTTTTCTGGAAGCAATTATCCTACTGCTAATTTGTTCTTTCCAAAGATCTGTGACTTGAAATTCAAGCTAAATGAGTGGAGATTTGGTCCTGATGAGATCATTAGTGTAATGGCTGAAAAAATGCGAATCAAGTTTAGCAAATACTGGACTGATATTCATGTGTTGCTTACTGTGGTTATTGTTCTTGATCCTGTATACAAGCTTGAGTTGATTGGGTACTATTATGAAAAGTTTCAAAGCCTTGATTCTACTCTTGAACCTGAGACAATTAAGGCCACTATTTATAATGTGGTCCATGAGTATCAGTTGAAACAGAGGGCTAAGGATGATCTTTCTGCCTCCACTGATTCTGGTAATGGTCTTGTTGTTCCTACCTTGAGCGACCTTGGTTTGAGCTTTATCTAAGCCGAAGGAAAAGGTCCAAAACAAATTCATTGTGCTCTGAATTGGACTATTATCTGAGCGAGGGTGTCAGTCCTCGAGCTCCTAATGTTGGTGTTTTGGATTGGTGGAGGGTTAATGCTGGAAGATACCCTATGTTGCAAGAGGTAGCAAGAGATTTTCTTGTTGTACCAGTGACCTCTGTGGCCTCAGAGTCAACCTTCGGCTCTGGTGGTAGGCTGCTAGATCCTCACCGGAGTATACTACACTTTGAAGTTGTTGAGGCAATCGTGTGCACTCATACCTGGATTAAGGATTATATTAGAAAAGGTAAGGGATTTATTTAATTGTTTCCAGCTCTGTTTGTGGTTCAACTACATTGTGAAATTAACTAACTCAATTCTCATTTCTTTTGTCTTCAGATGCGGGAAAGGATGGGATTAACGGATTGGAAAGCTGCTTCGCTGCGTTGACAATGGAGGATCCAAGTTGTGAATACTTTAAGAAAGGAGGTTAGTGAATACTGAAAAATTAGCTAAGTAATTTCAAGATGGTGACTGATGCTGTCTGCTGATAATTTGTATGATTTCACAGATTTTCAAGATAGTGCACTCTTGGACTGGCAGTTTGCTACTTTGTTTCATTGCTTGGATTGAAGTTTATGAACTTGTTTGTTTCGATTGGATATTCGAATTTGGAGATGGAATTGTATGCAACTATGCATCATTTGGATGTCTTGATCCTTTTTTTATTTGTTTAGACAGTTTGGATTATGGAAATTGGAATTGGAGTCATGCCATTTGATTTTTCTCTAAGTAATTCCAATGCTGCATTCTTTGTATTTTGTTTGTTTTTTGTTTTTTGTTTTTGTTTTTTCCAGGCTAACAGTGGTAGCGGGTAAACCCGTTAACCCCGATTGTAGCCCATTACCCAATGGATTCGGGGTTGGGGTCTAAAAATGAGCCCGACAGGGCTAGTGGGGTGGATTCGGGGAAAGCCCGATTGGCTTTCGGGCGGGTGGTGGATAGGCCCTCCCCAGCCCGGATCGGGCCCGTTGCCAAGCCTAGCCGTCCCTTCATATTTCCTTTGGTCAAAGCGTGTCAATTTAAGCCGACCGATTCTCTATAATCCAGCTGTCAGCGGGGAGATGCCGGGAGTAAGCGCAGCCACCAAGTCGAGGGGCCTCTCACCGAGAGAGACAGACAGTTTTTGGTGGCGTATGTGTGATTTCATTTATGAGTTTGATTTTTTTTAATTATGTGATCTGAGATCTAAATAATTAAAATCAAAATTTAGAGCATTTAGGAGTAAATAAGGGGTAATTTGGTCATTTTATAGCTCACTTAACGGTCACTTAACATATAATTGGATTGAAAAGTAAATCCGTTACGTTTTAATATTAGATGCGTATGTTTGTGCAAAAAATTTGTAGAGAAGTACTTTTGTTAATTTACCATAGTAGAAGCGTACAAAATGCTATTATGTACATAAAATTGTAAACATGTAGCATATTATTGTGCGGCTATCTCATAATCTACGAGGAATTGAACATGAAGCATATTATTGTGCGGCTATCTCATAATCTACAAGGAATTGGTTCTCCATATCTCCTCTTCCTTGCCTCTGTTTCCTGTATCACGATTCTCCATCTATTAAACTTCCAGTAACGCGACAACAATAAGATGTAAATCCGACATTAATTAATTAATGTAATCAATCTTCTAGCAGAAAACAGATTCGTTTAAGAAGGAAGCAAATCGGAAACTAAAATTGTTACACAACACAACCATAGTTATTAATTGAAAAAATCTCTCTCCCCTCCTCTCCTTCTTTTCCCCCCGATGAAGCGGACACCTACCCCAACTATACCCCTCCCCCTCCCCATTCAATTCAATTGATTTCGATTCAGTTCCTCCCCTCGTCCCCTCCGCCACATTACATTACATATATATATATATATATATATATACACGCCAACCCCCGCTATCAAATCCCACCCAATCATTCATATCTTAATAATCCCTTCTCCCAAATCCCCCTGCTTTAATTTCTCCCTCTGTTTTCCCCCGGCGATGGCTTCCGACCAGATCGCCCACGATTTCCCAGGCTTCTTCAAGGTCTACCAAGACGGCCGCGTCGAGAGATACTGGGACACCGACCACTCCCCCGCTGGCCTCGATCCCGAAACCGGAGTCGAATCCAAGGACGTCCTCATCTCCCCCGAGCCCGCCGGCGTCAAGGCCAGAATCTTCCTCCCCAAGGTCCCCGCCGGCAAGAAGCTCCCCATCCTCCTCCACTACCACGGCGGCGGCTTCTGCATCGGATCCCCTTTCGCCACCCCTTTCAAGATCTTCCTCTCCACCCTCGCCACCCAGTCCGGCGTCATCGCCATCTCCGTCGACTACCGCCTCGCTCCCGAGCACAAGCTGCCCACCGCCTACGACGACTGCTGGGCCGGGCTCCAGTGGCTCGCCCGGCACGCCGACGGCCGCGGACCCGAACCCTGGCTGAACCAGCACGCGGATCTGGGGAACGTGGTCCTGGCCGGGGAGAGCGCGGGCGCAAATCTGGCCCACTACGTCGCCGTCCAGGCCGGGGCGAAAGGGGTCGCGGGTTTGAATCTGACCCGGATGGTTCTGGTCCACCCGTATTTCGGGACCGATCAGCCCGACCGGTTTTACCAGTACATGTGCCCGACGAGCTCGGGCGCGAAGGACGACCCGAGGGTGCACCCGGCTGGCGACCCGGATTTGGCGAAGCTGAAGGTTGGGAGGATTTTGGTTTGCGTGGCGGAGAAGGATGGGCTGAGGGGAAGGGGCGTGAGCTACGCGGAAACGATGAAGAAGAGCGAGTGGAAAGGGGCGGTTGATTTTTTCGAGACCAAAGGGGAAGACCATTGCTTCCATTTTTTCAGCCCCAAGAGCGAGAACATCGCTCCGCTCATCAAAACCGTCATCGATTTCGTGAAGCAAGGTAATTGAAAATCCGCGTGTTTTGGGGGTGTTCTCGCTGTTTTTTTTTTTTTTACAGTTTATATGATGTGTGACAATTAATTGCTCAGTTTTCCCAGACCGTTTGTAATTTTGGAAGAACTAGTAGTGTTGAATTTTCATGGTTCCCGTGTGTATTAATATATTCGACGTTATACAATGAAAAGAGTGAATTCTCTATGGTTCCCTATGGTCGTGTGTGTTTGGTTTCAATAGCTCGAGTCGTTAGAAATGTTTGTGTGTAGTCGGCATTGATCCTTTTACGTATTAGCTAGTGTTATGTCGATTACCGGGTTGCTTATGACATATTCGTGTTCAGATGGAGGCAGCAGGCTATGAGAAATTGAAGTGTTTGGATTTGAGGGAGACTGAAGCCGGCCGGCCTGTGGGGTTAATTAAGTAAGTTAGTTGGGTAGTTGATGTTATGGATGGATTGGATTAGGGGTGGAAATCGGTACGGTATCGGTATCCTAATACCAAATACCGAAATGCCGAATACCGAATTACACCATGAAATCAATCACAATCCCAATCCCTAAATAATTTCGGTATCCCAATCCCAATCCCTAAATAATTTCGGTATTCCAATCAGTACCTCGGTATCCCAATTGGTATTATCAAATAAAAAATTAATTACGTTTGCCATTAATAATTAAATATATAAATTAGATTTTATTGTTTTATTTAGGGCAAAGAGACTAAGCAAAGAGTCTTAAGTTGCCTAGAGCTAACATCTCAAGTTTTTGTAATTGGTAATCTTTAATTTGATGAATTTGAGATTGGGAGACGACTAATACTAGTGTGAAATAGTGATGTAATGATCTATGTATAATTAAATGACACTTTTAGTGGTTGAGGGTCGCGTAGAAGTGAATGAGAGAGTTTAGTTGAGAGAATAAAATACACACTAGCTTATATTTCGGTATTGATCGGTATTTCGGTATATACCGATCCCAATCCCGTAATCCCTAATACCGAATAACAATTGAAACTCAATCCCAATCCCAATCCCACAAAATACTACGTGTATTCGGTAATACCAAATATAGACAAATTCGGTACGGTATTCGGTATATCCCAAATATCGGTACCAAACTTCCAGCCCTAGATTGGATGGTGGTAGCATAGCATGACCGCTATTTGGTAAGGCGTATCTACTAGCGTTGGAATGAATGATTGAATTGCACATTTTACCCTATCGAGTGTGAAAGTAAGGAAATAAATGGACTGAAATATGTATGTATGTATGTATAGCTAAAATGGGACTCCCCAAGACCCCAACCGTGTCCCTTCCAGCGTGTCACTTTACCATTGGGTAGGAGAAATCCGAGGTGGCAGTGGTAGCTGTGACTGTCTGATTATGGCGGGTAAACATGGCACTTAATACCCATTTACTCCAATTTCCAGATCTCGGAAGCCACCGGCGTTAATGCCCAATTATATAAGGAGATAGAATAGAAGCTCCCCGTCTTCGTCCACTACCACGGCGCCGGAGTCTACCTCACCACGCTATCCAGCCAGCCTAAGACACAGCTTGGGACCAGCCTTAGATGGAGCAAGCCCATGACAGCTTACACTCAAAACAAAGCCTTCTTACCAAAGACGGTAGGGATTCCAAATTATAAAGCTCGCTCTATAACTAGGGTTAATAGTCGATTCTACTCGGTTATACCCGTAATCGTTTGGTCAGTTATTGGTTTTGTGAGAAATTAAATGATGATAGTTATCAATTATTTTATCGGTTAACCATATAACAGTAATGTGACGCACAAATTTTAATCAAGAAATTTAAATTGTAAACAAGTTCTGTTAAATCTGCAAAAACCAACAAGTTGATGTTGAGAATAATTGTTTCAATGTTTAGCGTTATAATTATCATCTTATCTCATCACTTATACAATCATAGTAAGGCTGACAATCGGTGGGTAACAGGTTTCACTGGTAACCGCCTAACCGGTTAACAATAGGAGTGGAAATCGATACAGTATCGGAATCTTGATATCAAATATCGAAATCTCAAATACCGAAGTACACACTAAAATCAATCTCAATCTCAATCCTAAATAAATTTGGTATCTCAATCCCTAAATATTTTGTTGTCCCAATCGATATTATCAAATATAAAATTAATTACACCTAAAATTAATAATTAAATATATAAATTAGAGTTGGTAATCTAATATAGGGCAAAGAGACTAGGCAAAAGGTCTTGAGTTCGTCTAGTGCTAGGACATTGATAAGGAGAAGGGACGAGATGGTGACATCTCAATTTCTTGTCATTGGTAATCTTTAATTCAAAGGATTGGTGGCTAAGAGACAACTAATAAAAGTGCATATGTTTTTTAGTGTTATGAAAATAACAAGAGTTTGAGTGAGAAACGAGAGCGACTTAAAATGGAAATCCAAAATTGGGTTGTGTGGGGGCTTGTGAGTTGTCAAAGAGTGAGAAATGACCAAATGTTGTGAATGTTGTGTGCTATATTCATTAATTTTAATTTTTTGTATTTCTCGGCATTTAGGTAATAGCGATCCCAATCTTGTAATCTCGAGTACCGAATAGTACTCCAAAATGAATCACAATCCTAAAAAATAAAACGATATTATGTGATACCCAATAGTGATAAATTCAGTACGATATTCGGTACGTCCCAAATACCAATACCAAACTTTCATCCCTAGTTAACGATATACCAAGACATCTTAAATAGTTGCCGACAACCGATACAAAGTGGCCGGTTAACAAACTTACTAGTTTATCGACTAACATACCGGTTATCCATTTTATCATATGGACGACGTTTAATAGTCCGAGTTTTCATAGGCTATTTGGGGTAGATGATCAGGAATGGAGGAACTCCGGATCCGGAGAATTTTGTTTTATCTGAAGGCCTAAAAAGAAACTTAATTCTCCCATTAGACTCATTTCGAAAGCCCCCTTCATTTTGGTTTCAAAATCCTTACACATGCTGTCACAAGTAGCACCAAAGATTATATCATCGACGTACACCTGAACTAGCATAATATGTTCCAGATTTTGTTTAATGAAGAGAGTCTTGTCAACTACACCCCTTTGAAAACCATTTTCCAGCAAAAAGGAGCTAAGTTTTTCATACCATGCCATGAGAGCCTGTTATAACCCATATAAAGCCCTTTTTTTAATTTGTACACATGATTAGAGAACCTATGATCTTCAAACCCAAGGGGTTGAGATACATAGACTTCTTCTTTGAAATCCCCGTTTAAGAAGGAACTTTATACATCCATTTAATAGAGTTTAAACCGTTTTGAGCTGGCGAAAGCACATAGCATTCGTATATCTTCTAAACGAGCCACAGTAGCAAAAGTTTCATCAAAGTCTATACCTTCCTCATGACAGCACCCATGAGCAACTAAGCTAGCTTTATTCCTGATTATAATTCCTCTTTCATCCGATTTGTTTTTATAAATCCATTTTGTACCTATGATCACTCTATTCTCTATTCTGGGAACTAACTCCCACACATTTGCTCGTTCGAATTAGTGCATTTCATTAAACATAACAGCTCTCTAGAATTCATCTAAAATAACTTCTTGAACATTCCTAGGTTCAATCAAGGATACGAAGGCAGTAAAAGATGGAATAGCTTTAGACCGAGTGATCATACCTTGATCAATAGGTCCAATAACTTGAGACAGAGCATGCCTCTTGTTGATGTGAGGTGGCGGTTGTGATCCAGTTGCTTCAACCCTTCCTTCAATTACATCTTCAGTGACCTTCTCGTTATGCTCATTTCCAACTGTTAACTTGCTCATGTCTTCATGGAGTGATCCTCCTGTCTGATTCCTTCCAGTGTCATTGTTAACACTTGTAGGTGAACTCCTTCCGAGTCCAAAATCATCATCATCCATGTCATTTGTAGCTTCAATAATAGATTCATCAAATATCACGTTGGCGGACTCATCAACCTTAAGGGTCCGTTTGTTAAACACCCTATATGCCTTACTAGTAGAAGAGTATCCTAGAAAGACAGACTCATCCGATTGCGAGTCAACTTTTCCGAGATTATCCTTCGTATTGAGCATAGAGCATTTGCATCCAAAAGGATGAAAGTAACCAATATTTGGTTTTCTTCCCATCCAGATTTCATAAGGAGTCTTGTTAATTCCAAATCTGATTAAGTCATGGTTTAAAATATAACAAGAAGTGTTTATAGCTTCAACCCAAAAATACTTAGGAATCCCATAATCATGCAACATAGTTCAGGCAATATCAATGAGGGTCCTATTTTTTCTTCTTCTTTCGACTACTCCATTCTATTGAGGAGTTCCGGGGTCAGAAAAGTTGTGAGATATTCCTAGTTCATTACAAAAATGCTTAAAAGGATCAGAACTGAATTATCCTCCATGGTCACTTCGAATGCTACAAACTTTATACAATTTCTCATTCTCAATGAGTTTGACGATATTTTTAAAATTCTGAAACGCTTCATCCTTTTTAGCCAAAAAAAGTACTCAGATGAACCTTGAGAAATCAGCGACAATCAAAAAAGCATACGAATTCCCTCCATAGCTCACTACATTGGTTGACCCAAAAAGATCTAGATGAAGTAGTTCGAAGGATCTGGTCATGGAAATGACAGATTTATTCTTAAAACTAGACCTGGTAAGCTTCCCTTTAGCCAAGCATCACAAAAGAAATCTCTTTTCACGTTGATTTGAGGGATACCCTTGACTAGTTCAAGACGAACAAGTTTCAACATAGTGCTTACGTTTACGTGACCAAGACGCTTGTGTTCCTCCTGTTCACTCTTATCAAGACTCACAAGACAGGTTTCATTAAAACTATCCTTATCATTTAAATCTATTGTGTAGATCTTCCCATTACGTTTCCTTGTGAACAAAATATGTTGTTTTTTTTATGTTTTCAACATAGCAACAGCTAGGTTCAAAAATTACACGACACCCTTTAGCACACATTTGGATGATAGACATAAGATTATGCTTTAAACCATTAACTAGCATCACATTCTTTATGGAATGACTTTTCCAACCTGACCCTTACCTATAATGCTAGCAAAAAAAATTTCTCTGAAATATACTTTACCAAAGTCTCATAAAGTAAGAGAAGAAAACTTATTCACGTCATGTGGTGGAGCAACCGCTGTCCATTATCCATTTGGTTGTCTCCATGCCCACTTGAAGACAACACTGGAAGCACACGATTCATTTTGTTTTGGGAACCCAGATCTTATTGGTTCCTTGGATTTTGTTTATTTTAAACATGTTCCTACTACTAGCATGAGATGATGACCCACACAAATTATTTCTAGTTTCTGACCTAAGCATTTTCCAGCAAGTTCTAATTATATTACCAGTTTTATGACGATAGTAGCATCTTAAGTCAGTTGTTTTTTATTTTATTTCAGAATTATATTTCCTATAAGTACAGGAGTATGCTTGACTAAGTTTTCACTCCTTTCAAAGATGCACATTCTCAGTTTGAAACTTTTCTTTTTCCACTTCCAAGCAGCTTGTTTCTGATTTCTTCTGCACTTGATTCACTGGCTGCCAATTTAGACTCTAATTCAGTTATCCTATTCAGATTTGTCTCATTTTCTTTCTTAAGTTTGTGATATTTAATTTTAACATTTTCAAACTCTATATGAATATCCCTGATAGTTTCCACCAGCAAATAATCATCGCTTTAGTATTCTGAGTCAAGTAAGTTGCAATTGCCATGTAGGATTTGTGTACTGTCACTTCATCATCATCTTCCCCTTCTTCTTCACTGTAGCTCCATGTATCAACCAATGCACGTTCTTTCTTCAATTGTGGACATTCTTCCTTGATGTGCTCGGTTCTGCCAAACTTGAAGTAGCCAGATGCATTTACACCCTTCAGATTCTTGCTGGAATCATTTCATGCTCTTGTGTAATTCTTACTCTGTAATCCCTTGGCAGCGCCATCGTTGAATTCCTTGGTTTTTATTCCAGGCACCCCAAGTCTCCTATCTTTTCTTATCCTGAGAAGTCGGCTAATTTGTTTACTTAACAAAGCAGTTCTTCATCCTCCATTTATCCAATTCTTCTGGATCATCTAGTGAACTAATGTCTTTGAACACAACTCCTCTTAACCCTTATTCAGTGCTTTCCTTCTCCTGCCCAGACTTGTTTAATTTGTCCTCGTGAGTTGCCAATGATCCAATTAGCTCATCAATGTTCAGCTTCTCCAAATCCTTTGCTTCTTCAATAGTCGTGACTTCGGGAGTCCATTTCTTAGGTAAGCACCAAAGAATCTTCCTTATGAGATCTCCACTCTCATACGATTTCCCCTTATTTTCCAGACTATTCACTATGTTTTTGAATCTTTCACACATTTGCCTGATTAATTCTCCTTCTTACACTTTGAACAGTTCAAACTGATGCTTCAAAGAATTTATACAAGAGGTTTTAACCTGAGTGGTACCTTCGTATGTAACTTGGAGTTAGTGCCAAATTTCATTTGTTGTCTTGCATCAAGAAACCTTATGGTACTCCTCTGGTCCAAGCGCACAGTACATCAGATTTGTGGCCTTGTAGTTTTGTTGGAATTTTTCGTAATCTTCATCTAACCATTTATCTTGATCTACCTTAAGCTCATACGGACCCTTGATGACTCTAGCCCAGAACATTGGATCATTAGACCCAACAAACAACTCCATACAATTCTTCCAATAACCATAGTTTACTCCTTCAAAGCGTGGAGGGCGATTTTGCGAAAACCCCGGAGCCGGATCCCATCTTGGATCTCGCCATAGGTTGTTGAACCCTTTTCTACAATAATGGGATCTGATACCATGTGTTGGTGGAATCGAGCGCGAGAATCCTTTACCTTCTGTCTCTCTTTTGATCTCTTTTTGGAACTGTAATTCCTTTCCTGTCGTAACCCTAGAACTCGAAACTAGATAAAAACAGATGATAGTAAATTAGGTCAGTTTGATTGTAAAAAAATGATGCAATGAGAATGATTTTGTTTTTGAGAGCTTGTGATGGAAGAAATGGGCTTTATTGCAATCTTATAGCCAAGCCCACTTCGTTGGCCTGTGGATTGATTAAAGAAGGAAAACGCTGCCGTTTGACAAGGCTCGAAGTCTTCTTCCTTCCTTCAACAAACTCTTACTTCATGTTCCTGCAATCTGAACAGAACCAGAATAGAGTATAATGAAATAACCTAAAAATTAAACCAGTAGGAACAACATGATTTTTACGTGGTATCCGGTATGCAATGTGCAATACCGACTAATCCACGGTCGGAAGATCACTCTCTTGTGATTTCCAACAATTCACTATGGATCTGTTTCTTTGAAGCTTGTTATAGTGATTCTTAACGACTAGAGTTGAATCTAATCCTAGACTCTACTCTGGCTCTTCCTTTCTTTCTAGCAATCCTGCTATCAACCTACAAGAGTTTCCCTAACCCTTCAAATCAAAATTCTCCCCGAACTCTGGACTTCAACTTTTCTATCAAAAAACACTATAGCTGATCCTAGCTCTCTCTGCTTTTTGATCTTATGAAAAGGTGAGTTGTGCTTCATTCCAGTGATATTCTTTATACTGGAGACAAGGTAGTCATTACTACTGCAAAAGGTAAGTTTATTCTTGATTTCAATCCTCTTTTTCCATCTTGCTCTGATTGTAAGAAAAGGTAAGTGTTATAGGTATAGTGAGTTGAAAGAGGATCAAGGGAAGAAGGGAGCCAAGATCGGGGAAGAGAGTAGGGTTTGAGAGGGATAGGCATTTGGGAAGTTTATTATCAATTTCTTTCGTAAGTCTTTTCCCAAAATAAAAATGAACTTAAATACTCAACTCTCAACTCGGCTGGTACTTTGGGTTGGGTTTAGGAACCCGAGCCGATCGTCTGCTGCCTTCAACAATCTCCTCCCCAGCAAGACTGACCTTGTCCTCAAGGTCCAAATCTGGGAATCTGCTCCACAGCGCCTTCGTCGACTCCCAAGTCGCCTCCTCGACTGGCAAGTGCTGCCATTGCACCAAGGACTCCACCACAATCTTCCGGCCAACGCGAGCCCAACGAGTGTCCAGCACCCACTCTACATGGAGCTCAAACTCACCATTCGCAGACACCGGTGGACTCAAAATCTCAGCCGCTGTCGCCGCCACTCTATAGGGCTTTCAAAAAGGAGACATGAAAAGTAGAATGAATCTATGCGCCTTCTGGTAGCTCCAATTTGTATGCAACCTTCCCAACACGTGCCAGTACCCGATACGAGCCGAAATACCGAGCAACCAATTTTTGATAGGCTCGACAGAACCGAAGATTGGCTATAAGGATGCAGCCTCAACAAGACCCAATCCCCTTAAGCTCGACATTGCGCCTGCCCGCAGCCACCATCTGCTTTGTTTGATTTTTGGTTGTAGCCAACGTCGTCTTCAGTTGCTCGAGTGCCTCTCACGTGCTGCCAACAACTGACCCACCGCATCTACCGAGTTCCCTCCCAGTTTGTACTTCATGCTCATTGGTGGTTCACGACTATACAGAGTGTTATGGGACAATCCAAGTACCACATCGGTAATACAAGGGAAGGAACCCTTGTATATTAGTGTCCACCAAGCTCATTAGTACGAGGCCTTTTGGGGAGGACACCCAAGAGTAAATCCGTGCGGGCTTGGCCCAAAGCGGACAATATCGTACTAATTGAGCGGCCCGATTTGACACAGAGCATGAAATGGGGACGTTCCGATAGTCCGATGGTGATTAGTGTTATACCATAACTCGGCCCAGGGGAGCATCGCTAACCATTTTTGCGGCTGCAGATGGGTGAAACAGCAAAGATATTGCTCAAGGCACTTGTTGACAATCTCCGTCTCTCCGTCGGACTGTGGATGGTACGCGGAACTCATGTGAATCTTTGTTCTAGTCAGGCCAAACAATTCCTTCCAAAAGTGCCCTAGAAAAGGGCATCCCGATCGCAAACAATG
The DNA here is from genome assembly GCA_946122785.1 of Linum tenue. Classification (NCBI taxonomy): domain Eukaryota; kingdom Viridiplantae; phylum Streptophyta; class Magnoliopsida; order Malpighiales; family Linaceae; genus Linum; species Linum tenue. Next base: position 45,969,788 of record CAMGYJ010000011.1, on the reverse strand, counting down.
GTCATGGGGATTCCATGATGTTTCACCACTCCCTGCACAAATAGTTCAGCCACTGTCTTGGTCTTGTATGGGTGCCATAATGCCATGAAATGGGCGTATTTAGTCAATCGATCCACCACAACCAGCAATGCCGATTTTCCTACAGAAGGTGGCAATCCAACCACAAAATCCATACTCACATCCTCCCACATTGTCTCGGGTATCGGCAGCGGCTGAAGCAACCCCGCCGGTCGAAGCGACGAGACTTTGACTCGTTGACATGTGTCGCACGAGGCCACATAATCCCACACCAAGTCGGCCATTCGAGGCCAGTAAAAATTCCCATGAACTCGCAGCAGAGTACGATTTACTCCTAAATGGCCTCCTGTAGGAGAGTCGTGAAACTCCTGTAATACAGTCGTGACGAGACACGAGTGAGGCGAAAGAATTATCCTTCCCTTGAAGAACACCATCCCATGGCGGAAAGTGTACGCGCCTGGATCCGATGACAAGGCCACCTATTTTCTAAGATAGCTTGCCGTACCTCTTCCCAAAATTTATTGACAGGCCGAAAAACGAGAGACAGGAGAGCGCCACCTATGCTCCGGGAAAGACCATCTGCAGCCAAATTCGTCGGTCCGGTTTATAGTGGATTTCGTAGTCATACCCAAGAAGCTTAGAAAGCCATTTGTGTTGATCCGGCATCGAAATCCGCTGATCCAAAAGGTGCTTCAAACTCTGGTGTTCGGTGTAAATGTGAAACTTTTGCCCAGTAGATAAGGCCGCAACGTCTGGACTGCCATGACAACTGCTAGCATCTTCTTCTGGTATGTAGACCAGGTTGCCTTTCCCGGTGAGAGCGTGTGACTCATATAATCGATGGGGTGGCGGTTCTGTGATAAAACCGACATCGCTAGCGTCGGCGTGCACGTCATGGCCCTCTGCAAGGCACGGAATGTTGCATCCACCTCCGCCGTCCACTCTAACGCTCCCTTGCGCAATGAGTTGGTCAACGGTCTTGCGATGGAGCCATAGTTTTGAACAAACTTTCTAAAGTACTCGGTCAGCCCAAAAATTCCTTGGAGTTTGGTCACATTCAATGGTTGCGGCCAATCAAGCATGGCATGTATCTTGGTCGGATAGACCTTCACCCCTTCATGCGATATAACATAACCAAGGTACTTGACCTCCTGCACCCCAAATGCACATTTTGAAGCCTTTGCGTAGTATCCTTCCCGTCGTAAGATGTCGAATACTCCCTTGAGTTTGATAGATGATCCGCCCAGCTCTTACAGTAAACCAAAATATCGTCAGAGAAAACCAAGACATGCTTCCATAAAACATTCCTGAAAATGTCGTTCATCGCTGCCTGGAATGTGGATGGGGCATTACACAGCCCAAATGGCATCACCAAATACTCATAATGCCCGTTATGTGTGCGAAACGTCGTCTTATGCACATCAGTCTCCTCCATCCAGATTTGGTGGTAGCCAGCACGCAAGTCCAGCTTAGTGAAATAAAGTGACCCATGTAACTCATCTAACATATCCTCCAGCATCGTAATAGGAAACCTATCCTTGACTGTCACAGTGTTCACGGCTCAATTATCCGTACAGAAGCGCCACGTCTCATCCTTCTTCCGCACTAACATACTCGACTCTCAACTCGGCTGGTACTTTGGATTGGGTTTAGAAATCCAAGCCGATCGTTTGGTGCCTTCAACAGTAAGTGCTTCAAATAATCTGTCAGCCTTGCACCTTGATTCTTTTCGTTCATTCAGCATCTTGAATTTGTACTTGCGCTGATTCTCTTGTTCTGAACCACTTGAGACCATTGATCAGCTTCCAATCAACAGAGACCTTCCTTTTGGTGGCCGTTCCCAGCTAAGCAACTTTGAAACAGGTGTCTTCGAACACACATGGCTTTTTTGTGCACTAATATGAACTTATATACACTGGGCACTGTCACGGAGGAAATTCTAGAATGGTCTAGAAGGATGTAGGTGCATGCATGTATCTCTAGATTCATGCACTCATGCACATGCATCCTCCCTATTTATTATGATTCATGTATAGGTGAACATACATTCACCATATTAATTATCATTCATGTATGGTGCTAGTTCATGTATGGGGGACTTCTAGATTTGTTCATTTATGATAGCCCACATACATTGTACCTTGTGGAGAGGATGCCTATATAAGCATCCCTCTCCCTCATTTTTCATTCATCTAGAAATTGAGAGTTTACATCTCTAGAGCTTTCTCCCAACTTGTGAGTTTGAGTGAATGCGAGCTAGACTGACTTAGTGCTCTAACAAGACTTGAGTGCTAAATGCCGCACGACCAAGAGTTGGTACGTGACAGCATCCTACCACACCTACTCTACACAATTTTCATTTTTTCGGATGCAAATGTTTTGCATTTCAAAAGATAATAGAGGAAATTTTGATTAAAAAATCTTATCCATGTAGTTTTGTGGGATATTCAATAAATGACAAGCCTATAGAGTTTTTGACAAATAACAAGAAAAGTAGAAGAAGATGTGTTTGAAAAGTTTGATGAATAATTTATGTTATTTGTCATTGTTAGAATTAGTGCATTCTAGTTAATAAATAAAAAATTAGTGGGAATGCTTGCATTATAAATTGATGTATTGTTTAAATGTTATGACTTTTGGTAGTTGTTATTTTAATCTCAGGAATAATATGAAAAAATTATTTTTTCAATGAAAAGTCATCTTTACTGTTCTTTTTTAAAATATAAAAGTCAATCATGCATAAAAGTTGATAGGGATATATAAGGAATTTTTTTTTTAGATTGTTATAAGGAAAGGTTTTCAAGAATGAATGATTTCAAGTGTCACATCAACGATAAAATGCATGCATTGTGTTTTATTTTGAACAAGAAAAGGATAGATTCTAATTAATGTGTGCATTCACTAAATATATCATTTAGATAAGCATATACCAAATGAGTATGGAATCATCTTAAAATCCATATAAGGAAAAACGATTGGATATCCGTAACCCTAAAAAAAAAGACGGATATGATATACCCAAATACTCGTTTCCCGTTGACCACCCCTAAAAGAAGTGCATATGTTCGCTCGAAATAATGTGAAAATATAAAATTCTATTACCCGTAATATACATACATGATTATAACAAAACTAGTTTGTTAATAACTGAGAAGCTCGAGTAATTGTTTTGGTAATTCAATGGCGATTTTATTTCAGTGCGTAATTTAGGTTTTTAGCCCATTAGAACAACCGAGTCATGATTTCTACATACATCATATGAAAAATGAAATACACGAGACGTAAATAGAACAAAATATCAGGCATAGACAGTACTATTATAATGTCGAAATTTCATGAGTCGCCGTAGAGTAGTGGAATTTCGCACGGGACCATCTGTGTTTGTGTGGACGCTGTGCAAATTAGCCATTAGGCGTGCTGCATGAACTGCACCCTCGTCTTTGCTCAAAGTTGAATGAAAGGCTGAATTGAAACGTGGTACACAGTGACCACGACTGTTCCTCCAATACCATGTTTGTAGCCATGCAATGAGTTGACGTGGACTCAAATTAAAACAATTTTGTCCGTTAGCTACAAATTATATCAATCATTCAGAAATGTACAGTAACGTAATGGTATAGACGGTTACTAAATGTTTCTAATTTTTTTGTTACAAAAATATATTAAAGTAGATATCAATTTAAAGAACACAATTTATTTGATTTATGTGTGCAAAAAATATATAAATTTTAACTTAAAACGAAAGAGATATAGCCCTTATATTTATAGGAGAAATGGTTAGGGGCGTTTCATATATGGTGATGTGGCGCTGATGTAGCAGGTTATGAAGGGGTTATTGATCACAAGATTATGCACCTGATCTACTCCCTAATATTTAAGTGATATGAATGATCTAAGTGTTGAATCGAGTGAGTCTAAATCATAATTGTGACACATATACAAGTGAGTTAGGTGGAAATACTTAAAATATTAAAATCGCACTAAACTCTTTACACTCTTTGAACGGTTAGAAAAAATTCACACAAAAACTCTTTACACTCGTAGAATTTTCCCCCACCAAATTGAATCAAACTTTATTGGATATACCAATAGTGATTTAATTTATCATCCCTAAAAGGTGGGATTTGAGAAGTGAGAACCACAGCAACAACAAACCCAATTCAACCAAATCATATTCCAAGGCTAATACTTGGACAAAAATCTCCAGACATCTATATAATCCTAGCCACATTAAATCTCCTTTTAATAGCAACCATGTACCCCGTCGTCCATACTACTGTTGCCACAAACTCCCACATGCGTCTCCTTATCCCTTCTCCTCCTTCCACTCCCCTCCTCTTCACCCACCGTCGCCACCGCCCTTCCGCCGCCGCCACCACCACCGTCCTCCTCCCTTCTCCGCGCCACCGCCGTTTCTCCCTCCGCTGCACAATGGACACCTCCGCGCCGCCGCAAGACGAGGTCGCCCACGACTACTCCCCCTTCCTCCGGATCTACAAAACGGGCCGGGTCGAGCGGCTCATGGGCACCGACGTCACCCCTGCGTCACTCGACGCCAAAACAAAGGTCCGATCCAAGGACGTCGTCTTTTCCCCCGACCACAACCTCGTCTCCCGCCTCTACGTCCCCGACGGCGTCAAGCCCAATCAGAAGCTGCCGGTGATCGTCTACTACCACGGCGGCGGATTTTGCATCGAGACCCCCTTCACCCTCAAGTACCACGAATACGTCAACACCCTATCGGCCCAGGCCAACGCAATCGCCGTCTCGGTCGACTACAGGCTGGCGCCAGAGCATCCCCTGCCCGTCGGCTACGACGATTCGTGGGCCGCGCTGCAGTGGATCGCGTCCCACGCCGGCGGGAGCGGCCCCGAGGAGTGGCTGAACTCGCACGCCGATTTCGGCCGCGTGATCCTCGCAGGGGACAGCGCCGGGGCGAACATCGCGCACCAGATGGCGATACGGAACATTGAAGGCAAGGTGTTCGACGAAATGTCGCTGGGGATGGTGTTGATCCACCCCTATTTCTGGGGGAAGGACCCGATTGGGGGAGAGCCGGTGGAGGCGGAGAGGAGGAAGACGGTGGACGGGATCTGGTACTTCGCTTGCCCGAAGACGAGCGGGTGTGACGACCCGTGGATCAACCCGGTGTTCGACCCGAACCTGGAGAAGCTCGGGTGTGGCAGGGTGCTGGTGGTTGTGGCGGAGCGGGATATACTCAAGGAGAGAGGGAAAGAGTACTACGAGGCGCTGAAGAAGAAGACCGGGTGGGGCGGGGAGATTGTGTTTTGGGAAGTGAAGGACGAAGACCATGTGTTCCATTTGCAGAAGAGTACTTGTGACAATGCGCTCTCCATGAATACCAAGATTGTTGAGTTCATCAATGGCGGAAAGTAGCAAATAACGTTGTTTAGGGCTTGAATTCAGAATGTTTATTGTGTAGGGATCATGAATTGATTCAGGCTTATATGTAAACAGTAAATTGATTCCGGCTTAATTATCATTTTATAAAAAAATTACAATGGACTGTTTCCATTATTCCTCAGTTGGATCTGTAGAGTTCCACAAAAGATTGAAATGAGAAGCTTAAAGGATAGTTCTCTATTCGGTTGGAATTCTTATCTTTCTGATATGTATTACATAGAAGGGAGATGCTTGTATATATACAGATACATGATTGTAAAAGTGGAAAGAAGAAAATGACCAGGGAAATAAAAGCTAGCATGTGGTTACTACATAGAGAGATGGTGGTGTGCAGTATATAGCATTGGTTGGGGAAAGAGTATGGTGAGTAAATGAGGTTGTCTCCTCCAGCCAGTAATTGAATCGAGTGGCAGCAGCACATGGAGAGGCAGAGGGTGCATTAGTGGATATATAATGGAGGATGATCAATTAATTGGAGGGTCATGAATGCTGTGGTATGGTAGTTTGTCAGATGGTGATGTGGTGTTTCTCAATACTCCCCCTCAAGTTGGACCATGGAGATCACGAGTGCCCAATTTGGAGAGAAGGAATTGGAATCGATCACCACCTAGACCTTTAGTGGAGATGTCAGCTACTTGATCACGTGTTGGTACTTTGCTTGGAAGAATGTCGCCTGAAACCACACGTTCACGAACGAAATAGCAATCCATCTCGACATGTTTGGTTCGTTCGTGAAACACTGGATTTGCAGCGATATGAAGAGCAGCTTGATTGTCACAATAAAGAATAGTGGGTCGTGACTGAGATGCTCCAAGTTCATGCAGGAGCCAACGAAGCCATAGAAGTTCGCTAACTGTACTAGCCATGGCTCGATACTCGGCCTCTGCAGAAGAGCGAGCAACAACACTTTGTTTCTTTGTGCGCCAGGAAATAGGTGCATTTCCCAAGGTGATAAAATAACCAGTTGTGGACCGTCGGGTTAGTGGACAACCTCCCCAATCAGCGTCGCAAAAGGCATTTAGTTCAAGATGGCCATTAGCCGGCAATAAGAGGCCTTGCCCCAGGGCCCATTTGAGGTAGTGGAGAACACGATGTGCAACTGATATTTGGGCTGAACTCGGAGAGTGAACAAACTGGCTCAAGATGTTGACTGCATAAGTTATGTCTGGACGTGTGATTGTGAGATAGAGAAGGCGCCCAACAAGACGTCGATAAGAGGCAGCATCTTGAGGAGATGCAACATCTTCTGATTCAGCGCGAGTTAACCGATGATTTTGCTCAATCGGAAAAATACTAGGACGTGCATCACTTAAGCCAACTTCTTGTAGAATATCCAAAGTATATTTTCGTTGAGAGAGTACAATACCATGATCTGATCGAGCCACCTCTATGCCAAGGAAATACTTCAATGGGCCAAGATTCTTGATGCTAAATTGACGATGAAGAGTGCTTTTAGCATATTCAATAAACTGTAGATTGTTGCCAGCAAGGAGGACGTCATCCACATAAATTAGAGCTACCACAAAACTAGAGCCAGATCGATGTATGAACATTGAGTGATCAGCACGAGACAAAGTAAAGCCCATGGAGAGAAGTGCGGAAGTGAATTTGACATACCAATTTCTGGAAGCCTGGCGAAGACCATAAAGGGATTTGCGTAATTTACATACGCGATTATCTCCGGCACTATGAAAACCTTGTGGTGGCTTCATGTAGACTTCCTCATCAAGATCTCCATGTAAAAAGGCATTGTTGACGTCAAGCTGATGAACAATCCAACCTCGAATTGCTGAGATTGCCAATAAACAACGAACTGTAACAAGCTTGGCAACAGGTGCAAAAGTATCATGAAAGTCAATGCCTTCAATTTGAGTAAAACCTTTTGCTACCAATCGCGCTTTGTATCGTTCGATACTGCCATCGGGTCTGTACTTGATCTTATAAACCCATTTGCAGTCGATAGCACGCTTTCCAGGCGGAAGTTCTGTGAGGACCCAAGTTTCATTTTGAACAAGAGCTGCAATTTCTCTCTGCATTGCCTCTCGCCAAAAATGATTACCAATAGCTTGATGAAAAAATCGTGGCTCAAAATGTGTTGTAATAGATGCCAAAAATACTCGATGTTTGTGTGAAAAGCAAGTATATGCAATGTGATTGGAAAGCGGATATCGGGCATGTTGAGCATTAGTACGAGTGTGAGAATTATGTGGCATATTTACCTAAAAGCCATCGAAATGGCCAGGTAGCTTGGGAACTCGATTACTACGTCGAATGGCTGGAGGAGCTTGTGAATTAAGCCCAATATCACCCTCTGGGTGCATTATTTCCATGTTTGGGCTTGGAGAGGACGTCTCACCATCAATTAAAACTTCTGAAGTAGATAATTGAGTGTTGTGGATGGGCCCAAGCAAATCTGGCCCACTTGAATTAGAAGACTCCATCGAGTGTGGTTGTTGCCGTACGGGTATCTCCAAATCGGCCAAGATGCGAGTGGCGGTGCGAGGCAGAGGGAGAAGGCGATGTGTCTGGGTTCCCGACGGCGCCAGTGAGGGCACGCCGGTTGCTCCGTCGTCGGCGGCAAAGGGCTGTGCCGGTGATTCCAAGCTCGGCTCCGAGGTCTCCACGGTTGGCTGGTCGTTACACGGCAGGGACGGCGGAGATGCCGCCAACTTTGGGGAGGAAGACGGCACCGGAATGGAGGCAGCTGTCGTCTGATTTTTCGCTCCAGCCGTCGTTGATTCTGGGCCAGGTGATGGAGTCGCCGCAGCTCTAAATGGAAAGATTTGTTCGACGAAAAGCACGTCGCGAGAGGTGTAGATGCGACTACTGTTGAGGTCGAGCAATCTATACTCCTTTTGATTGGCTGGGTATCCAAGAAAGACACCAGGTCTCCCTCTTTCTGCAAATTTATCGATGTTCTTGTGATTATCTCGAGCATACGCCACGCAACCGAAGACTCTGAGATGCTTCAGCGGCGGTGATTTTCCAAAAAGCACTTCATAAGGTGACTTAAATTGAATGCTCCATGAGGGCATTCGATTGACGAGGTAGGTGGTTGTGAGAATGCATTCACCCCAATACTTGATTGGTAAACTTGCTTGAAATCTGAGTGCTCTAGCTGTTTCAAGCAGGTGGCGGTGCTTTCTCTCGACTACTCCGTTTTGCTGAGGAGTGTCTGTACAGGTGGTTTGCAGCAAGATCCCATTTTCTTCATAGAATTGCTGGAGGCCACGTTTATGAAATTCAAGTCCATTGTCCGCACGAATACGAGCAATGGTCTTCTGGAATTGTGTTTTGATCATCCGTCAGAACATGACTAAGTATCTCTCAACTTCTGATTTATATCGCAAGAGATAGACCCATATTGCTCTGCTGAAATCGTCAACAATGGTGAGAAAATATCGTGCTCCACTTATAGAAACAGAACTGTAACCCCCCCCAAATATCCACATGCAGAAGTTCAAAGCAAGAAATAGTCTTTATTGAACTAATTGGAAAAGGTAAATGTGATTGTTTAGCTCGTAGACAAGCATCACAATGTGTAAGTTTACACTTATTTTGTGTTAAACTGCTGAAAAACTGCATTTTCTTTTCAGAGGGGTGTCCAAGTCTGGAATGCCAAAGTTTTGACTCATTTGTGCCGCTTCCATGTACTGCCATAGCTTCCTTCTTCTTTATGTTAAAAAGTTTCAAGTAGTACAAGCCATCTCTTAACTTACCCATCCCAATCAGCTTCTTCGAGTGTAAGTCCTGGATTGCACAAAAATCACTCAAGAAGATCAAGGCGACGTTGTAATCACGAGTAAGTTTACTCACTGACAATAGGCTGCATTTGAAGTTTGGGATGCCTAACACATGACTTAACTTCATCCCATTTGACAGATTGACATTTCCTACTTGTTGAACTTGTATTTTGTCACCATTAGGAATGGTCACAGGCATATAAGTATGAGAATCATCACCATTTTCCAGAATTCCAGGATTGTTAGTGATATTCTCATTGCCTCCTGAGTCTATAATCCATTCTTGTTCTGAGAATGTCTTACCAGCCATGTTGACTGCAGGTGCGTCGGACGAAGAAGAAGCCTTCGATGCACTTCCATTACTCAGAAATTGCAGGAGTTGGCGGTATTGGTCTATCGACAATCCAGGGATGGGGCTGTCTTCTGCTCCAGTGACATGGGCAGCTTTGGGACCGTCTCTGAGATCATCCCACCTGCGTTGGTTTCTCTTGTCAAACTGCTTTGAGTTTTTGGGTGGGTATCCCACCAACTCATAGCATTTCTCCTTGACATGCCCCAGTTTGTTGCAGTGGGTGCATCTCGGGTGTTCTTTCCCATCATTTCGACGTTCACGGCTGTCTTTTATGGCTGCATTTGCTTGGTAAGCTGCTGCCTCTATAACAGGTTTTCTGGTTGCTGCAATGTTTCTTTGTTGTTCATCTTCAGCCACCATGTGATAGACCTCTCCCAAAGTTGGTGTAGGCTTCATGTTGAGTGCTTGTGACCTTACAGTAGAGAAAACATCTGCAAGTCCCATTAGAAAGTCAAAAAGCCTTGCATTTTCACTTATCTCTCTCACCCGCTTTTCAAGACCACATGTGCAGTGATTGCAAACACATGTTGGCTGTGGTGTAATAGAGTTGGATTCTTCCCACAGCCCTCTTAACTTCGTATAGTAGGCTGAAACTGTAAGTTTCTCTTGTTGCAGAAGTGAGATGGCTCGCCTCAACTCATAGGCACGAGGTGCACTTCCCTTTCCGAATCGCTCTTGTAGATCAACCCATATCTCACGGGCTGTTTTCGCGTATCGGACGCTAGTTCTCACCTCTTTATCCATGGCGGTCTTGAGCCACCCTTTCACCATGGCGTCACACTGAATCCAGGCTGCGAGGAACTCATTTCCCTCGGCTGGTTTTTGTATGGTGCCATCGACAAAGCCCATCTTGTGCTTTTCTAGAAGAGAGTTAGTCATGTCGCTGACCCATTCTCCGTAGTTTTGATCGGTGAGTGGATCACTTACGAACATTTGACCAGGATTGTCTGAATTGTGCAGACTGTATGCGGAAGCTGCCTCCTCTCCTTTCATGGTGCTCACAATGGGACTCTCTTCTCTGCTTTGCTGGTTGCTTGTAGCTGAGATTTGGAGATCACTCATCATGTATTTCACTCAAGAAAATGAATGAGAAGGGAAAAGATTTGCAGGATTCTAGAGAACCTGCTCTGATACCATGTAGAATTCCACAAAAGATTGAAAGGAGATTTGCTTGTAGCTGAGATTTGGAGATCACTCATCATGTATTTCACTCAAGAAAATGAATGAGAAGGGAAAAGATTTGCAGGATTCTAGAGAACCTGCTCTGATACCATGTAGAATTCCACAAAAGATTGAAAGGAGAAGCTTAAAGGATAGTTCTCTATTCGGTTGGAATTCTTATCTTTCTGATATGTATTACATAGAAGGGAGATGCTTGTATATATACAGATACATGATTGTAAAAGTGGAAAGAAGAAAATGACCAGGGAAATAAAAGCTAGCATGTAGTTACTACATAGGGAGATGGTGGTGTGCAGTAGATAGCATTGGTTGGGGGAAAGAGTATGGTGAGTAAATGAGGTTGTCTCCTCCAGCTAGTAATTGAATCGAGTGGTAGCAGCACATGGAGAGGCAGAGGGTGCATTAGTGGATATATAATGGAGGATGATCAATTAATTGGAGGGTCATGAATGCTGTGGTATGGTAGTTTGTCAGATGGTGATGTGGTGTTTCTCAATAGGATCTAATGCTAATGATCGATTAATTAAGGTCTATTCTCCAGGTTAATTCTGAAAACGATGGAGGATTAGGAGTAGGGAGAGTTAAAACTAGGATTTCGAGTGGGAGTTAGTGAAGAGGAAAGGAGAGGGGAGACTATGGAGGAGAGAACAAGGAGAGATGAAGAGTCGTTAGGGTAAGAGGGAGGGAGAGAGATATGTAGAGCTATTGGATTAGTAACTCAAGTGATAATAATTTTCGTCCAAAATACCCCAACCAAATTTGTCCACCAGTTCGTAAAAAGAAAGAAAGAGAGAGAATCAAATTATATTGTGATTTTGCAAATACTTTAAGGGGTTGGCACCCGAAGAAAGCAATATATAGTAGCGGATTCAGAAATTTTTTAAAAGGGTGTCCTCTTTAAGAAAATAAATAATTAATAATTTAATTAAATAATTCATAAATAAGAAAATACATAACTAGTACAAATTTTAACAAAAGGCCACGACGTGTTTTCATATTTTGAAAAAGAATATAAAATATACTCGACGTCTTCACTGCTCAACAAATCTATATATCATACTCGACAATAGTTCACGAGCTGATCGCATATTCGAATTCTAACCTTGTTCTTTTATGTAACTCAAAGTTGAAAGACTCTTTTAACTCTTGCAGTGTAACTATAAAATCAATTCAAATTAAGGATAGCCCACAATTAGTTTAGTTGTTAGGTTTTGAAAATAGTTGGGGATAAGGAATAATGTTTTTACTATTTCATAGTGTTTAAATAGAACAAGAAATGAGTTGCAACTTCCTTTTAGTTTTGGTTGATTGAAGGAAGAGGAAAAAGTTCAATTTGGTCTTTGCTTTCATTAAACGTTTTTTCCTGTTTGGTTGGAATCCCAGCGAAACTTGCAGGAGAATGAACTGACTGTATTGTGGTATGGATTTCTTTAGCTTCGTTTCTGTTTGTTTGCAAGCTTGGAATCCCGGCCAGCTGAGAAGCTCCTCCGCCGACTCGAAACACTTGCCTCCGGTGACTTTGTTGGTCCCGCGGTCCTGCAATCAATTTTCCTCCGGCGAGAAGTAAATATCCAATTAATGGCCTCATTGGTCCGTTTATTTGGGTTTTAATAAATCAGTTATGTTATTTGATGTTATTGGGTCTTTAATGATCCGTTACAAGTGACTAATGAGTCATTAAAGCGGTCCTTTTATGGCGCTTTACAACATTTATGGTTGGTTTATATCTCAAATTATGGGATAGAAAGAATTAAATTCTGACGTCCATAATTAATTTCTGACTTTCAGAATTAATTAATTTATGGTTTTCAAAGTATCAGTGGCACAAGCTCCTCTCCTCGACCGCAATGCTCTTCTGAAATTAACCTTCCAATTGTGAAGAGTACTTTAGGCATGAGATTCTAGAAGTAACCCCAAAAGTGGAGATTGAATTAGTCTATCACTATGGAACTCCATGTACTGGTTGTCGACGTTCAACCAGGGTGTGATCGAAGCAAGCTTGTGGTGACCTTCGCTGGCTTTTTGGAAGTTAAAAGATGCAATTAATGGCTCATACGTTCAGTGTGGTGTTAACTAATATATTAATAGCACGGCTATACGAGTTTAATTCTCACCAAGTACTGATAAACAATTAAGTTTCTCATTTTAATTTTGGGCCTTATTTAAAGCCTCGTTGGTAATAGCCATATTAGTTAACGATGATTGATTTTTTGGATTTTGACTTTTGGATGTTACAATTTGATGTAGGGGAGTCTAACCCCAGACTTGCTTTGAGCATCATTCTGTTGATCTCATCAGGAGAATTCCTCTTCCTCGTTACTCACAACAAGATATTAGAGTGTGATGCTATTCTAAGGATGGAAAATACACAGTCAGATCGGGTTATCACTTAGCCCTGGAAATAACATTGGCTCCAAGCCAAAAACCGATAGTACATATCATCGACCCTCCAATTTGGCGGCCCTTCAAACTCGTGGAGTAAACTACCTTAACCGATGCCCTGTCTGCTGGAGACATCGAGAAAGCATTGAACATTTATTCTTCAGATGCCCCCTAGCCACCAGACTGTGGACTCTAGTGGGATTGAGCAACTTTATTGAGACCGCCCAGACTGTTAACTTTAGTCTATGGTGGCGACAAGTCATGGTCTTTGAGACCTCCCCATTCCACATTCTCCAATGCGTCTGTTTACTTTGGAGAATCTGGAAGTTTAGAAATAAAGTGACCTTCGAATTTTACCAACCTCATGTCTGTTCCCTAGCCAGACAGTTCTACAACCAGGTCCTTGAAGTCTCCAATCTTCTCCTTCCTCCTCCACCCCGTAGCTCTCTACTCCCAACCCATCCTGCCGCCTCTTGGGTCCCTCCGCCAGAAGACTTTTTGAAGATCATTTTCGACGCTGTTGTTTGGGCCACCGGGTGTTCGTCTGAGCTTGTTATACGTGGGTCAGACGAGCATGTGGTGTTGGCATTCGGGCTGCAGCATCAAGGAATAGTCAATCCCTACCTGGCAGAGCTTCTAGCCTTTAGAGACGCTATCTCCATCGTAGCCTCAAGATCCTTGACTTGCGTGATAGTCGAAGGTAATTCCGAAGTGGTCGTCAACCAAGTCCGTCAAGGCGTCATAGAAGACTCGATTGGTGGTCCGGTGTTACGAGAGTGTCATAAGATCTTAAGTTCTTTGTCTCATCAGATCCTGTGTTTGTATAGAGTTTAGGGCGGTATCTTGGTCCGCCAACAGTGCTGCCCATAGAGTGGCGCGTAAAGCACTGCTTTTGTCTCGTCTAGAGCTAGAATCTTTTGATTTTTTGGGGTGGCTTCTTTAGAGTCTTTTAGGGATCCTGGGTAGAATTGTAAGTTTAACTCTTATCCTCTATTGATATCACTCAGAAATAAAAATAAAAAAAATGAGTTGCAACCTAGAGCATAGGTTTAACAATAGTAGTGTTCTGGGTTTAAATAACACAAACTACCATTTATATTTTTTTTAATCTTACACAAACTACTATCAAGAGTAGGATAATAATTTTTTTCAAATTTTAAGGGTGTCCCGGATTACCAATTATTATTTTTTCCATATGAAACTGCAACCGAGGATTGGATAATCGTTCTTCCAAATTTTAGGGGTGTCTGTCCATGTATCCGCCACTGGCAATATCCATGCATGAGCAAAGACATCAACCTGTTAATATTAATCGTCCATTTTTTTATGCTTATCAATGATTGGGACCACATGCTCCCTTTATCTCTCATCTGCTTTTTGCTGATGATAATATTTTTTTTATCAGGGATACAATATTAGAATGCCTTAAACTAAAAGAAATCCTAAGTATCTATGAAGCTAAATCAGGGCAAGAGTGTGAGCGTAACAAAGTAAGAGCTTTACTTCTCTACCAATCTAACCAAGAGACTAAGACAGAGCGAGCAAGTCTACTAGGTACAAAACTGGTTAACTATCATGAAAATACCTAGGATTACCCACAATTGAGGGTAGAAAGAAGAAATTAGTGTTCAGGCACCTGGTTGATAGAGTGAGAAAGAAGGTTAAGATTTCGAAAAGCAGGCTCTTGTATATTGCTACTAAGGAAGTTTTGATCAAATCAGTTAAGACTGATAATTGGTTCGGTTCGGTTATAACCGAAATCGTTTAGTAGGTTTTTGGTTAACTGTTAAGCACATTTTACTTACCGTTAATCGTACGATTTAAATTAGTCGGTTAACCGTATAGTCGCTTCTTGGTTATTTTATCGATTAACCGGATAACCGTTAACCAAGTGAGTTGGCAAGGTTATACCAAAATAACTGATCTATAACCTTACCAACAAAATACCTTTTTTCAATTGTGAAATTTTCTATACTTTTTCATACATACGCATGTGTTCTTTTCTTAAGTTGTTATTATTGAATACAAAATAATCTAACATAGACATATAACAATACATAATCAACTCAATCCAACACAAGTACACAACAATATCATTCTATCGTCAAACTTTATTAAAGAATCATACAATGATAAGAGATCAAACAACAATTACTCAACTCGTAAACCAAAAAAAATTACATGGAAGCTTAATGTTACTAATTGTTGTCGAGCAACTATGCGCAAGTCTGAATTTCTATTGTGCTCATTCTAAAACCATTCCTTTAAATTATTCTCATTTGAGTCTAAGTCACTATTACAACTAGGATATGCAAGGGGTCTTGTAAGCCTTTAAACATCCCATTATTTTTTACCTATGTTTGCGGCTCATTGGGGTCTATTATTTTCGGCCCTAACTATGAGGATGGTCATAATTGGTTAGTCGGTTAACCTTTTAACCATCAGTTATTAACCGTTTAACCATCGGTTAGTTATTAGCTAAACTTGGCTACCAAGAATTGATTGTTTACTATTTAATCGGTTATCGGTGTAACCGTTAAACACTGATTCTGGTTCGGTTATCGATTACACCGTTAACGGAATAACCGTTTACCAACCCTAAAATCAGTAACACAGGCACATACTACGTATGTGATGTCCTTATTTCTTCTACTTGATGATATCATTGAAGAAACTCATACGATCATTGCAAACGTTTTGTGGGGACAGAATCAACATGAGAGAAGGACTCACTGGAAATGCTGGATAGGTATTTGTAAGGCTAAAAGTGAAGGAAGTATGAGATTTCATGACTTAAAAGATTTAACATGACTCTATTAGGAAAGCAAGTGTGGAATCTAACCCAGATGCCTACTTCTTTAGCTAGCTGTATTCTAAAAGCAAAGTACTTTCCAAATAGTGATATAATGGATGCAATTATGGGATATAATCCAAGTTATATTTGGAGGAGCATAGTTGAAGCTAAGAATCTTATTGGCTATTGCTGAGGGCCTAATGTGGAGGGCTGTGAATGGAAGCTAGATAAAGATCTTGGAAAACAAATGGATCCTATAAGCATATGGATTTCAGATTAAATCTAGTCAACCCTCAATTGATAGCCCTACGTTTGTGACTGATCTAATTGACTTTGAGACGTGACAATGGTTGTCTGAGCTGCTGCAAGCTTCATTCCACCCTACTGATAGAAGCAAAATACTACAGACCACTATTCCCAAGCAACCCTGCTCGGATAAGAGGGTTTGGGGATTGGACAAACGGGGATTTTACATTGTGAAAATAAGCTTATGCTAAATGGAAGGAATTGCAGGAGGCAGCAACAAGTGAGCTATATGTCCCAGTTAACTGGAAACATATATGGAGTCTAAATACCCCTAAGGTCAGAGTTTTTGCATGGTGTTAGAGCCATAATATCCTACCTACGAGTGGGAACCTAATTGACAGAACTAAGAGGGGATGTGAAAAGTGCCCATTATGTGGCTTGAAGGAAACAAAATTTCACATCTTCCTAGACTGTGGTTGGATCAGGAAGATCTGGCAAGCCTCCGTGATTCAACACTTGTTTAGAAAGGGTGAAAATGTACTTGTGAGGAATGGTGCTGCGAACTCCAAGAAAGTGAAGAAGTTGATGCGATTAAATCCCTAATTGTGGTCCTCTATTTCATTTGGAACGGGCGGAACAATCATTTGTGGAACAATAAGAAGAGAGGAAGAATGAGAAATCATTAATAAGGTTTTGGAATGGCTAGAAATACAAAACTCAACAAAGTAGAGAAACTCATGCAAATCCAGAGGACACTCCATCCATTGGATGCCCCCAAATCAAAATCGATTGAAAGCTAATGTTAGTGCAACGTTTTTTCAAAGAGGAGGGACAGGTCCGAGAGTCATTTTTAATAACCACCCAGGCGAATTACGACTTGGAGAAGTAAGGAGAATTCGATGGCAGTGGACGTCGGAGATAGTTGAGGCGAATGGGACTATGTTCGCTCTGGAAATGGCTACTCGCTATAGCTTCTCCTCACTCGATATCAAAACATATTGTTTATGTTGCTTCAGAAACTGTTGCAGGAAATGCGCTCAGAACTGGAAGTCGAAGAGATTTGCGAAGAGATTCGTCAGGAAGCGGGTTGGATTGGTAGAGTAAGGTTTGTGTTTACGAGTCGAGACTTTAATAGTTCAACCCATATTTTGGCCCATACTTTTTCTAATCGGAGACTGAAGATGTGAGGGCCAAGAGTCCCCTTTCTTCTTGGTCGAATCACTCTGTAAGGATAATGAGGCCTTTCTAGCCAGATAAATAATATAAAGTAGGCACTTTATAAAATAAAAAAAAATTATGGACCAACATGCAAAGATCAAGAACTGCGGAGCCTAAAAAGCAAACATCCAAATAGTGACTCAAGGGTTAATGGGTCACCCGTTTTAACCCGGTTTAGCCCGAAAAATATGGAAACAGTTATTATATTGTACTTATCCTGATAAATTATATCAAATCTCATCAAACATATGAGTTATAACATATAATATTACACCAAAATAACATATCGTACTTAGATCCAACATATAGTGAAAATTCACACACACTTATATAACATCAATATTCAAATGTTCAACTTAGCATTCCAAAGATTGAGTTAGGCGAAAAGAACAATCGGAAAATAGGCGCATTTCGCAAAACAAAGAAAAAAATGACACAATTTGACCTCCAACCCGATACCTTGTAGTGGTCGACCCAACGGGTGCATGCGACCCCTTTTTCTCGTTGGGCCAGGGTCAAAGTGGGTCGGTCCACGAGTCGACACGAGGGTTGACAACCTTGCCAGCAAGTAAAGTAGCAAAAGCTGTCGTTTCGTATACCGCTTGTTGTCGTTCTGATGCGGGATTTTGTTTTCAGGGGTTTAATCGAGAGGGCACAAGAACAAGAGTAGGGAAAGCCACTGGACTGGAGTAGGGGTGGGCAACCGGTTCGGTAAACCCGAACCGAACCGAATTAATCAAACCGAAACAATGCTATTCGGTTTGGAATTCGGAAGGAAAATCTGGATATTTCGGAAATCAGGGTTCTTTCAATCGAACCGAAATTCCGACCGAAAAAACCGAAATACTATAATTGCAAGCTTCAAATGGTGGATATTTATGTTTTTAGTTGTTTTTATACTTAAATATTTGAAATATTTTATGACTTATGTGTTGAAAAGTTTGATTTTATCATTGATTATGCATATAATTGCATATTTATTGTTTAGGGCAATCTCTATTTTTTATCCAAATCTTTTTTAGATTCTTTTATATTATCCAAACCTATTAAAATTCTATTAATTATCCAAATCTTTCATGATGCATCAAAATATTAGCCATTTGTATGTTATCGTTAATAATTTTGTAACTCTTTTCTTAGTTAAAATATTAAAAAATTTGAATGCTGACCTTCATGAGTCTCTTCCAAGTCCGTATCATTTTGCCAAGTCAATATTACTAACAAAATTGCTAACTGAAAGTTAACATTTGGCTAATTCTTAGTATTTCCATAGGTTTGGATAATATAAAAGAATTTGAAAAAAGTTTGGATAAAAAATAGACATTACCCTATTGTTTATATTAGGGGTGAAAAATAATTTAAAAGTGAGGAGATACAAGTAGCCTCTCAAATTCGGTTTTGTGTGCAAAACCAAACCGAATTATAATTTGGTTTAAATCGACCGAAACGAATTATAATTCGGTTCGAATTCGGTTTGAGGTTTAAACCGATCGAATGGCCACCCCTCGACTGGAGGAGAGATGCCGAGATGGCAAACGGAGATTTTCCGAATTTCATTACTGTTTGAGCAAGAAAGGGGAAAGAGCAGAGAAGAGCGAACAGCTCGAGTGACTGAGTCAGCTTTGGCCGTTGCCGAGGGCCAGCTAGCCAGCCGTCTACTACCTCCGCCGTCTCTGTCTCCTGGTCGGTCCACCGTGTCTGCTAGCCATCGCGACTGAGAATAAAAGCAGCCGCCAAAGGAGGCATTTCGGAACTGGTTGAGTGGTTTAGCAGTCTTGTTACTGGGTAAGAATGCTTAAATCTTATTTCTTCTCTGGTGCGCTGAATCAGAATCGATTCTCGGGTGATTTTTGCTGAGATGTCTGGTAACTGCCAGCTAGATGCTGTTAACTGTTTTGAGGGTTTCTATTACTGTTTGAACTTTGAACAGTTGTGAAAGCTGAGCGTTTCATTGTCTGTCCATCATGATGAAAGCTTGATGAACCAGCAGCTTTTGGGGTAGTATTTTGAATGTTAAGTAGTGAAAAAACTTTAGCCGCTATAGTTTTAGGTGATTTACTTTGTGTGTTACGGTTCAATGGGTTTGAAGGTTATGATGGTTCTTGCGTAGTCTTTGTTTGTGGTTGCATCTATTTATGTCATTGGATTTGGGAAATGGGAATCTTTTGTCTCAAGGAATTGGTTTTTGTATGTCATCGATCCCAGGTGAAAGGAGGGAGATAGAGGCTGATAAGTTCGAGTTGAAATTATTGAAAGGCTCCTTGAAAACCTAATTCCAGACTTCTGAGTCTTGCCACGTTGAGCTGATGGTGTCTCTGGTTCAAACATCCAGTTTTCCACTCATTCCTCGGTTTCGCTCTTCACATCCCGTCCTTGAGGAAGCTCGGGTTCCATGTCGTTCAGGGGTGGTAAGTTTTGAGCTACCTTTAGTTTTCCATTCTTTTTCTTGTCTGATTGTAGTGGCTCTTAATTAGAGCAGGCTGTGGGAATTTAATGACAGAATTAGAGCAGGCCGTGGGAATTTAATGTTATAGATTAGACTTGAGAGTGCTTTATCAACTGTAATAGAAAGAGTATCACAGTTGTTGATGTGTTGTTAGTTGGCGTATGCTTGGCTGAAATGGTAACTTAAATGTATCGTTGTGTTTTCCTAAAGAGATGTCATGTGGTGGAGCCACTGAAGTTTGAGAATGGGAAACCCTGCATCCCAGTCCTTCCTGCTGGCGAACGTTCTCTGCCTAGCTTCTTAACCACACCTCAACTAGGCAACATTGTCTCTAGTAAGAATGACACTAGGCTGCGGATATTCTCTGGCACAGCTAATCCTTCTCTCTCACAGGTATCTCACTTTCTAGAAGTTCAGATTCTGTTATTAGTTTCATTCCATATTTAAATTTTCATCCAGTTCGTTTGAAGAAAAAAATGCCTGCAACTTGTTGTTTTTCCTCATTTGAAATTTCTTTCTCCCAGTTTGTGCTCTCTATAGTGGTACTTTAAAAGTGTCAGCCTTAATTTAAGGTATTGTTATGTCCTCTACAGGAAATCGCATGCTACATGGGTTTAGAACTCGGGAAAATTAACATAAAGCGTTTTGCTGATGGTGAAATCTATGTCCAACTGCAAGAGAGTGTACGAGGTTGTGATGTATATCTTGTGCAGCCCACTTGTCCTCCTGCAAATGAGAATCTTATGGAGTTATTGATAATGATTGATGCTTGTCGGAGGGCATCAGCCAAAAATATAACTGCTGTGATTCCATATTTTGGGTATGCTAGAGCTGATAGAAAGGTACAACTGTTTGCTCAAAGTGTAGCTAAACAATTCACCATTGTTGAAGGCATAACATGTATAGAAAGAGAAAAATCTTCACATATGACCACTTTACATTCTTAATTATGACGGAACAGTTAGATTCTTCATTCTTGAACCACAGTGAGATAAGTGGTGAGTGGATGCTAACATGCTTTTAACACATCTCTATTCTATTGCTCTTTCAGACTCAAGGGCGTGAATCCATTGCTGCTAAACTTGTGGCAAATTTGATTACAGAAGCTGGTGCAAACCGTGTTCTTGCTTGTGATCTTCATTCTGGGCAGTCAATGGGTTATTTTGACATCCCCGTGGACCATGTATATGGTCAGGTGCTACACCTGTTTAGAACCCTGCTCTTTATATGACAATTGCTCACTTGGCTTTTTGAGGAGCTGGTCACTTCATTGCAAATGAATGAGTTGTGGTCACCGACATGTGTGGCCTGTCATATTGCATGCTGTTGTGTAATTGAACTGGCTTGTAGTAGAATACAGTGAAATGAATGTAAGTTCTGCTTCTGATTAGTGCTTGTCTTCATTCTTTGGAATAAACAGCCAGTGGTACTAGATTACCTTGCTAGCAAGAGAATTTGTTCTGATGACTTGGTGGTGGTATCTCCTGACGTTGGTGGTGTAGCAAGGGCTCGTGCTTTTGCCAAGAAATTATCAGATGCACCTCTAGCCATTGTAGATAAAAGGCGGCATGGGCACAATGTTGCAGAGGTAAGACTCCAACGTTGGTCTTCTCTTGTTTTGCTGTAATAGTGGTTAGGCTTACATGTCCAGAATTATAATTCATAATTTTAAGGTAGGAAAGTTTTACGTTTATCCTAGCCTCTATGTACAGTTTCACAAATTGACAGGTTTCCCTATCTTTCTTTGTTATTTATAGGAGTGTGGATAACATATAAATCCTCTTAGCTATGGGGTTGCCATCTGCAGCTATTTCTGTGTATGGTGTACATTTTTTTAAAAAAAAAAAAGTAATTTTGGACTCACGAGGTCATGTGCTTGCATTTGCTTCACTCTTACTGATGAGTGTGTTCACTAGTGATGTCTATATTTGAAATTGAAGGATATACAGAGAATAGAGTTTATCAGATTGTACTATGATATGATGCGAGTATCTCTTACCATCTTGTGACAATGTAGAGGTATTATGCCGCCTATCATCTTGTAGGTGATGAACTTGATAGGTGATGTTAAGGGAAAAGTTGCAGTGATGGTGGATGACATGATTGATACCGCTGGTGAGTTTGAGAAATCAAGCAAAGCCACTCTCGAATTACTACCTATTATATTTATTTTCTATCATAAGTCGAATGTTGGTGGATAAATCTTAAATGTATGCTCTTCTCTTGTGTTTGTATACAAGTCCATATCGTTCTGCCTAACTACTGATTTACTTCTGTTTTAAGATTTAAGAGTCTACAACGCATGAATGCTTCTTATTGCAGGGACGATAAGTAAAGGTGCAGCCCTATTACACCAAGAGGGAGCAAGGGAGGTATATGCCTGCACTACACATGCTGTTTTCAGGTACCTAGGTTTTTTTTTCTATGTGCATATTCCATCCCATGGGAGTGTTTGGCTGTGGATTATTTATGTTCTCCTACTAGCATACCCTTCCCAAATCATTCCAAAACTAATTCACATGGTGATTTGATTCTGCGTGCAACAGTCCACCTGCAATAGAGAGGTTGTCTAGTGGTCTTTTCCAAGAGGTGATCATAACAAACACAATCCCGGTGCTGGAGAAGAACTATTTCCCCCAGCTCACTATCTTGTCTGTGGCAAACCTCCTGGGAGAGACCATCTGGCGGGTTCACGATGATTGCTCGGTGAGTATCATCTTCCCACTTGCAACAAAGTCGAAGTAGTAATGCAAATTCATTTCAGCATTATCTACTACCTTGTTGAAGATAGACCACACAGAATTTGTTACTCTATATCGGTATCATAGGTGCGAAGCATATCCTCTACACTCTGGAGAGTATGAAAATTGAAACAAGTTATATTGTTTTGTTACCGACAGGGTGGTTTTGAACCCTATTCGAGCCTGGGCATCGACTGACTGATCAATCAATGAACTGTCTGTTGGCATATATTGGAAAGTCCAACGATATGGTAAGGGGCAAAATTGCTTTGCCCATACAGTGGTCCACAAGAGTAGAGAGGATGGAAGCAGCTTCATATGCAGAGAAGTGAGTGCAATGGTTATATGTGATGTTTTGTGTTGTCCCTTAGGCTGCTCAGAAAGGCAACAGAGACGAAGCGTTCGTCTCTTGGAATCATGAAAGCTACAATGAGGTGTTGTACTTGTTTGTACTATCATCACCATGAATAAGAAAGTATATAAACAATGTGTACGGCATGTCGACCCGTCATCTTGAGAAACTTGGAAATCCTCTCCATCTTTGATAATAGAAAATGTAGTAGTGATTTGAGTGAACCAATAAGCTGCTGCTGTGGAAATGCTGATGCACGCACACACGCACTTTGCTGTTTGAGGATTTTTCTATTTACCCTTTTCTCTGGACTCTGGAGTATGGATAATCTGACTTACCGGAGCTGGTAAAGTTCAAATGACATAGGACAAAAACTCGACACGATTATAAGATTGACTCAAATCATGCGTGTTAGTTCGTATGCAAGATTAATTTATGTGACGTTTGTTGAAAAAATAGGTAAATATTTGCTCTCAATGACACCAGCCTTAGATTGGTAATACATTCAAAAAATATTGTTGGATAAAAAAGAAACTGCCCTCGCCTATTTTCAGTATTTAGAAAGTATTTGACTTTATTTTTTATTATCACTGGCTGTGTCAAAACATCAGAAAAGGGCTCTAACTTTGAATCACTGGTCACTGCGAGAAGGTGATGATGCAATGCCGTTAGGTATCGTTTGGGGAAAAAATATTTGGAAAATTGGAGAGCCACCAAATTGCTTCATTGTGAAGTAAGAAGTCGCCCTTATGGTCATCATCTTGAGCCAATCAGCCCAAACGGGACACTAACAGCCAAAGTAATGCCATATTCTCCAGCCTGCCATCCATCAAACCAATTAATTAATTTATTTATTATTAATCCTTCCCTGACCTCCACTCCCTTTCACTCTCCTCCATTCCTTATACGGCACTTCACACCTCCAACTCCAAATCAAGCCCCCCACCAACCACTAAACTCTATCCCATCAAATCTCCGCTCGGCAATGGATTTTTCAACCTCCGACGACCACTCCGAGCCCGTCAGGGAGTTCCTCCCTTTCCTCCGCATCTACAAAGACGGCACCGTCCAGCGCCTCACGGGGACCAAAATCGTCCCGCCTTCTCTCCACGACCCCAAATCCGCCGTCCAATCCAAAGACGTCCGGTACTACTCCTCTTCCTCCGCCGGCGGGGATGTCATTCTCCGATCCAGGATCTACCTCCCGAAGCAGACCACGCCGGGGGAGAAGCTCCCGGTCTTGGTCTACTACCACGGCGGCGCCTTCCTAATCGAATCCGCCTTCTCCCCGATCTACCACAATTACCTCAACACTTTAGTCGCCGAGGCCAATGTCATCGCCGTCTCCGTCGACTACCGGAGAGCCCCAGAGAACCCACTCCCCATCGCGTACGAGGATTCGTGGGCCGCGCTCGAATGGATCGCTTCCCATTCCTCTGGCGGCGGATCTGAGGATTGGCTCAACAAGCACGCCGATTTCGACTCGGTGTTCGTCGCGGGGGACAGCGCCGGCGCGAATATAGCGCATCGGATGGCGATTAGGTTCGGCAAGGAAGGGATCGGGGGGATTGGATTCGCTGGGCTGGTTTTGATCCATCCGTATTTTTGGGGGAAAGATCCGATTGGGAACGAGGAGAAGGAATCGGAGTTCAGGGAAGGTGCTTTTGAGTTCTGGAAGCTGGCTTGCCCGACGACGACGGGGCCCGACGACCCGTTGGTGAACCCGGCCGCCGACCCGGATCTGGGGAGGCTGGGCTGTTCGAAGGTGGTGGTGGCCGTGGCGGAGAAGGATTTCTTGAGCGACAGAGGGAGGTATTACTGCGAGGCGGTGAGGAAGAGCGGGTGGAAAGGCGAGATCGAGCTCTTGGAGGCGAAGGACGAGCAGCACGTCTTCCACTTGATGGACGGCGGCTGCGAGAACGCCGTCGCGATGCGGTCCAAGATTTGTTCTTTCATCAATGGTTGACTTCGGGTCAACGTTTTTGGTGTTCATAAGAGCAGATTTGTTGTAACGCGGCCGGAAAAGAATAAGAAATGGTTAGTTGATTGATCTGCTGGTGGTGTTGCGTTGTCGGCTTCGTTTTACCGTTTTTCATTTTCCAGTTAAATATTAATATATTGCAACGCAGGTAAAATAACTAAATTGCTAAAATTCGCCATTAAAATTGTTATAAAGATCGATCTAAAAAATATCAAAGTTACACTTTTAACTCTTTAGTTTCTTTATTTGACCTTTAGCAAACAAACCTCACTTAGATTAAGCAAAGGAAAAAAAAAAACATTATTCAAGAGAGAAAGAATCCATCATCGTCATTCGGGAGTCGGAATCATCGATAGGACGTCTAAATCATGAGTAGGAGTAGCGACTTCGATGAGGTAAAGTTCACTCCAAAAATAAATAAAAAACAATAAAAAAGGAAATTGAAGCTCACTTGTGGTTGCACCACGGACCCATAATGCAACCGCAAGTGGCCTACGGTTGGCCCATGGTGAAACTGCAACTCACTTGCCGTTGGTCCATGGTGGAACCTCAACTTGCATTAGGTTGAGATTTTTTTTTGGAAATTTCGGTAGGGAATGGGCGACGGCGGGAAAGGCGCCGGTGGACTGGTTGTTGGCAGATTGGTGCGCCGAGAGGGATTCGGGAAGAAGGTAGACGAGGGGTTGGGTT
This sequence comes from Linum tenue, assembly GCA_946122785.1. Classification (NCBI taxonomy): domain Eukaryota; kingdom Viridiplantae; phylum Streptophyta; class Magnoliopsida; order Malpighiales; family Linaceae; genus Linum; species Linum tenue. The sequence continues at coordinate 45,944,219 of CAMGYJ010000011.1, read as the reverse complement.
TAAGGAGTTAGGGAATGTTTGGTTTGTTTAAATTTTGAAATTTCATTGGGGGTATATAGGTAATTTATTATTAGAGTTAGGGCGACCGTTAGCAATTTTAAGGGCGACGTTTAACAACTCCCATATGGCTTAGGTATCACTAGGGTGAATTGCAAACTTGACACCCATATTACTCATTTATAACACTTTACCCACCCGCATAAAAAACCATTCAACTTAGCCACCGATACTACACGTTTATGTCATATTTAGTCCCTCGTCATCTAATTCCATTAAGTCTGTCCTACATGGCAGTCAACAATTAGGTTTGACCGTTAAAATGCGGACGTGACTATTAGAAATAATAATTAATAAATTTTAAATTTTATTCTTTTCCAGTTCACAATTTTCAATTACAAAATATTATTTATGATAAAAAATTAACAAATATAAAAGTATTCTACTTTTGTGTTGTTCTGTCCTTCTCAAACTACTGGTGAGAGAGGGTCTGATGTAAAAAAAAAAGGCGACAGGTGAGAAAGCCTTTGTTATCAAGTCGATATCGGTCGCCACCAGTGATCCAAGCAAGGCTCTTGGGACGAGGGAGCTCAAATATGTGGTTGTGTCACCGACATCCGCAATTAGTAAAGTGAACAGCGAGGAGTCGAGGTCGGATGAGACGGTGTCCATGATTTCCTCGACTTGGGTAATCAAAAGGGCAGCGGAGAACAATCGGGAGTCCGGTGAGCTGAGTAGCTTCGGTGGGTTGGAGTTCTCCACTTGGCGATACTGAGCCCAGCAGCTCCGGCGCAATTGACTTCTCCGACAGCTTCGGGAACAAGTCGCGAGAGATTGGCGAGTAGGGTTTTCATAAATAATATTTTGTAATTGAAAATTGTAGGACAGACATAACGGAATAAAAAAAAAAAAGGTCGTTCGGGGTGGCAAATGACGTTTTTTCGAGACGAAGACGGAACCCGACTGTTTGAGACTTGCAAGATCTCAAAAAGTTATTCGGATTCAAAAAATGGAGGCCGCAAACTTTTTGAGATCTTGCAAGCCGCAAACCGCCGGGTCTCGCCTTTCGTCAAACTTTGGGCGGCCATAACTTTGTGCTCCAAACTCCGAATGTTATGAAATTTTTTTTGATTCTGCATAACTTTTCAAGATCTACAACTTTTAATATAATCATAATTTCAAAATGTACATGGATTTCTGAAAAGTAAAGGTAAAGTTATTCTCAAGGTCCCGTATATCCACAAATAGTTCCTGTTTTGAAAATTTCATCCTAGTAAAAGTTGTAGATCTTGAAAAGTTATGTGAAATGAAAAAAAAAATCGCTACGATCGGATACCCGAGTGCAAAGTTACGTTCGTTTGAAGTTTCGACCGAACTTTTGGACCAAACCGCTGGTTGGGGTGGCGGTTTTGGGCCAAACCGCCACCCCACCCAGCGGTTTTGGTCCAATTTTTTTTTTTTTTTTATAACCGCCCCCTAGGCCCGCGGTTTGGTCCAAAACCGCGCCCCGACAAGCGGTTTTCGACCAAACCGCTGGGTGGGGTGGCGGTTTTTGAAAAAGGGTGGTATTTTTGGAATTTTTTGGGGTTGGGTGGTATTTTTGGAATTTTTTTTTAAACAGTGGTACTTTTGGATTTTTTCCAGTAATATGGGTGACCAAGTTTGCAATTCACCCGATATCACGATATGCTGAAGTATTTTATCGTATCACATAAATCGTTAAAAATATTGTTCTCATTAATTTAAAATTTTCCAGTTTTAATTTAGGGTTTTGAGGGGCTCATGCACCCATCAATAACTAAATATGGATCCTTCATTCAGAAAATTCAGATTTAAGGATGGAGAATTAAAGACCATTTTTATTTTCACTCGTTTTCTTAATCGACTCATATCTTTTTCGTTTTAACTTGGATTTCAATTCTTTTTGCACAGATGGAACGAGTTCTTTGTACTCTACAAAACAAGATCCATTCCCAATATTTTTTGAGAAAAAATTTCTTGCCTCTCGGTACCAACTGCATATCATATGGTATCTTCTTCGTTTGTAATTCGCTTTTGAAAGTTTTTGCACAGAAGGAACAAGTTCATCATGATATATTGGATCTACAAATTTTTGGGTGAACAAAATACAGGACAAAAAACTAAACACAATACCACCCTGGTACAAGTTGGTATCTTGAGGTACACAATATTAAAAGTCGTAAATGACAGTTAATATACTTCTACTATCATGTATTCAACCATCCTATAGTCTTGGTTTGTTCATACAACCATGGTACGCTTTTCAAACCATAGGTATGTTCTTATTTCAATACCAGTCAATACCATATGGTATAGACTGGTAAAAAATGTCTCAATTTTTGTTGTTCCAAAAATATATTAAAGTGAATATCATTTTGTTGTCCGTTAAAGATTAAGAGGGGAAGGCGGTCCAGTGGCTGACCTAGCAGAAACCGCCACTGGAGGAGGCGATTTACTAGCTGACCTAAAAGAAACCGCTTGATGAGGGAGCGGTCCTAGGTCTTCAACCTAAACCGCTTCTTCATCAAGCGGTTTGCTTTGCTGACACACAAACCGCACCCCCTACGGTTTGTATGTCGTCCAAATTCATCGACACCCAACATGTCGCTATGCAGGGGTTTTGGCGACGTGGGCCTGCATGCCAGTTGAAAACCGTCCCCTCCCCCTGCGGTTTTCAATCAAAATTTTGCCTATAAAAGGCAGCTCCGAGAACCTCAGTTCCTCAACCCTCTCCTTATTCGTCTTCAAATTTTTGTTGTGCACCCTATGTTTTAGATTTTTTTGCAATTAACGTTACTTCGTAAGTTTATTAATTTATATTACTTTTTATTGTGATTTGTGATTTTTATGGTAATAACTGAATTACAGTTTGACTACAGATGGAATTCCAAAAGTTCACGCTTGGGTTACGGGGGTGATATGATCCCAAATTGCCCACCATTCACTTCACAATTACTTGACAAAGAAGCTATCGAAGTTGGGAAGAAGAAAGTCAAAATCCTGTGTTCAGGGTACATACTTTGGAGGCATGGTGGAAATTCAAGGTTAAGGGTTTGTTTTGTAGATAAAGTTTCCATCTTTCCAATGATATGCTTTGTGGAGCCAGATGATGTCGTTAAGGTTGTTTTCCAAGGCCTCAAAGTTGCTACCTCAAAACTGGAAAACTGCCAGAAAATGGCTAAGGCAGAAAACTATTTTGTGAAGCCTACTTTGGAGCTCGATTCAAGGAGCATGGATGGGATTCAAGTCAAAGGGCTTCTACAACATGAAAGTAGGAATGTTTATCTACCAAGGGAAGGAATTGTATGAATGATTGGAGTTCAGGAAGGCCTCGAACGAAAGACGTGAAGTTAGTACGAAAGCTGCCTTTTGACTGTTTTGTTGGCAGCTTACTTGTGCGTCAAGAAAGGAAGTTTGTGGCCGAGTTTTGTAATATTTTTAGAGTTTTTTACCTTAATTGTTTCCTAGTTACATTAGATTTGTATTAGGTTTTCTTGGCTATAAATAGCCTTCTATTTACGTTGTAAAACTCAGAGTTGATTAATCGAAAAGAAACCGTTTGGTTTGTTCAAGTTTGCGAACTTGTTTTTGGTTTGGTGGATTCCAAACTTGCTGAGCTTGTGTATCGATTGAATAGTCACTTCAATCGTGGTCGAGCAACTACCATTCTATACCAATCGAGCATTCCCTAGGTGCGGAGTCGTCCTTTTGGTTCCGTTTTATCCAAGTTCGTATTAAGAACACTTCATTCTTGATTCGAGCTCAATCGATTCTTCGATTGAGTCGTTTGCTGCGTTACTTTGATAATATACACCCCCCAGGGGCGTATTAGGTGGAATGGTTACACTTAGGTAACCAGAGCGTGGAGCAAGAGCGAGAAAGCGTCAATTTTTAAAAAAATTCAAAATTGAGAGCGTGAACAGAGCGCCAATATTATGTTATTAATAATTATTTTCTAGATGTATTTAAACAAAAAATTACTAATTTTCTTATGATAAACAGATAAAGCGTGTCCAACTGTCCATTGGAGCTTTGATTCAACCTTGAAGCAGGAGGTTTGGTTCACCATACCACTCTTTTTTAGCATTTTTTTTTCCAGAGGATGGTAGCAGGAGATGAGGTGATAGACCGTTATACACATGTTTTTACCCCCGTTCTTACACCGTTTGAGGTGTTGATTCTCGTGTTTTAGGCCGATTTCACGCTAGGTTGTGCTTGTTTGTGATATTTCAGGTCCTAGTACGTGAATGGAGGCTTGGGAGCGAGTCTGGGGTTGATTGGACGAAGATCGGACAATTGGCGAGGTTTCAAGGAAGCCGCACGGGCAGACCGGGGAATCACACGGCCGTGCAAGTGAGCAAGGTGGCCGTGTGATTTCCACCGAGAGCAAACACGAGCACAAGTAGCTTTCACACGGCCGTGCAAGTGAGCAAGGTGGCCGTGTGATTTTTGCCGAGGCCACACACGGGCAACCCATGAAATCCACACGGCCGTGCAACCCTGGCCGTGTGAGAAGCCTGAAGATCGAACTAATCCATACGCTGCGTTTTGACTCGCACGGCCACTTGGGTGAGCCACACGGCCGTGTGGCCTGCCCGTGTGAGTCGGGAAATTCTGGATTTTGAGCCAATTTCGAGCCAAGAGTGGGAGAATCTGATTTTCAGAGCAAAAACAGAGCCCTAGAGAGAGAAAGTACGAAGAACACATCCTAGAAGCTATCTTGGAGCTGGGTTTCATCGAATCGAGCTTGGAGATCGTCATAGGAGTGGAAATCATCACCCCGAAGCAGATTTTCCTCATCATTATGAGTATGACTACTCCGATTACTGTTTTCTCTTCTCTCTCTATGGAGTAGAACCCTTCTCTCACTTGGGTATGAAGAACCCTAGTTCCTTGTGTTAGGGATTTGATTGTAATAACTTGGGATGATATTACTGTTTGATTTTAATCGAATGATGCATGTTTATTGAATTGATTGGAGTCTGATCAGCTTTTCTCGATTTCTGCTGCAACCTGAGATAGATAGAATCTGATTAGGTTGTTAGAGCCTCTTCATTCGATAGTAGGAGATTGGCTATACGAGAGTTAGCCAGTTTACTGCTTTGTACTGGAATTCAATTCCAGTAGTGGAGTTCTGTGTTCATAGCCTCAGCTTTCTATCCCGGTGAAGACTAGTCGTCTGCCGGGTAGTTAGACTGAGAGGGCTTGGTCAGCTTAAGAGATTCCAAGCTACTGTCGGAACTTCCGCAGTCTAATCAACAGTGAATCAACCCAGGGGAATTACAATTAGACCTAACTAAGGGTCTAGGGGGACTCAATCCCGAGTGACTCTTTCCTGACTTTGAAAACCGAATTATTACTTGCTTTCTTACTGCTTTCGCTTTAAACAACAATCACTCGAATTAGTTTGCTAGATAATAAATTGTCACGGAGTAAGCAGTAGATCTAGACCCTGGGTTGATAATTGAACTTGCCTGTTACTGCATTCCCGGACTGCGATTACACTTGGTCGCAGTTTGGTGTTGTGTTTTGGCGTGTCAAGTTTTTTGCGCCGTTGCCGGGGAACCTCTAGGTTATTGGGGAAACGTGAGAATTTGTTACTCTAGCTTTTTATTTACTGCATTTTATCTCTTCCACCTGTGTGCCTTCACGGGTTGCTTCTGCTGATTGTGTGCAGGTAGTGCATGATCCGTAGCCAGTCGGGAGAACTACTACCATTGGACCAGGAGCTTGAACGAACTTGCAGGAACTTCATGCGGGCTCTAAAGGCGCGACTGGCTGCGGAGGAGGCGCTATCACAGTTGCAGATCGAAGAAGAAGACGAGATGGCTGATCCACAGAACCATGATGTGATCAACCCAGAGGAGCAGACCATGGGATCCTACTGGACCGCTAGAGCTGCGGATATGAGGTCACCCATTCAACACCCTCATGTCCCAGCCAACAATTTTGAGGTGAGCACATCAGTAATCACCATGCTGCGCGGTTCAGTGGTGTTCCGTGGTAAGGAGGGAGAGTGCCCCCGATCACATCTCAGGCGATTCCACGAGCTCATCGATGGAATCAAGATCAATGGGGTACCAGCAGACGCCATCCAGCTGAGGTACTTCTCATTCACTCTAGAGGGGCAAGCCAAGGAGTGGCTAGACACTCGACCTCCGGGCTCCATCACCACGTTCGCCAACCTGGCGGACAAGTTCCTCACTCGCTACCATCCTCCATCCAAGACAGCTGACCTGCAGAAGCAAATTACCCATTTTGCTCAGGATGAGGATGAGACCATCAGGGATGCATGGGAGAGGTACAACAGTCTCTTTCTAAGGTGTCCAAATCATGGCTTCAATGATGCCTTCAAGGTGGGCACCTTCTATCACGCCCTCTTCCCGAAGGACAAGCAGCTGATTGACTCAGTTTGTGGCGGGAACATGCTGACCAAAACCCCGCCACAGCTGAATCAACTCTTTGAGGATATGGCGGAGAACGGGTACGATTGGGGCACTGCCAGGAGATCGAGACGAGCACCAGGACGGTTTCAGCTAGTATCGAAGCTGGTTTCAGCTATCGATCGTTCTGGTTTGATTGCAGGTACAGGGCAGCCGCAGGCGATGCACTGCCAGTGGTGTGAGAGCTCTCATCACACCGTAGAGGACTGCCAGGCGATGAAGGAATCAACCACACCCCAGGAGCAGGTGAACTTCATCAATAACGTCAGGAACAATGACCCCTACAGTAACACTTACAATGAGGGGTGGCGCCAGCATCATAACTTCTCCTGGGGTGGGGCAAATTCCAGACCACCAGTCCCCCAGGGACCACCGGGTTTCCAGAGGCCACCATATCAGCCTAGACAGGGGCAATTCCAGGAGCGACAGTCTCTCTACCAGCCCATGCCGGGGCATGCTGCTCAATCACAGCCGTGACCTTTCCAGCAGCCAGGTGCAGCCCCTGCTGCCCCAGTGCAGACTGATCAGTTGGCTGAACTGCGGGACTTGGTGGGTTCTCTCGCCAGTTCTAGTGCTCAGAAATTCAACACTATTGAGCAGTTCATGGAGAAGGCCTCGGGTAAATTCTTGGCTCTTGAAGCTGGTCAGAGGAACACACAGGCTGTCTTGCAAGATATCCAGACCCAGCTAGGGGGCGTGGCTTAGGCAGTGGCTCAAAGGGCTCCTGGTACTCTACCCGGGCAGACCATCCCTCATCCGCCAGCCCCGAATGAGCACTGCAATGCCATCATGACCAGGAGTGGCAAGGTGACTGTTGATCCACCTGCTCGGGAACAAGAGAGAGAGACCCCTGTCTTAGCATCTCCAGTGGTTGAAGAAGAGGCAGAGAAGGAGGTTGAGGTGCCTGCACCTAATTCGCAACCGGTAGTGAAGGAGTATATCCCGAAACTTCCCTTCCCTACTCGGTTGCACAGAGACAGGCTGGAGGCAGAGTTCGAAAACTTCATGGCCATGCTCAAGAAGTGAATGTCCAAGTGCCCTTCCTGGAGGCACTATCGCAAATGCCTAAGTATGCGAAGTTTCTGAAAGAGCTTCTCTCAAAGAAGTAGAAGCTGAGTGAGCTGGCCACTGTGGAGCTCAGCGAGGAGTGCTCGGCTATTCTGCAGAACAATCTTCCGCAGAAGAAAAAGGACCCAGGTAGTTTTACTATCCCATGCTCTATTGATAAATTGCATGTAGAGAAGTCCTTGGCGGATTTAGGTGCTAGTATCAATGTTATGCCATATAAATTGTTCAAGAAACTAGGCCTAGGTGAACCCCGTGCTACTAGGATGACCCTTCAATTAGCTGACAGATCTGTAGTGCATCCTAGGGGCATAGTGGAAGACCTTCTGGTTAAGGTTGGCAAATTCAAATATCCTGTGGATTTTGTTGTCCTGGACATCAATGAGGACACAAAAGTGCCCCTTATACTGGGAAGGCCTTTCCTGGCCACAGCCAAGGCTCTCATAGATGTGCATGATAGGACCTTAGTTTTCAGGGATGGCGAGGAGCGAATAACGTTTTCAGTTGCTAACACTCTACCTGCTTCGTTACCTCTGCATGCTGTATCTCACCAGGAGCACGAGTCTGTCGTGTATCCTTCTGTGTTGCCTATTTTGCAGGATCCGCCTCCCATACCTTCGCCGCCACTCCAGTCCACACCGCCCCCAAAAGAACAGATCAAGGAGGAGTGGCGGCCGAAACCGCAGGCAGCTAAGCCTGCTCGAAAGAAAGCCGGAGACCACTACGAACTGGTCCCGCCCCCACCTTGGCCATCCGAGTATTCACTCGCTTGCATCTTACCGGATGGCCAAGTCGAGTTGGCGAATGCTGGTGGCCACATTCGTCGCGTACATGGCCACCATTTGAAGCTGTACCTCAAGAGCGATGTGGATCCGCTCTTGAAGGCACCTGATCCTACACTTCCCTGAGCATCCATATTGGCGTCCAGCTAAAAGACGGTAAAGAAGCGCTTGTGGGGTGGCAACCCCACCGAGGTTTGCATTTTCTTACTCTTTTTCCTTTGATTTTTTTTGAGTTTTTGAGTCTTGAGATGTTCATCCAGAGTCACGTGTCGTTTTTGAGTGAAAACAGGTTGAATTCGGGGCTCCAGCACTTCGCACGGCCAGGTCCTAAACTTGCACGGCCGTGTGGAATTTTTCCCCTGGCCGTGCAAGCTCTCGGCGAAAATCACACGGCCAAAAGTGCAAAATTGCACGGTCGTGTGGCTCGGCCTGGCCTGGCCGTGTGGCCGACACGGGCAAACCATTTCCTCGCACGGCCGTGTGGAATTTTTCCCCTGGCCGTGCGAGCTCTCGGCAAAATCCGCACGACCAATTGTGCACATCGCACGGCCGTGTGGAATCCCTCGGCCAGGCCGTGTCGGCCAACACGGGCAAAAGTGCCCCTTGCACGGTCGTGCGGGCCTGCCCGTGCGGACATGCACGGCCTATAAATTCGGCCAGCACGGTCGAGTAGGTCAGAAAATTCATTTTCCTCGCCGGAATCCTCTGTCCTCGCCGGAAAACAGCGACAAAAACCCCCTTTTCGATTTTTTCGGCCACTTTGGATCATTTTTTCACCAAATCAACAACAAACCCACCCTTTCTACACCCAAAGCGGCCTATCCCTCCATTTTGAGCGAATTTGGACGACGTTTTTGTCGCCGGAGGCGATTTCCGGCGAGGCTCCGACGAGCACTTCCGGCCACTTTTTCGGCGTTTCGTCGCTTCCATCGCCTTCCCCTCATTATCCCCTACACCTCTACTTGAGTCTCCAGGTTTGATTTTGCCCTTAACTATGTTAATTGTGGAGAATTGAGTGTGTAGGGTGTATGTTTAGAGAACCTTATTGAATCTTGTGATTTTTGCGCAATTGATTGAGGGGAATGCATGGAATGTGTTTGAATTGTGTTGGGCAAAGTCCCCCTTGCTTGTTTGAGCCCTTGTGTGCAAGAATTTTGCCAATTTCATGCTTAACTTAATAGTGCACACAAGGTGTTCGATGAAATGCCTGTCTTTCATGCCATGTTGTGGCCACCGGTTGGGGCCTTTAATGATGTAGTTTGAGGGTGTATTTGCTATGGATGTGAACCTCAAGTTGCCCATTTTCTTGTGAATGTGCACCCCCACTTAGATATTGCTTGATTTATCGAGTTTGTGACCCCCGAACTATGGATGAAACTATGGTTAGGCTGTTTTCTGTTCTTAAGTGTGGGGGTGTGATTGACATTTTTTTTAGGCTCTTTTGGTTCCACTTTGGGTTATTCTTTTGCAGGACAATGTCGAAACCTGACCTCAAGCACCCGTTCATCCGGGATCTAAGGAGGGGCCCCACCGCGGATCGCTTCAAGGAGGTCATGGAATGCCCATTTGGGCAGCACCATTGCTGGTCCAAACGGGAGTTTCGGCGACTGAACTGCTACGAGCAAATTTCCGCCGCCGTCGCCAACCCCACATGGCGTCGTCTGCTCATCATCTGCGAGAAGGTCAACTACGAGCCCGTGCTGGAGTTCTACACGACCTTCAGGCACAATTCCACGACGGATTGGAAGGACGGTACAGCCGTCCAATTCAGGCTCGGCGGTGCCCCCCGGTCCATGAGCTACCACGAGCTGGCCGGGGCTCTCGACCTCGACGTAGACGATCGTAGGCACTACATCACCGAGGTCAATGATCCGCCGGAGGTGGACTTCGGGAGGCTGTACACCCGCCTGGCTCGGCCAGGCCACGCGTCCCTTCCGGGCCGGGAGTACGAAGGCATCTACCATGCTGCTCGACAACCGCATTCTACACCACCTGCTGGCGAAGTCTTACACCCCCGCGGCAGACAGTGCCAGCGCCATCACGAAGAGGGCCATGTACTTCATCGCTTCGATCCGCCAGTACAACCATCCTCTCCACCTGGGTTCGGTGGTGGCCAGGACCTTCGAGAAGACTGCTACAGAACTGAAGAGCCTCCACTGCGGCCCCCTCATCACCCGCCTGGCCACCTACTTCGGGCTTTCACTGCAGGGGTGCACCCTCATCTTTGGCAGGAAGACGATCGGTAAGATGCAGCTACTGCGAGAGAGGCACGGTGTTCTTTGGATCGATGGGTTTCCAGAACCTCAGATCCCCGCGGAGCCCGAGCCAGAGGACGAGCCAGAGGGCCAGAAGGAGGAGGCTGCTGATGATGTGGAGCCCGAGGAGGTGGATGCTGCTGCTGCTGATGCTGTCCCCCGCCCCACCACCTTCGAGTATGGCGGTGGCAGCTCCGCTTTTTCGGGCCAGGATTACTTCTCTTACCAGTTCGAGCAGCTGCGGATCCAGAACCAGCAGATCCTTGACCAGCAGATGCAGTTCCAGCAGCAGTACGCGGAACACCAGGCCTAGTACCAGAACAGGATGGCTGCTTACGATGAGCGCCTGGACATCCTCCAGACCCAGCAGGGGGTGACTCTCGCCCACATCGAGCGGGAGAAGCGCCGTTCACGGCGCATGCAGGAGGTCCAGCAGCACCTGCTCCAGCTGCTCCCAGGCGAGCAGCCCGTATGGAGGACTCCCTGGGAGGACTCTCCACTTCCTCATGCCCCAGCTGACAGTGATGATGGTGCTGATGGCGCTGCTGGTGATGACGCCTTCATGGCCGACATCGACATCGACTTGGATGATCTTGGCGACGAGTAGGCTGTACTCGTTGCCCTTCTCAGTGTGTTTTGCTTTTCGTTTTAGACTTTTGTGTGTTTGCTCCATGTGTGAGGAGCTTGAACTTAGTGTCGTTTGTTTTTGTTTTTCTTTTTCTTTTGTGGTTTGTTTATGATGTAGCTGATGACACGCCAAAACACAACACCAAACTGCGACCAAGTGTAATCGCAGTCCGGGAATGCAGTAACAAGCAAGTTCAATTATCAACCCGGGGTCTAGATCTAATGCTTACTCCGTGATTATCTATTATCTAGCAAACTAATTCGAGTGGTTGTTGTTTAAAGCAAAAGCAGTAAGAAAGCAAGTAATAATTCGGTTTTCAAAGTCAGGAAAGAGTCACTCGGGATTGAGTCCCCCTAGCCCCTTAGTTAGGTCCAATTGTAATTCCCCTGGGTTGATTCACTGTTGATTAGACTGCGGAAGATCCGACAGTAGCTTGGAATCTCTTAAGCTGACCAAGCCCTCTCAGTCTAACTACCCGGCAGACGACTAGTCTTCACCGGGATAGAAAGCTGAAGCAATAAGCACAGAACTCCACTACTGGAATTGAATCCCAGTACAAAGCAGTAAACTGGCTAACTCTCGTATAGCCAATCTCCTACTATCGAATGAAGAGGCTCTAACAACCTAATCAGATTCTATCTATCTCAGGTTGCAGCAGAAATCGAGAAAAGCTGATCAGACTCCAATCAATTCAATAAACATGCATCATTCGATTAAAATCAAACAGTAATATCATCCCAAGTCATTACAATCAAATCCCTAACACAAGGAACTAGGGTTCTTCATACCCAAGTGAGAGAAGGGTTCTACTCCATAGAGAGAGAAGAGAAAACAGTAATCGGAGTAGTCATACTCATAATGATGAGGAAAATCTGCTCCGGGATGATGATTTCCACTCCTATGACGATCTCCAAGCTCGATTCGATGAAACCCAGCTCCAAGATAGCTTCTAGGATGTGCCCTTCGTACTTTCTCTCTCTAGGGCTCTGTTTTTGCTCTGAAAATCCGATTCTCCCACTTTTTTGGCTCGAAATTGGCTCAAAAACCAGAATTTCCCGACTCACACGGGCAGGCCACACGGCCGTGTGGCTCACCACTTTGCCCGTGCGAGTCGAAACGCAGCGTATGGATTAGTTCGATCTTCAGCCATCTCACACGGCCAGGGTTGCACGGCCGTGTGAGAATTCCAGTCTGCCCGTGTTTGGCCTCGGCAAAAATCACACGGCCACAATTGCACTTTTGCACGGCTGTGTGATGCCACGGTCTGCCCGTGTTTGCTCTCGGTGGAAATCACACGGCCACCTTGCTCACTTGCACGGCCGTGTGATGCCACGGTCTGCCCGTGCGGCTTCCTTGAAACCTCGCCATTCGTCCGATCTTCGTCCAATCGACCCCAGACTCGCTCCCAAGCCTCCATTCACGTACTAGGACCTGAAATATCACAAACAAGCACAACCTAGCGTGAAATCGGCCTAAAACACGAGAATCACCACCTAAAACGGTGTAAGAACGTCGGTAAAAACATGTGTAAATAATGGTCTATCAAACTCCCCCACACTTAACCGTTTGCTTGTCCCCAAGCAAACCAAGTCAGACACCAGGTAAGCTTACATATTTCAATCAACCAACATTGGGGACAAGTCATAAAGGCATAGAACACGTGAATCATACTGGTTTTCAAACATCAACACATGAACAACCTCAATAACAACCTGGACAACCACCACAAAGGACATTCGAGTGCAGCAAATCGAGTAAAGGAAGAGTCTCCCTTCTGTTCACCAACCAACCTAGACTTGACTCAACCACTCACTCAAAACAGTCAACTCATGCATCCAACTCAAGACATCAGAACAAAGACCGAGCAATCTAGGTCCTCACTGGGGTACAAGAGTACAAAGAGTATGAAAATGAATCACTCACTCTCGACCAGTGGGGTCAGGACGATTTGATGCGAAAAATGCGCATGCTATTTCTCTCAATCCCTAACATCTCTTCACCATGATGGCAGCCTCTAAATGCTAGAGTTCACATATGGGGTGTCACCACTAACTAATCCGGAGGTCTTAGACACAGGTTCAAATGACTGGCTAGGGTCTTGGACATGGGGAAAAGGCCTTTTAGGTGGTGAAAGCATTCATAACACAAGGTTCCACATTTCCAAACCCACACAATCACAGTCAAACAAACCGGTATTTTCTTTCTGCTATTCTGCATTACTCAATATCTCAAGAGCACAAAAGCGAAGGAGGTATAAATGTCAGCATTTCCAAGCCAGACTGCTAAGAAACACTACTTACTGGGCATTAATCACGATTTTTGGGTAGTGGCTCTCTTTTGCCTTCAATTTTTCTTTGTTTTTCTTTCATTTTTTTTTCTTTTCATTTCTTAAGAGAGCCACCACTTCTGCACATATTTCAAACACCTGCCCAACTTTTAAGCACTACCTTCAACACTCACATAAACTTTAGCAGAAACAGCAGAGAATATGTAAAAACCACTCTATGGAACCTCTAAAAGATGCAACAAGGGTGACTTTTTTGGTTATAGACCAAAAGAAAGGATAACACACGGCTCAAAGGGGCTGAGTAGGGGATATGACACATCAGGACAGTCAATTTTGGGCGCGGGCTAATCCTATGCCCCCATCATCTTAGCTAGTGACAACGTGAATGCTACACATCATGGAAGAGGGATCTATCGCACAAGAAAGAAACGAGCAGGCTCAAATCTCACATGGCTACCTATATGCTCTATCTCACATTCTGATACCCTGAACTAGATGCATAAACGACAGTCAAGAACAAGTGATCAAATCAAGTCACAGTTGGTAAGCAAACAGGTGAAAAACTGAACTCCTACACAATTTTACTGCACATCTCAGTCCTCATCATAGGTTGTCCTAGTCGCAAACAAGTTGTCATGCATTAATCCGAAAACCAATCAATTCATCCATCAAAACACAGTGCCAATATGATCAAACAGCAGTACTTGGAGCCCTCAAATCGTAAGATTCGGACAGCGGACTAGGCTCCAAGCACCCAAATATATATATTCCAACCGATACAAAGCACCCCCCCCCACACTTAAGCACGACATTGCCCTCAATGGAGTAGAGGGAGAGATAAGGGGAACGATGTTACCGAATTGAAACACTGCTGGGGGACTGGAAGTGGACCAGTCAGCGAGAAACAACCGGGAGAATGGACAGTTCTGCACGAATCGAACACCAAAAACACACTAGCACACTGTGCGTTAGGGATAAGTGTTAGCCTAGATGGCTACATCATAAACAAACCACAAAAGAAAAAGAAAAACAAAAACAAACGACACTAAGTTCAAGCTCCTCACACATGGAGCAAACACACAAAAGTCTAAAACGAAAAGCAAAACACACTGAGAAGGGCAACGAGTACAGCCTACTCGTCGCCAAGATCATCCAAGTCGATGTCGATGTCGGCCATGAAGGCGTCATCACCAGCAGCGCCATCAGCACCATCATCACTGTCAGCTGGGGCATGAGGAAGTGGAGAGTCCTCCCAGGGAGTCCTCCATACGGGCTGCTCGCCTGGGAGCAGCTGGAGCAGGTGCTGCTGGACCTCCTGCATGCGCCGTGAACGGCGCTTCTCCCGCTCGATGTGGGCGAGAGTCACCCCCTGCTGGGTCTGGAGGATGTCCAGGCGCTCATCGTAAGCAGCCATCCTGTTCTGGTACTAGGCCTGGTGTTCCGCGTACTGCTGCTGGAACTGCATCTGCTGGTCAAGGATCTGCTGGTTCTGGATCCGCAGCTGCTCGAACTGGTAAGAGAAGTAATCCTGGCCCGAAAAAGCGGAGCTGCCACCGCCATACTCGAAGGTGGTGGGGCGGGGGACAGCATCAGCAGCAGCAGCATCCACCTCCTCGGGCTCCACATCATCAGCAGCCTCCTCCTTCTGGCCCTCTGGCTGGTCCTCTGGCTCAGGCTCCGCGGGGATCGGCGGTTCCGGAAACCCATCGATCCATAGAACACCGTGCCTCTCTCGCAGCAGCTGCATCTTACCGATCGTCTTCCTGCCAAAGATGAGGGTGTCCCCCTACTAGGTGCACCCCTGCAGTGAAAGCCCGAAGTAGGTGGCCAGGCGGGTGATGAGGGGGCCGCAGTGGAGGCTCTTCAGTTCTGTAGAAGTCTTCTCGAAGGTCCTGGCCACCACCGAACCCAGGTGGAGAGGATGGTTGTGCTGGCGGATCGAATGGATGAAGTACATGGCCCTCTTCGTGATGGCGCTGGCACTGTCTGCCGCGGGGGTGTAAGACTTCGCCAGCAGGTGGTGGAGAAGGCGGTTGTCGAGCAGCAGGGTAGATGCCTTCGTCCTCCCGGCCCGGAAGGGACGCGTCTGGCCTGGCCGAGCCAGGCGGGTGTACAGCCGCCCGAAGTCCACCTCCGGCGGATCATTGACCTCGGTGATGTAGTGCCTACGTCGAGGTCGAGAGCCTCGGCCAGCTCGTGGTAGCTCATGGACCGGGGGGCACCGCCGAGCCTGAACTGGACGGTTGTACCGTCCTTCCAATCGGTCGTGGAATTGTGCCTGAAGGTCGTGTAGAACTCCAGCATGGGCTCGTAGTAGACCTTCTCGCAGAGGACGAGCAGACGGCGCCATGTGGGGTTGGCGACGGGGGCGGAAAGTTGCTCGTAGCAGTTCAATCGCCGAAACTCCCGTTTGGACCAGCAATGGTGCTGCCCAAACGGGCATTCCAGGACCTCCTTGAAGCGAGCCTCGGTGGGGCCCCTCCTTAGATCCCGGATGAACGGGTGCTTGAGGTCAGGTTTCGACATTGTCCTGCAAAAGAATAACCCAAAGTGGAACCAAAAGAGCCAAAGAAAATGTCAATCACACCCCCACACTTAAGAACAGAAAACAGCCTAACCATAGTTTCATCCATAGTTCGGGGGTCACAAACTCGATAAATCAAGCAATATCTGAGTGGGGGTGCACATTCACAAGAAAATAGGCAACTTGAGGTTCACATCTAGGGATGGCAATCAAACCCATGGTCGCGGGTATCCGACCGCCCCCGACCCAGTCAACGCAGGGAATCCCCGCTTTGACCGGGTATGGGTAAAACCCGCAAAAAGTTTGATGGGTATGGGGCGGGTATGGTTTTAGCCTCCCCCGCCCCATACCCATCCCCATACCCGCCCCACCAAGATAATTTCTTCATATATAAAAAAAATATGTGCATCAAATTATAATCTATCAATGATGATGAGGATAACTTGAGAAAATAAATAGTAGAAATGCAATTGGTGACCACCTTAATCAAAATCTAATTCATTTCTCTCCATTCTCATTTCACTCTTTCACTTTCTCCCTTGTCAACAAGATTATGTTAGTTAATTATTATTTAGTAGATGTATCAGAGTTAGAACATAATAATTTGAAAAAATATTATACTCTATATTATGTATAAATGGATATTTTAGGATCATAATCTTTGAACCATATTAAAAAAATGACCGTGTTTTGTTGACTTCATGATATAATATGTTCGTTTAAAGTTATAATTAGAACTTTTCTTGTAAGTTTAGGTATAATAATGTTGGATGTACGGGTATGGGTATTACCCATGGGTACCCGAAACCCACGGGTATGGGGATGGGTTTGCAAAACATTCCCCCGCATGGGTATGGGGCGGGTATGGGTTTGGATATTTGAAGATGGGTATGGGGATGGTTTAAGCAAACCCGCCCCAAACCCGCCCCATTGTCATCCCTATTCACATCCATAGCAAATACACCCTCAAACTACATCATTAAGGGCCCCAATCGGTGGCCACAACATGGCATGAAAGACAGGCATTTCATCGAACACCTTGTGTGCACTATTAAGTTAAGCATGAAATTGGCAAAATTCTTGCACACAAGGGCTCAAACAAGCAAGGGGGACTTTGCCCAACACAATTCAAACCCATTCCATGCATTCCCCTCAATCAATTGCGCAAAAATCACAAGATTCAATAAGGTTCTCTAAACATACACCCTACACACTCAATTCTCCACAATTAACATAGTTAAGGGCAAAATCAAACATGGAGACTCAAGTAGAGGTGTAGGGGATGATGAGGGGAAGGCGATGGAAGCGACAAAACGCCGAAAAAGTGGCCGGAAGTGCTCGTCGGAGCCTCGCCGGAAATCGCCTCCGGCGACAAAAACGTCGTCCAAATTCACTCAAAATGGAGGGATAGGCCGCTTTGGGTGTAGAAAGGGTGGGTTTGTTGTTGATTTGGTGAAAAAATGACCCAAAGTGGCCGAAAAAATCGAAAAAGGGGGTTTTTTGTCGCGGTTTTCCGGCGAGGACGGAGGATTCCGGCGAGGAAAGTGGATTTTCAGACCTGCTCGGCCATGCTGGCCGAATTTATAGGCCGTGCATGGCCGCACGGGCAGGCCCGCACGGCCGTGCAAGGGGCAATTTTGCCCGTGTTGGCCGACACGGCCTGGCCGAGAGATTCCACACAGCCGTGCAATGTGCACATTTGGCCGTGCGGATTTTGCTGAGAGCTCGCACGGCCAGGGGAGAAATTCCACACGGCCGTGCGAGTATATTTTTGCCCGTGTCGGCCACACGGCCAGGCCAGGCCAAGCCACACGGCCGTGCAAATTTGCACTTTTGGTCGTGTGATTTTTGCCGAGAGCTTGCACGGCCAGGGAAAAATTCCACACGGCCGTGCAAGTTTGTGACCTGGCCGTGCGCAGTGCTGGAGCCCCGAATTCAACCTGTTTTCACTCAAAAACGACACTTGACTCTGGATCAACATCGCAAGACTCAAAAGCACAAAAAATCAAAGGAAAAAGAGTAAGAAAATGCAAACCTCGGTGGGGTTGCCTCCCCACAAGCGCTTCTTTACCGTCTTTTAGTTGGACGCCAGTATGGATGCTCAGGGAGGTGTAGGATCAGGTGCCTTCAAGAGCGGATCCACATCGCTCTTGAGGTACAGCTTCAAATGGTGGCCATGCACGCGACGAATGTGGCCACCAGCATTCGCCAGCTCGACTTGGCCATCCGGCAAGATGCAAGCGAGTGAATACTCGGATGGCCAAGGTGGGGGCGGGACCAGCTCGTAGTGGTCTCCGGCTCTCTTTCGAGCAGGCTTAGCTGCCTGCAGTTTCGGCCGCCACTCCTCCTTGATCTGTACTGTTGGTGATGGAGTGATCAGGAGTGGCGGCGAAGGTGTGAGAGGCGGGTCCTGCAAAATACGCAACACAGAAGGATACACGACACACTCGTGCTCCTAGTGAGATACAGCATGCAGAGATAACGAAGCAGGTAGAGTATTAGCAATTGAAAACGTTATTCGCTCCTCGCCATCCCTCAAAACTAAGGTCCCATCATGCACATCTATGAGAGCCTTGGCGGTGGCCAGGAAAGGCCTTCCCAGTATAAGGGGCACGTCTGTGTCCTTATTGATGTCTAGGACAACAAAATCCACAGGATATTTGAATTTGCCAACCTTAACCAGAAGGTCTTCCACTATGCCCCTAGGATGCACTACAGATCGGTCATCTAATTGAAGGGTCATCCTAGTAGCACGGGGTTCACCTAGGCCTAGTTTCTTGAACAATTTATATGGCATAACATTGATACTAGCACCTAAATCCGCCAAGGACCTCTCTACATGCAATTTATCAATAGAGCACGGGATAGTAAAACTACCTGGGTCCTTCTTCTTCTGCGGAAGCTTGTTCTGCAGAATAGCCGAGCACTCCTCGCTGAGCTCCACAGTGGCCAGCTCACTCAGCTTCTGCTTCTTCGAGAGAAGCTCTTTCAGAAACTTCGCATACTTAGGCATTTGTGATAGTGCCTCCAGGAAGGGCACTTGGACATTCAGCTTCTTAAGCATGGCCATGAAGTTTTCGAACTCTGCCTCCAGCCTGTCTCTGTGCAACCGAGTAGGGAAGGGAAGTTTCGGGATATACTCCTTCACTACCGGTTGCGGATTAGGTGCAGGCACCTCAACCTCCTTCTCTGCCTCTTCTTCAACCGCTGGAGATGCTAAGACAGGGGTCTCTCTCTAGTTCCCGAGCAGGTGGATCAACAGTCACCTTGCCACTCCTGGTCATGATGGCATTGCAGTGCTCATTCGGGGCTGGCGGATGAGGGATGGTCTGCCCGGGTAGAGTACCAGGAGCCCTTTGAGCCACTGCCTGAGCCACGCTCCCCAGCTGGGTCTGGATATCCTGCAAGACAGCCTGTGTGTTCCTCTGACCAGCTTCAAGAGCCAAGAATTTCCCCGAGGCCTTCTCCATGAACTGCTCAATAGTGTTGAATTTCTGAGCACTAGAACTGGCGAGAGAACCCACCAAGTCCCGCAGTTCAGCCAACTGATCAGTCTGCACTGGGGCAGCAGGGGTTGCACCTGGCTGCTGGAAAGGTCGCGGCTGTGATTGAGCAGCATGCCCCGGCATGGGCTGGTAGAGAGACTGTTGCTGCTGGAATTGCCCCTATCTGGGCTGATATGGTGGCCTCTGGAAACCCGGTGGTCCCTGGGGGACTGGTGGTCTGGAATTTGCCCCACCCCAGGAGAAGTTAGGATGCTGGCGCCACCCCTCATTGTAAGTGTTACTATAGGGGTCATTGCGCCTGACGTTGTTGATGAAGACTTAATAGGCTAGCTAACCGTGATGAAAAATTTCTCTTCATTTCAAATCTTCGCTAAGTGTATGCAACATGCATTATCAAATCATATAATTTCATATCTATAACCTTTGTAGCGATCAACAAATATGATAAATACTTATAAACATTTTGATGGATATATAACTATATCAAAGATCAATCATAAATGCTTTCTTATAAACATGTATATCTCTATTAGTTACATATTATTGTTATTTACACGCAATATAAGTGGTAGCAACACATACAAATTAAGGGCGGGATTTCAGTCGGTTTTGGTTTAACCGATAATCGAAGGATCTGTTTTCGGTTGCTCGAGCGACCCTCTACTAACTACCAAACACCGACCGGCATGGCGCACTCGGTCCACCGCATAACCGACCGATCGGTTATCGATTATAATCGCGGTTAACCGAGTTTATTAAAAATGAATTTTTGGTTGGTTTTTGGTAAGTTAAAACCGATAACAGAATCGTCACCCAACCGACCAGCAACCTGACCTGCTTAAAAAACATGAAAAATCCCCTAAATTGAAGCATAAAACTACATCTAAATCACCCAAATTAATGTCTCAAATCCAACAAGTGACCACACCAAATTTTCAGGGTTTGAGAATGAGATTGGGGGCAATTTTTCGGTTTGATTTGAGGAGGGGGGAGGCCGATTAATGGATTTTTGGTAGTGGTCGCTTAACCTCCTTTGGTTATGCGGTTAACCGACCATCCCAAATTCCCTACCGACCACCGACTGGAGCCCCTCATCCATCGGTTTCGGTTAGCTGTTAACCGATGGTTTTCGGTCATAATCGTTGGTTAACCGCTAACCGAAAATCATATGGCCAGTCCTAGATAAAAATTATAAAAGAATCAAACTCACCTGCCCGGCGCCCACCGGGCCGGACCTATTGTTAGGAAATTTGCAATTCTCCTTTTTTTATAGCAACATATCTTTAATGTAATCTTATGTTCATACATCTTTCTTATTTGATTCATTTCATTAAAAAAAAAATATTGGTTGTAGGGAAATTACTACATTATCGCTGGTCATATATTCATCATGAGAGTAATTTGGAAATTCACCCGTACACAATGCGTTGTCCAGCTAACCATTAGTGACAATTTCGATCGTGTCCGACATATTTCAAATCATAAAACTTCATATCTATTGCCTGCATTGTGATCAACAAGGATGTTGTCTATTGGGATAAACAATATAGAGAGATATTGAACTCTATGAGAGACCAATCATTTTCTTTTATCCTTTAGGTTGATTATGTATGTATTATGCGAAGAAACTCTAATATTCAACTATATGACCCACTTAAGTAGTGAAAAACAATTACTTATATTTATTTCTTTTTTCATTGAATAATTATATTTATCATATTTCTCCTCTTCTCATTATATTTTAAGTACATTATACATGACATGTTGACCATAAAAAAAAGCACATCATGCATCATTGGACATGACTAAGGTAAAAAAAAAACACACATATTACATACATTTATGAGCATTTATCATATCAAATTTTTTTTAGCCTAAACTCTCCCGACCAACGACGGGTCGGGCCTAGCGCTAGGATTCCCTTCAAAATGAACCAACCGCTTCATGCATGTAACTGTCCATCATATATTCATATATATCCACTCTCCAAACCATCGCATCACTTGACGAAACGCTGCCTCATTTGCCCTATAAAACCCACCGTCCTTCCCTCTTCACATCCCCGCGCCACAAATTCCAAAATTACATCATCCACAACCACAACACATTATCATCCACATCACCCTCGCTCACAACCATGGCGGCGCCGGCAGCATCAGGCAACAGCAACAAGAAATTCCACCTCAAAGTGGTGGCCATCGTGACCACCGCCAACGGCGGGGCCGCCGTCACGAAGGAGGAGGAGGAGCGCGTGTTCACCCTCCCGCTCGAGCCGATGCTGAACGAGGACACCGCGATGCCGCACGTGCGCAAGATCGTGGAGTCGTTCGCCCCCATGAAGATCCCCGACCCGGAGGACAAAGTCGCCATCGTGGACAAGGTCGTCGACTGCGCCCTCCGTCTCTTCGTCGCCCTCGAACGTCTCCATCAAACTAACGACGACGACAACAAGACTACTTCTGGCGGCCTTGATGCGGAGAGGAAGTGGTGGTTTTACTCCAAGGATGGCCTGCCGCAGACCACGGTGACGATCTACGTCGCCCATGATGGTTTCGTCTCTGCTGTTGCCGACTTCGAGTTGGATGAGACTGATGATTCCGACGACGAGGAGGATGACGAGGAGGAGGAGGAGGAGGAGGAGGAAGGTGGTGTTGAGGCCATGGAGAAGAAGTAGAAGATCGAGGGTGTTGTTGTTGTACGTGGTGGTGGCTGTTGCCCTAGCAATGGCGGCTACGTGCATGCATGCATGGTGGTGTGCCATGATATTATTATTACTAAAACTATGTCTGTTTGTGTCCGTTGTTCAATAATCCAGTGTTTCGTGAACTGGAATTTCAGGTTCGGGGCATCGGTTTATTATGTGAACGATTAGTAGTGTAATGTTTTGTTGTCGGTGGTTGGTCTTATTGAAGTGGAATATTTTTCATGCAATTCTAAGTTATTTTTATGTTGAAAAAACTTGTTGTTAGAGAAATGTTTGTGGTCATTGTGAACATATACATGTAGTTAAGTTTGTTTCCATGTTATATTTATAGCAACTACCTACGGCACTTAAAAGTTTTCGTTGGAGTATAATATTATCTTAATTTCTTACAAAACAAAAAAATGCAAAATATGGAGACATGCATAGACGAGAACATGCATGCTTCCTATCTCCCACCAACAGCATATTATTAATTATGAATATTTATAAATAAGTGTATGGATGGCATCTCTTCCTTCCGTTCTTAATAGTTCATCCCACTTCTTTTTTAATTATCACACTTGTCTACCTTTTCTAATTGTTCATCCAAACTACTAACTTGTATACTTCTTCTTTTTTAAGTAAAAGCAAAGAAGTTGGTACATATACAGCATGCACTCCTCCTATATAGTCTGGTTTCTTTTACAATAATTCGAACCCTAGATTTTTACATTTAGGACAAGTAATCAGTAAAAGTAGAAGTTTGATATACATAAGGGAGAAAGAAAGAAAAAAATATCCTAACTCCATAAATTATAATTGTATCTCATTAGAGGTGGCAATTAGGTTTCAAATCCATGAATTCAATTCAATCCATCCACCAAATTATCCACCTAATCCAATCCATTTGATCCAAATCCAATTGGATTGGTGGATTCATGGATCAATCCATGGATCCAAATGGCAAATTACGATTTGGTACCTATATTTATATTTTTATACGAAAAAGTACATTGAAAAATTACAATTTGGTACCTAAAATTTTTCATTATAACATTTTAGTACCAAAACTTTTCAAATTTTACATTTTGGTCCAAGTCTTGGATGTCATTTGGATTCATGGATCAATCCACCAATCCATTTGATCCAATCCATGAATCCACCAATCCATTTGATCCATGGATCCACCAATCCAATCCACGAAGCCGATCCAATTGCCACCTCTATATCTCATAGATAATATTGTTTTTAAAATCTCACAACTGGAAGGATAACTTCGTCTAATCAACCCTCGTAAAAGGCCTCGTAAAAGTACGAAAATAATAAATCTTCTTTCAATTACACGTAATTAAATTGTTTGAAAATCCTAAGAAACGGACACGTTCAATTAACATCAAGAATTAATTATACTCAACTTTAAAAAAAAATTATACTCAAAACATGTTTTACAAATTTACAACATGTGGAATGAAATCATATTCTACAAGTTGCAAGTATATATACTTCTTCTTCCCCACCTCAAAGTGGGCCCATATATGGTCCACTTCCAAAAAGAAGTTTTTGGGGTTTGGGGGCCCATAACCCCGTAGCCCATATGTACTCGCCCACATATCTCTCTATCTGCCGCTTTCTCGTTTGTTTTCCTTGTATCTATTTCAACAATTATTGTATTTTATTTTTTTGCTTAGTCAGAGCGTGAAGTGGAGTCCGTTACCGTGAGAGAGCAAAAAGGACAACACCACGTGGCGACCGTCTTGTTGTGATTAGGAAGGTCGTCTAAACGTCACGTATGTTATTTATTTCCTTCCCTTCTAATGCCAACGTGGACTCATGGGAATGTGGGTTCGACACGGGTCCATCCCGTCTTCTCCCACTTGCCCTCTCCTGGTCTGGTTGTGTCAACTTTTGCCCCCCTCTAGAATTGGAAGTTTGGTACCGGACTATCGGTATTTGAGATATATCAAATACCGTATCGAATTTATTATTATTTGATATTACCGAATATTGGCTTATTTTTTAGGAATTGGGATTGAGATTCATTTTGAAATATTATTCAATATTTAGGATTACAGGATTGAGATGGTATATACTGAAACATCGAGAAATATCAAAAATTAAAAATTAATGAAATATAGCACACAACCTTTGGTCATTCCTCATTCTTTTACAACTTAGAAGCCCCCATCCAACTCAATTTTGACTTTTATGTTTAAGTGACTCTCGTCTCACACTTAATCTCTTGTTATTTTCATAACACTAGTATTAGTCGTGTCTCAACCTTCAATTCATCAAATTAAAGATTACCAATGACAAGAATTTGAGATCGATGTCACCTCTACTCCATTCTCCTCGTCCATATTATAGCTCTAGCCAAACTCAAGACTCTTTGCTTAGTCTCTTTGCCCCAAATTAAACAATCATATATAATTTATATATATTTAATTATAATTGCATATACAATTAATTTTATATTCGATAATAACAATTGAGATACAGAAGTACTGATCAGGATATCAAAATATTTAGGATATTATTCGGTATTTGAAATTTCGATATATGGTGTACTGATACCGTACCGACTTCCACCCCTACCCTTCCCCATCTAATTCAATTATATTTTATTACATTATTATTAACCGAGTTACTATGCTTAAGTTTTTTGTAGTTTAAAAATAATTGACCTGATTTACATTGTATTCATGTTCAAGTACACAAAGATATGTATATAGAGATTATGTAGATGGGTGTTTGGTGCCAATGGATGGATTAAATTGGAAGGTGATTCTATAATCATTTACAAGTAACAATCACTGGAGAATATATACCATAATATCATCCGACTCTGGATCTTGATTTTGGGTTCACATATATAACTACAGACCTCATCCAGCATTAACTTGATCTGATAGGGTAAACTAGCTTTTGGTATATGGTATCGTGTAGAACATAAAGTATAATTAATGACGTCTATTAAACTTCAAACCGGTAAGCCAAACCAATTCGAAACAAAGATGTAAATTGTAAAATAAATAATTGAATTGCATCCTCCAACCTCTCATTTTGATTATGTTCTCGCTGTTGTATAACAAAGCTGCTTCACCATAAAGCTAGACGACGTCGGATTCGTCAAAGTAGTGCGTTTTAAACAAAGAAAAAAAATACTGCGCAGTTGCATCAAACTACGTCGTTCTAAACTAATCGTCCATCAAAGTCTTCCATCTAGGATCTTCTTCCACAGATCATCTCCTCTCTTCCTCGTCGACTTTTTCATCTGCTCGACATCCTCCTCATGATTTATCAAAGGGCGATGCCTCTTCCAAGCCACCTCCCTACCTCAAGATCATGATGACCTGAAGATGACCGTTCCATTCAAATCCTCTCTCAAGAAGCCAACATGTCTTTACAACGGTCACTAAGTACTTTTGCCTATAAAATCTAGGGTTTGTAATACATTTAGACTTGGCAGTTTGCATTAGAAGAATAAGAGAGTGTCTTCTGTTGCTTTGGGTCCAGTTTGTAACTTCAGTAGAACAATCACAGTGTTTTGAACTGGGTGATATGTTCTTGGGAAGTTTGTCTGTGTGTCTGTCAAAGAGCCAATCCGTTGGCTTGGCTCTGAACCTTCTTCTGCGTATCTATTCTCAAATACATATATAAAACTATTTTCTTTTAAAAGGCTGCTTCTTCCTGAAGAACATTTGTTTCAATTGAGAGCGTCCTATCTTGCAAAATCGAGTAGTCTACTGCTTTCTAAGTTCACAATTGGTATCAGAGAAGGTTCTTTGCTGGATTAACTATCACCAAAGAAGATCATCAAAATGACTGGGTTTTCATCAGCACCTGCATCCTATTCTGCCAACACAAATCCTCCATGGTTTGATGGGACGAACTATTCTGTCTAGAAAAAAAGAATGAAGATCTACCTAAGAGGAGTTGATGGAGATCTATGGAGTATTGTTCGAAAAGGACCATTCCCCATGGATGATGATGATGAAGAGAAATGGGAAGATGAGCAGAAGGTATCCTCTCAATTTGACTCAAGAGCAATGCATCTTCTTTTCTCGGCACTTTCACCTGAAGAAAGAAACCAAGTGGCACAATGTGAGTCTGCCAAAGAACTTTGGGAGTCATTACAAACCACTCATGAAGGTACGTCAAAGGTAAAAAAAAAAGTAGAATTGATGTGCTATTAAATGAGTATGAATCTTTTGAAATGAGTTTAGGAGAGTCCATTTCCAGTATGTACAAGAGATTTAATGGTCTAATAAACAGATTAAAGGGACTAGGGAAAGTGTTTGCTACAAAGGATCTAGTTAGAAAATTTTTGAGAAGCCTACCTAGGCAGTGGCTTCCCAAAAGAACTGCTATAAAAGAGGCAAAGGATTTAAATGTTCTATCAATTGAAAGGCTAGTAGGATCACTTCTTAGTCATGAAGAAGTAATCACTCAAATGAATAAGGAAGATAGTAGGCGTAAAAAGGTGATTGCTTTTAAAGCGCAAGAATATGATAGTGATCTAGAATACGAGATAAGTGAAGAGTTTGAAAGATAATTTGCTCTTGTAAGCAGAAAATTTCACAGAATGTTGAAAATAAAAAGAGAGTTTCAGGCCAATAAAGGCTATCTTGACACTAAAAATAATGAAAATCGTTTTTCTGATAACAAGAGAGATAGGGATGAGAGATTTCTTTTGAAATATTTAGACAAGAACCTGTCAAACAAACATTTTCTGGAAAGAAATAAACAACCTATTGACAAAGGATCAGAAATAAGAGAAAGGTATAAGGGAGACCAGAGGTCTCCCAGTGAAAATGATCTAACCATTTGTTTCAAGTGTGGTAAGACATGACATATGCGCTCTAGGTGTCCTCTAAATATTAAAGCGAAAGGCACATGCAGCATCCTGGAGTGATTTTAGCTCTGAAGAAGAAGAGGAAGCAATCAACTTGGCTTATATGGCTTATGCTTCCAAAGGAGAAGATGAATCTATGTCCTCCAACAACGATGATCAGACCTTCCCTGCAAGCTATCAGGTAATTAATGACAGTGAGTCTGAAAAAGATGAACAGTTTAAACCAAATGTTGATTTCTTACATGCTTTAGAAAATCTGCAGAATGAATGTAATAGACTTAGGAGTAAGTATTGTTTGCTCATGACAGATAATCAGACTATGAAGAGGGAAATAAATAATCTTAACAGGACAATAAGCTTCCAGAATGAAAGTCAAGATAAACTAAATAAACATTTTGAACTTAAAGATGAGAATCAAAGATTAGCTATGATCTGTAAGAATCAGTTCTGGAAACTATCTAACAAGCAAGCTGTATCTAATCATCAAGAAGAGTCAGTAACAACTTTCAGGTATCCTAGTAAGCTTTCTATTAATAAAACCAGAAAGTATCCATTCGTTTATACATGCTCTCATTGTAAAAGAAAAGGTCACTTGGTAAAGTTTTGCTATGACTTGAGAAAACCAGTTGTGTATAGATCATTTTGGGTACCTAAGTGTACTAACCTATGATTGATTGCATAATCTTTGAGAAAATGAGAACATATGGTTCCTGGATAGTGGTTGCTCCCACCACATTACATGTAAGAAGAAATTATTTTCATGTTTAAAGTACAAAAAGGGTGGTAAGGTAGTTTTTGGTGATGACCGAGTTGGAATAATCATGGGAAATGGCACAATAGGAAAAAGCCCTTTCCCAACAATTAAAGATGTTCTTTTTGTTAAAGGTTTGAAACATAATCTTCTCTCCATAAGTCAATTATGCAGTACCGAAAACAGGGTAGTATTTGAATCTTCATCTTGCCAAATCATTAGGATTAAAGATAACAAGCTATTGTTCAGTGGAACTAAGAAAAATAACATGTATGTTTTAAATCTAAACTGTCTTAAAACATTTAATGAAACCTGTTTTCAAGCTACCTTACATGAACTTGAAATGCTGTGGCATAGAAAATTAGGACACATATGCCTTTCAAAACTGTCAAAGCTGTCTAAAATGAAATTTGCCAGAGGAATTCCTGTTTTAAAAGAGAATTCAAAGCTCTTATGTGAGAATTCAAAGCTCTTATGTGATGCATGTGTTGGTGGTAAAATGGCTAAAAAGAGTTTTAAGTCAAAAAGGGATATAACCACCACTGAACCATATGAATTAATTCATATGGATCTCTTTGGACCGACAAATGTGGTCAGTCTTGGAGGTAAGTCATATGCTTTTGTCTTGGTTGATGATTTCTCTAGATACACTTGGGTTTATCTTCTGACTTCTAAGGATGAAGCTTTTACTCATTTTAAGATGTTTGTAAATCTCATTTCTAATGAGTCTGAAAAAGGTATTAAATCCATTCGAAGTGATAATGAGGGGAATTTATATCTGAACATTTTGGTGAGTTATGTAATGATAGAGGGATAAATCATACATTTTCTGCTCCTAGGACACCTCAGCAAAATGGTGTGGTAGAAAGAAAGAATAGAACTATAATAGAAACAGCTAGGACGATGCTTTTGGACTATGGATCTCCCAAATTTCTCTGGGGAGAAGCTGTCATGACAGCTGTTTATACAATAAACAGAGTACTGATCAGAAAAACCTTAAACAAAACACCTTATGAAATTCTAAAACAGAAAACACTAAACTTAGGATATTTTCATCCTTTTGGTTGCAAATGTTTTATCCTAAACACTAAGGACCATTTTTATAAGTTTGATGCTAAGTCTGATCCAGCTATATTTCTAGGATATTCTATCAAGGGACAGGCTTATAGAGTATACAATCACAAATCCAAAAGAGTAGAGGAATCAGTTTTTGTCAAATTTGATGAATCAATGAACGCTAACAAGGTTAATGTAGAAAGTGTAGATTTCTTATTTCCTGTGACAAAGGAAGTGGAAGAAGATCCAGGAAAGGAGGAAACTTCACTAAAAGAGACAAAAGAAGATAAAAGGGAAGACATGAGCTCTGATGAAGAAAAGAATGCACCAGGTTTCATTCAGAAGAGACATCCTCCATCTTAAATTATTGGAGGACTTCACGACAAGATGCACACCAGAGGCAAGTATAATCCAGGTCAGTATGCCTTTATATCCTTAATAGAACCTAAAAATTACAAAGAAGCTTTAACTGATGATGAATGGATACATGCTATGCAAGAAGAACTCCTCTAATTTGCTAGACTGAAGGTATGGGAATTAGTCCCAAGACCAATAGGTAGACTGATAATTGGAACAAAATGGGTGTTTAGAAACAAAACTGATGAGCTTGGACAAGTAACTAAAAATAAAGCGAGGTTAGTGGCTCAAGGATAGTCTCAGGAAGAGGGAATTGACTTTGAAGAATCTTTTGCACCAGTTGCTCGTATTGAATCTATTAGGCTACTGTGTGCTTATGCAAGCTATATGAAAATTCTCCTATTTCAAATGGATGTAAAAAGTGCTTTCTTAAACGGAGAAATTAAGGAAGAAGTGTATGTAAGTCAACCACCAGGCTTCATTGATCATCAATTTCCAAACCATGTGTTTAAACTAAACAAAGCGTTATATGGATTAAAACAAGCCCCAAGTGCATGGTTTGAAAAACTATCATCATTTCTCATAAGCAAGGGATTTACTCAAGGAAGTGTGGATAAAACTCTATTCATTAAGAAAGAAGAATCAGACACCCTCATTGTACAAGTTTATGTTGGCGACATAGTATTTGGAGCAACAAATCCAGACATGTGCAATGATTTCTGTGAATCCATGAAATCTGTATTTGAAATGAGCATGATGGGAGAACTTTCCTACTTTCTATGATTACAAATTAAACAAACAAGCTCACGAATTGTCATATCTCAAGGGAAATACATAGATTCAATGCTTAAAAGGTTTGATTTAAACTCTGTTAGTCCAAGTACAACACCAATGGCTACAAACTTAAAATTAGACAAAGATGAATCTGGACTACCTATGTGTGAAAGAAAATACAGAGGGATGATTGGCTCACTTCTATACCTAACTGCCAGTAGACCAGATATTCAATACAGTGTAGGTTTATGTGCTAGGTTTCAGTCCAAACCAAAAGAAAGTCATCTTAAAGCTGTGAAACGAATTTTCAGATATGTAAAAGGAACTATAGAAGTTGGTTTATGGTATCCTATCACTGATTCTTTTGAACTTGTTGGATATACTGATTTTGATTTTGGAGGGAGTCTAGTAGATAGGAAAAGTACTTCTGGAACCATACAATTTCTTGGTCCAGCACTTGTGTCTTGGTTTAGCAAGAAGCAAGGTGCAGTTGCACTACCCACTGCTGAAGCAGAGTATATGGCAGCTGGAAGCTGCTGTGCTCAGCAAATGTGGATGAAATCCCAGCTATTAGATTATGGTTTTAAAATAACAGATATTCCTGTATGCTGTGACAATACAAGTGCAATTTGCATGACAAAAAACCCTATCCAACACTCCAGAACTAAGCATATTGAAATAAAATACCACTTCATTTGTGATTTAGTTCAAAATGAAAATGTACGATTAGAATTTGTTTCAACTGAAGACCAATTAGCAGACATACTCACTAAGCCTCTACCTAGCGAACGCTTCTTGCAATTATGTACTGAAATAGGCTTAAAATCTAGCTGGCAGATTGAAAATCTAAAAAGGTAAACCTTTATTGGTTTCTTTTTGCTCTAGGGGTTGCTTGTCTTGGTTTATGCATTTTCTCTACTTTTTAGCTCATCTATGCTAGTTTTCAAGGCAAAATATGTGCATGCTGAAATGATTATTGAGCTGCCGTCGTTACATCTTCCTCTCACCTTTAGTTAGAATCTGTCTATTTAAGCAACTCTGTGCAACACATTTCTCCTCACCTCGCCAACTCTTCTACTTACCACACACACACACAACATGAGTGATCATCTCCCTAGGCCTTTTTGTTTTGATGGCCTTGTCCATACCTTCCCTGGCTACATGTTTCATGAGCCAGTAGCCATCAACAACCATCGTCATCTCCGTCGTTTTGAAAATAGGAGGCTTCACCACATAACTCAGTCAGATCCTTATGAGTTTAAGATTTACAACTTTGAAATCGTGTCTCTGATAGAAGGGTTGGGCTGGGACTATCTGCTGAGACAGCCACTGCACCCTGCTTGTCCTGGTGCAGTTAAGTACTTCTATTCCAATCTCCGCTCTCAAGGAGTCAGCTCCAGGAGTTTCACTACTGTTGTGGTTGGTCACCTTCTAACCATTCCAGTCGAAGCTCTTAATGAAATCCTCGGTTTCCCATCAGAAGGAAGGGATATTGCTCATCCTAGTGAGTTTTGGAAGGAGGAATTCAATCTTTGTGTCGAGTATAACAATTTCTCAACTGAACCAACTGGTGGTTCAGATGTCCCTATCCCTGTTGACTGGCTGCCTCCTCGACTCAGAGTGTTTCATCACTTCCTAACCCATGTGTTCTTCCCTCGTTCTTTCAACCTAGACCGGGTTTTGCCAATGGATCTCTGGATCATTGCTAGTGCCACTACCAAGCGCAAGCTTGATTTTTCAAGTCTGCTCTTCATCCATCTCCTCCCTGTCGGAGATTAGAATTATCAGGTTCTGCTCCCTTTTGTATCAATCATAACTCGGTTGCTCATCAACCTTGGGGTTGAACTTTCAGATTTTAGAAGCGTGTCTTCTACAATGTATGTGAGTGCGTTGAACGTACTCATGATACTCAATCTCCCCACAGAGATTCCTCTCCCTCCTCAACCTTCAGCTTCTCTTCTTGGCCCTCGTCCCAAGCTATCTTCTTCCAAGAAGGCCAAATCTGCTGGTGAAACCAGCAAGGCTGGTGATTTGGTCTTCTCCATCTTTGAGGGGAGCTCTTCCTCGGATGACTTTGCAGCCTCTGCTCCCGCTCCTTAGATATGTTTCTCCCAGGGGGAATCTGTTTCAAATGTAGTTTCTTTTTATTCTGCAATAGGGTATCCATCTTTTGTAATGGTGTCCTCACGGACTAAGTTTATTTAGGGATTCTTAGATGTAGGGGAAATCCACTTTTGTTCAACATGCTCTTTTTAGAGTCATGTTTTATATCTACTATTGTAACCTTGTTAGTTTTTAATGCAAATTTCTTCTTTTCGAGTGCTGGTCTCTGTGGTTTGCTTGTTCTTTCTTTGTTGCAGGTCAGACTTCTTGGACGAAGAGGGAAATTGTTGTATAACAGAGCTGCTTCACCATAAAGCTAGACGACGTCGGATTCGTCAAAGTAGTGCGTTTTAAACAAAGAACAAAACACTACGCAGCTGCACCAAACTACATCGTTCTAAACTAATCGTGCATCAAAGTCTTCCATCGAGGATCTTCTTCCACAGATCATCTCCTCTCTTCCTCGTCGACTTTTTCATCGTCTTCCATCGAGGATCTTCTTCCACAAATCGAGTAGTCTGCTGCTTTCTAAGTTCACACTCGCTCTATTCGAATTATCGAAACAAACCGATTTTTCTTATGGAGTTTTCTTTGACCCAGACGAACAAAAGCAGCTCCTCGAGCAGGGAAAGTGAGTTGGAACAAAGCATATAAACAAACACTTAGCACACAGTGACACGAGGAAAGAGACAGCAGTAGACAGTAGTTTTAAACACTCCATTTCTGCTAACCTTAAAAGCATTTCCCATCAACCTTAAAAGCTGAAACACCCTAAAATGTGACCATAAAGCTAACTTGTAATACAAAATCCCCCCAATTCCTTAACCTCACCATAAATATCATAAACAAGTAATTAGCCTTCCATTAGAAAGGGGGGAAAAAGAAAGATTTGTAAAATCTATTGTTGGGAAACTGGTTCCTTTTATAGTAGAGTAGAGGATTAGCAAAAGAGCTACCTAGATTAGTATAAAGGTTGCTGCCTGCCTGCTGCCATAATTTGGAAGCTTGCTGCTTTATTTTTGGGCAAAAGTTTTGCACTAATGATGTCATTACTTTATAATTAATTAATTTGATCAACTATGGTGTATATAATAATTAAAAGGTGTTATAGAAGGAAGCAAAAGTGAAAGGAATTTGGCTGCAGCAGCTGGAAAAAGGGCCATGGATTGGAACTGGTTGAACTCATTGGGCCAGGAGAGGGAATATACTAAAAATGCAGAGCTAGCTAGATTAATTCACTTCACAATACTTTTAACCTAGCTAATAAAACTTTGGCAGCTTTTCTTGCACACTCTTCTGCCTTTTCTCTGTCGAGTGTTTATCGAACTAATTTTTGACGATTTCATTGAAATTTCATTAGTATATGACTATATGGTGTGATTAGCTTCGTCCTAAATCAGAAAATTCATTCTTCTTAAATTCCTCAACAAGAATTCTCAGTAAAAAAAAAAAAATCACTAACCCATACATGGAAGGTATAACGGAAGGACCGGGAATTCAATAAAACTGATACAATAAAATCATTTATATTTATAATTTATCTCAATCAAATGCCTCTCATTTACTACTCAAGTTAGGTTGCATAACCATGGGTTATGCACCCATCAATAACCAAATCTGGACCCTTCATTTAGAAAATCCAGATCTAAGGATGGAGAATTAAAAGCCATTTTTATTTTCACTAGCTTTCTTAATTGACTCATATCTTTTTCGTTTTAACTCAAATTTTAATTTTTTTTGTACAGATGGAATGAGTTCATCGTGCTCTACAAAATGAGATCAATTTTCAATATTTATTGAGGAAAAAAAATTCTGGCCTCTCGGTACCAACTGCATACCATATGGTATCTTCTTCGTTTTTAATTCGTTTTTGAAAACGTTTGCACAGCAGGGACGAGTTCATCATGATCTATTGGATCTACAAATTTCTGGGTGAACAAATTACAAGACAAAAAAATACCACACAATACCATACAATACCACCCTGGTACGTGGTGGTATCTTATGGTATACAATGTTAAAAGTCGTAAATGACAATTAATATACTTCTACTATCATGTATTCAACCATCCTACAGTTTTGGTTTGTGTCATACCACCATGGTACGCTTTTCAAACCATAGGTATGCTCTTATTTCAATACCAGTCAATACCATATGGTATAGACTGGTATAAAATGACTCAATTTTTTTTGTTCGAAAAATATATCAAAGTGGATATCATTTTGAAGAGCACAATTAATCTGATCTAACTGTGCAAAAAAAATTAAATTTCGACTTAAAACGAGTGAGAAATCGTCCGTCAAAGATTAAGGAGGGGAAAATTAAAGGCTTTCCAAAAGAGAGAGGATGCTGATGTCATGCTGATGTGAGCGGGTTATTCATAGTTACTCACCATAAGGTTACTGACCTGATCCATTCCCCTCATTTACCACTTCCCCGGCTCAAGATAGGGTGCATAACCATGGGTTATGCACCTATCAATAACCAAATCTGGACCCTTCATTTAGAAAATTCAGATCTAAGGATGGAGAATTAAAGGCTATTTTTATTTTCACTAGCTTTCTTAATTGACTCATATCTTTTTTGTTTTAACTCGGATTTTAATTTTTTTTGCACAGATGGAACGAGTTCACCGTGCTCTACAAAATGAGATCAAGTTTCAATATTTGTTTAGGAAAAAACATTCTGGCCTCTCGGTACCAACTGCATACCATATGGTATCTTCTTCGTTTTTAATTCGTTTTTGAAAATGTTTGCACAGCAGGGATGAGTTCATCATGATCTACTGGATCTACACATTTCTGGGTGAACAAATTACAGGACAAAAAAATACCACACAATACCATACAATACCACCCTGGTACGGGGTGGTATTGTATGGTATCTTCTTCGTTTTTAATTCGTTTTTGAAAACGTTTGCACAGAAGGGACGAGTTCATCATGATCTATTGGATCTACAAATTTCTGGGTGAACAAATTACAGGACCAAAAAATACCACACAATACCATACAATACCACCCTGGTACGGGGTGGTATTGTGGTATTGTGTGGTATACAATGTTAAAAGTCGTAAATTACAATTAATATACTTCTACTATCATGTATTCAACCATCCTACAGTATTGGTTTGTTCATACCACCATGGTACGTTTTTCAAAACATAGGTATGCTTTTATTTCAATACCAGTCAATACCATATGGTATAGGCTGGTAAAAAATGACTCAATTTTTTTTGTTCGAAAAATATATTAAAGTGGATATCATTTTGAAGAGCACAATTAATCTGATCTAACTGTGCAAAAAAAATTAAATTTCGACTTAAAATGAGCGAGAAATCGTCCGTCAAAGATTAAAGAGGGAAAAATTAAAGACTTTTCATGAGAGAGAGGATGTTGATGTCATGCTGATGTGGACGGGTTACTCATGGTTACTCACCATAAGGTTACTCACCTGATCCATTCCCCACTTCCCCACATTAGTTTTGGAAACATGCAAAGCAAAAAACCCATCTTAATGATCAATCATTGGACAACATATGATCAAACATTATTAGTTTCTTTTGATTGAAGCATGTATCAACATTAATGCACACACTAAGTAGAATTTCCCAAAAAAGGACACCACTACATTGGTTGAAATTTCCCCTCCTTAATTATTATGTTCCCCCCTCCCTATTCTCCAACATATTGGAAGGTATAACTGACTAATATAATGTTTCTTTTTTTTGGTTGATTTTCTCGAACAATTTTAGTCAATATGACGAGCTTGGTTTTCAACACAATTTAAGAGCTTCAAGTGTCAATAAGATAACTGTAAAAAAAAGTGTCAAAAAAGATTTTTGGTTTGAATCCACATATCCTCTTGTATGAACCGTCATGATGAATTAACTTTCAACTGAAGGACTATATAAGAAAATAACACAAGATCATTTCTTTCACATATTTCTATTAAGCTGTTAGACGAGCTGCTAATGTATGAAAATAAAATAATTTTTTTTAAATCAAATTATTTAGATATGTCGATTCATGATTTGAAAGAACATACATCAAAATGATGTGAAATAACATTAAAAATTGATTTCGAAATCAAACGATTAAATTTCCATGATTTAGTTATCTAAACAATAAGAGGAAGCTAACTAATATGTTGCTCATAAAAACTAATGAATTTTATAAATGTTATCCAAATTTAACAAACACGTCGCTTATAAAAAAACAGATTCATCCAAGAATATAGTATGAAGAATTGAAGATTACCCATTCAACTAAATGAAGACATGAAATTTATCACGAAAAATGGGGGAGGAATTATGAACAATTGAACATGGAAAACCGTTTTTCAAAGCAAGGATTACTTTTCAGTTTTATTTTCTTTTCTCTTTTTGAATTTGTACTTGATAAAAGTTGTTACAAGTTAGACATCCAGTAACCGATACTTCCGCGACTTTTACATATATTTACAAAAAAAAATTTAATGTTTTCCGGCGAGGAAAAACTTGTGTTTGAACTCAATTAATGCACCTTTGACTTCTTGGACAACGATAATTACACGGTCCACTCCTCTCCGAACAATGTTCGAACGAGGGTGTTTGATGTTTTGATGGTTTTTTGGGAACAAACTACGTTACTCTACTCCTATGGAGGTTCAGTGAGAGCTCCGAAAACTAAAAGCTGATTTGCAGGGAAAAGATAAATTTTGACATAGTGTGTCAAATGATTGGTTGTGGAACCCTTTTCCCGTCTTCGTTTCTCCTATTTATAGCCAATAGGAGTAACTGCCTTGGTAACCGTCTTGGTAACTGCTGGCCGGCTTGTTGCTCCAACCGCCTTAGGGACCCCTTTTCGTTGCCTTGGTTGCCAATTGGTAACCGTTGTCTTGGTCTTCACCTCCATTGCCTTGGATCTCCTTGACCCGTCTTGTTGACTAGTTGGTATCCATCGCCTTGGAGGCCCTTGTCCCGTCTTGGGGTTGGTGGGTACTTGATGGCCTCGATGCCGGGTCGGGTTGGTGTTGAGCCTTGTCGCCCTGTCATGACTGGATGGGGTTGAGGTTATTTGCCTTAGCCTCCATGATGAAGTCTTGATCGCACCCTCGGCTGCTTGATGACTCCCCACTCTTGTGGTCTTGAGACCGCTACCATCTCATGACACCAAGTCCTCCTCATTAACTTGTTGGTTGTTACCAAGCCGTCTCATCGGCTTGATACCTTCCGGCATGCCACCAACCAAGCCCATGTAATCAACTTGACACCCCTTGCTACCAAGCTAGTCCTGGTGGCTTGATCTCCATACTTAGTTTTTGTAGCCTCATCAAGTGGTAAGTTGCACCCTGCCGGTTTGCTACACCGTGAAGGTGCTACCAAGCCCGTCTTTGGACTTTGTCTCCATATGACCTCATAAGGGCTGAGCTCGGCATCCTGGTCGATCCATCCATAGTTGGGTGGCCACCTTAGCTAGTCACCATGCCTTAGTCGAATTTCTTGTCTTGTTGGCTTGATACCCTGATGTCTGGCTATCAAGTCCGTCTTGTTGGCTTGATATCCAGACTTAGTTTCTGTATGACTCTCTTAGTTGGTACCTGGCTTGGCCCCCTGTTGCCTGGCCACCAAGTCAGTCTTGCCGGCTTGATACCCCCTTGGGGTCATGGTACCCTGTCGCCTTGCTTGGCTGCCAAGCCTGTCATGCCAGCTTGGTACCTTGTAGGGGTCTTGGTACTGAGGTCGCCTTGCCCGCCTGGTACCCCCTTAGCTCCATACTTAGCCAATTTTTATATCTTTTGGTATCAAGCCTAACTTGTCGGCTTGATACCCCCTTGGGGTCATGGTACCCTGTCGCCTTGCTTGGCTGCCAAGCCTGTCATGCCAGCTTGGTACCTTGTAGGGGTCTTGGTACTGAGGTCGCCTTGCCCGCCTGGTACCCCCTTAGCTCCATACTTAGCCAATTTTTATATCTTTTGGTATCAAGCCTAACTTGTCGGCTTGATACCCTCTTGTTTGGCCCCCTTATTTGGTATCAGGCTCGGTACCCGGTCGTTTGGCACCCCATTGTGTCGCCTTGTTTCCAAGACTTAGTTTTTGTAGGTCAAATTTCATACTAAGGGGTGGAGGCATCGTTCGGCAATGGGGGCCTCGGAGACGGGTCGACCATCGTATAGAGGAGAAGGGGGTGGGCCACTTAGGCCCAAAAATCTAACCCAACTAGGCCCAGCTGGCTCTTTTAATCATTAATGTTGAGCTGGCCTTATAAATTCATTAATCTCTTGTAATTAATCGATGTGGTACAAGCTGATTTTTTATGGGTAAACAGTTAAAATGTAGGATTTTGATTAATATCCTATTAAATATAACAAGTACAATATACCATTTTTTATTTTAAAAATTACTAACTACGAATTTGTAAATCCTAATAGATATTTACTTACTTTACAAATGAATCTTCTTTTTTTTATCGAAACCTGTGGTTTACAAATGAATCTTTGCAAAAGGAAAAAAAACACTTTACAAATGAATATATCTACAAATTTTAGATATAAAGCTCACAACCAAAAATAATATATTGATACGAATGACAAACCCCACCTTTCTTTGGTCTCAAATTATTCAACCAACATGATAATAATGCTAATATTAGCTCTTGCAAAACTATAAATTGTTTGGATGGATGAATTAGAAAATAATAAAATTTTGGTCAATTGTTTCATTTTATAAAATAAATAATTTAAAATGAGCCAATTTGAATTACTGATTTGTTACTTCTTTCCAAGACAATTATTTTTTTTAAACGAGTCAATTTGAAATATGCCAAACCAAATTGTTCCATCCAAATTTTATGTTATATTACAAGAAAAATTTATCAAATTATCTCAAAATTAAAAAATTATATCAAATTAATCAGTTAAAATTTTCAACCCAATTTTCAACAAGAAAAATTCATGAAGAATTCGAGCCAAACGCAGAAAGAAGGAAAAGAAATAAAAGAAAAGAAAAGGGGAGGGAGAGAGTATATAAGGCAAGTAAACAGTAAATCCGGAAAGTAAAAAAGAAAAGGTTAGAATAAATAGATTGTGAGATGTGAGGGTTGTAGTTAGTTAACTCTCCATATGAGCTGGATCCACTCTTTCAGGAGTGTCCCACCTCACTTTCTCAAATAAAAATATCTCACTATTATTCTCTAAAATTTCTTATAAAATAGGGCATTGTTAGGGCGATAAAATTTGAATTTTAGGGCGACGAATAAAAAACTAACCCTAAAACCTTCTTCCTCATTCGTCTCCTTCCTTTTGTTCGGAACAGAAGAATCCGGCAGCAGCAATAGGGAAGCGGCGGTGGGCAGGTTGAAGTGGCCAGTGGGCCGTTGAAAAGATTTCCCAACAGTTCTTAATTACTTTTGACCCATAATTATTCCAACAGTTGCCGGAGTTCAGTTTCCATGACAACTGCACCAAGCAAAAAAAAAAAAAAAACTAAACTAGAGAAGAAGAATCATCACCAATTCACCATCAAAGCTCGTGCAAGGGAACTGCACCAAAAGTGTCATGTTTACTTTTATTTTTTTCATTTGTGAAAAAATTGACAGTGACAGCAGCGGCCACAGACAGGATTAGCAGGGATCGGAGGGTAAGAGTGTCAATTTGGTACATTTTAGGGCGATAAAATTTGAATTTTAGGGCGACGAATAGCAATTCAGATAGAATATAGGTCAATTACACAAATGAGCACTCAACTTGGGACTACTCCAAATAAGTCCATCAATGTTGACTTCTAATTATTTGGACCAACTAACATTAATAGTCGCGTACTCTGTTCATTCTCTGTTAGCCAATTCCACCACGGGAATGATAAAACGTTGGAATAAACTTAATCAATCGAGCAACAGATCCTAATGTGTACTTGATTTGATCTAGCCCAACAATAAAAAAAAGTCATCAACAATTATGGATAATAATTGTATTAAATAAGCATTAGCATTACCATTTACAATCAAGTTGGAGTTTGGATATTACAAAATTTAAGGTCTATCAATTCATATCTCGTGTTCGGTAATTTGTTAAAGCTATCAAGTGAGTCGTTTCATCTCGCGTGTATTTCACAATAAGTCCAAAGTCTGTTTCACATCTCAATTCGAACTTCGTCGAGTTTCTTCGCACATTGTTTTCCACCTTCTTTGATTTACAATATACTATGAAACAATAAGCTAATCTGACTCTCCTTCTTACCCAATAACTAAATTGACGAAAATCTGTATGATCATTTTTACTAATTTGAAGTGAGTTGGACATGTTGAGTTAACCAATTTGAACCCAAAAACTAATGAAGCTTATAAATTGGAAGTTATTTTAACTTAATCAAAACCTTACTGATAAATGCATCAATATTGAAAGTATGACGACTAGATTGTTAATGACTATAAAGTTCAGTGACCTGTAATCCGCGCTGATGCAACCCAGCAAAACAGATGAATTGAGCTTCAAGCTCATAATCTCATATCACAAAAAAAGGAAAACAAAAATAATAATAAACCTTCCATTTGTTTGCTCCCTCTCCTCAATAATTAATTGATTTTTCTTTCTCCTTTTCCCCATTATCAAATAATCCAAAAAAATAAAACTCACCTTCTCATTCATTTTTCTTCCTTCTTCTCTCCTTTCGTCCCCTTTTCTCTCCAACAATTCTCGAGCTTCAGTTTTTCTTTCCCCTTTCTTTTCGCTCTCTTCCGTAGAACTCTCTCAGTGTGAGAGAGAGCTGTCTTCTCGGCTCAACCTTTCTTCTTCTCACTTTCCTTTTCCTCCTGTTCCTTGATGCCAACTTCCAACCTCAAGCTATTGTGAATTTCTCGCTTTCCTCTGTTCTGTCTCCCCTTTCATATTACCCTTCTTTTTGATTCTTCGGTCTTTCAATTGCGGTGTGGCGGGATCGCAGTTTGTCTTTTCCCGTTTCGGGTTACTGGAGAAAGGATCAGAAGAACTATGAATCCCGGCAATGGAAGGGGTGTTGTCTCTTCTGTTAGCTCTAGGGTTAGCAGGAAATCTAGTGAAACCGTCCCTGATCAGTTCCCGGTGGGGCTCCGTGTTATGGTCGTCGATGACGATCCCACTTGCCTTATGATCCTGGAAAAGATGCTCAGAACTTGCAAGTATGAAGGTAAACGCTAACTTCCCAGCTCCCCCTCTTCCCCTTGTCAGCTTGGGCACTGAAAAGATGTAAATTTAGATTCGAGATTTAGCTTCCGCAAAGATACGCCAAATTTTGTAGTTGTTATGAACTTAGCCGATTGTGGGTTGGTGATAAAGATGTGAACTTGGTTTGACTTGGTATGATTTGATTTGACCAGTTTTTACACTTTGATTTGGATTTGATTCTTTTGTTTGTGTTCTATTTTCAGTGAAAAGATGCAGTAGAGCAGAAGAAGCCCTATCAATCCTACGAGGGAATAGCAATGGCTATGATGTCGTCATTAGTGATGTTCATATGCCAGACATGGACGGATTCAAGCTGTTGGAGCAGGTTGGTCTGGAAATGGATCTTCCCGTTATAAGTAAGCAAATTTCTCCCTCTTTTATCTTCACATTTGATCTCCATAACTCAATTCGGGTTCTAATGATTAGTGGGAGTTTGGTGCAGTGATGTCCGCGGATGACTCAAAGAGTGTGGTGATGAAGGGAGTAACTCATGGTGCTTGTGATTACCTGATAAAGCCGGTCCGGATCGAGGCTTTGAAGAACATATGGCAGCATGTCGTACGAAAGCGAAAGAATGAGTGGAAGGAAGTGGAGCAACAGTCTGGGAGTGCGGATGACGGACAGCCGAAGCAATCGGAGGATGGTGATTACTCGTCCTCGGTCAATGAAGGCAGTTGGAGAAACTCGAAGAGAAGGAAAGATGACGATGAGGATGGAGAGGATAGGGATGACACTTCCACGTTGAAGAAGCCTCGTGTGGTTTGGTCCGTGGAGTTGCATCAACAGTTCGTTGGTGCTGTCAATCAGCTTGGAATTGACAGTATGTTGTCTCTCTCTCCCTTACGCTTACTATTTATTGTAAATTACACTGCCAACTAGGGCTTTAATTTTTTGGATCCATTTAGTTAAGCCCCATATATTTTTGGTGGATACAATTGTAGAAGCTGTGCCAAAGAAAATTCTTGAGTTGATGAATGTGCCTGGACTCACTAGAGAAAATGTTGCTAGCCACCTTCAGGTATGGCTCTAACTTGATTTACAAGTCTTTTATTTGGTGGTGTATTTGGGGGAGGAATATTTGGAATTTGCACGTACTTGAACAACTATATCATTTTGGTTGATACTTGAAATGATGCTTGGTGTATTTCCATTTGTGTTGAGCTTTTTTCTTCTAATACGGTACTTGCTCTTGTGAGATACAGAAATATCGATTGTATCTGAGAAGGCTAAGTGGTGTTTCTCA
Source organism: Linum tenue (assembly GCA_946122785.1). Taxonomy (NCBI): domain Eukaryota; kingdom Viridiplantae; phylum Streptophyta; class Magnoliopsida; order Malpighiales; family Linaceae; genus Linum; species Linum tenue. The sequence goes on along the minus strand of CAMGYJ010000011.1, from coordinate 45,901,713 downwards.
GCACCAGAATAATTTGGGCAGCCCTTTCATGAACCCTCAAGATCCCGGATACGGACCATTATCCACTCTCAATGGAATAGACTTGCAAACCTTGGCAGCAACCGGTCAGCTGCCAGCGCAAAGCCTCGCTAATCTTCAAGCAGCTGGATTAGGTCGAGCAGCAATAGCACCCAAATCCAGGATTCCAATCCCAGTGGTGGATCAGAGGAACCTCTTCAGCTTTGAAAACCCTAAGCTTACATTTGGGGATACCCAACAGCAGCCACAACATTTGAACAATGGAGGGAAGCAAATCAACTTGCTTCATGGAATCCCAACCAACATGGAGCCCAAGCAGCTCGTGAATCTGCACCACCAGGGAAATTCAATTCCAGCTGTTCAGAGTGTTCAAAGTGTACACAATGGGTCCTATCAACCGCAGTCAAGAGTGCAGCAGCCAATGGGTAACTATAATCCAGTTTCTCACACTTCACCAATGATTAATTTTCCATTAAGCAGCTCAGCAGAGCTACGAAGCAACATCTATCCTCTCCCAAATAATCCAGCCAAAGGTGGATTTCCAGAAGATGTGACCTCAGAAATGAAGGGATCAACACCCGGATTCGTGCCTAGCTATGATATCTTCAACGAGTTAAATCACCAACAGAAGGTCCACGATTGGGAACTGCAGAATGTAGGGTTGACATTCAATGCTACTCAGCAAGCTAATAATAGCATAGATGTTGTTGGGACTTCAATCGTAGGATCTCCCCATCAGGCCTTCCCATCATCGAGCCAAGGAAGTGGTCTGTCTAGGAATGCATCTGTTGTTCATGCGAACAACAATAATAATGCAATAAGCATGGGGCAACATCATATGAGCAATAATAACTTCTACCACGAGAATAATCCAGTTAGGGTTAAGCTCGAAACCCCATTGTTTCCAGAGCAATTTGGTCAGGATGATCTCATGAGTGCTCTGCTCAAGCAAGTACGTCAGATGTCCTCTTTTATTTGTTATGTTCTTACCCTAAACAATTTGCTCAACACTTTATTTATCTTGTGTTTTATGTTTGCCACTTATTGCAGCAACAAGGAGGGATAGTACCAGCGGAGAATGACTTTGATTTCGACGGGTATTCCATAGACAATATTCCGGTCTAGGAGTGAACAGATGAAGATTCAAGCATGCGTGAGTTCACTCCCTTGTGGCGATGGCCATTGCTGATGTACATAACTGTTGTTTCCTGTGGACCCTCCGAATTTTCTCTTCAACGACAGCAGCATAGCAAATTCGAAAGTTATAGTAGTTTCTTTGTTAGAAGGAAAGAGTTGCCTGCATTTGACCGACGTAGCTGCATTTCACCTGTGAATATACGAGGACAGGCTCTCTGCTGGGTCTCTATTGAACGTGGTGTCGTATAGAAGAACACGATCGATCAAAAAGATCACCAGCAGCAGCATGATATTATGCTAAAGGCATTCCCATGCAAAATTTTGGATGGAACTATTCGGGAGGAAAGTCCAGCAGAAGCAAAAGAGGAACCAAAAGAAATCTAATTCTTAGGAGGGTGGAAATGAACAGACTTGTGGTATTTGAGCTCTTAGAAAAGTTGAAATTCAGTGAAGAATTGATTCATAAGCTTAAGTAGAAGGGTTGCAGAAGGAATGTAGTGCTGCCTTTTCGTTCCCCCATTTTTCTAACCTCTTAATAATACATTTGTTAGGATTTCAGTTTGCTTTTTGATTTCCAGCTTCTTTTCATATTTGTTATTTGAGGAAGCTGACCCGTGCTGTACATACAATCTCTTCACCCCCATTTGATTGCTTTTTCATGCATAAGTGATAAGTCCCTTCTTTCCTGGTATATTTCCCCCCAGGATGTTTCATTTTATCTTCATCTTCCCTTTTGTACTTGGAATTTATTGCCGGAGTCTTTCTCATGTTCTTATATTATTAAAGCTCCTGCTTTGTGTTTCCGAGTTGTAGACAGAAGCAACATTGTACTGAGCTTTTCTGAATTTGAAATGAATTATTTGTCTACAATTGTATTAACATGGTACAAGGATCAAGCAAGGACCATTGTAATTTAGGAAGGCAGCAAGCATGAATTCAGCCCGTACCGTCGCAAAAGTTCACGCCCAGAATCACCTATTAATCTAGATTGGCAGGTATTCTTCTGGTGCTTTGTAGTCACTTAAAAACTAAGTAATCGTCCACCTTTATATTACAGAAAAAGTGAAGTTTATACCAATCATTAATGTAGTGGATTGATGGTTGAAAGGCGAAGGACGGTTTAAGAAGGCGAGGAAGTTGGTTAAACATACAAATTACAAAGTAGCAAAAGCACATTTGGACGGTAGGTATGACAATTTCGACTTAACCTGTTTTACCCGATTTGTTTGGTCTATTTTGGAGCTGGTCTAACTCACCTAGTAGGCGGGACGAGGATGACATGGGTACTCTCATCGACCCTCCCAGTCCCGACCCTCCCCATTCTCGATCCGTTCTTGGCTAAATTACATGTAATCTTAGTCGAATTACTAATGATTTTTCTTTTATTACACCGTGTTTTAGCTATGATAAAGTTGTTTATTAGTGAAAACCTCAATTTCTTCAATAATTTAATTATATTTATTATAATATGGGTTGTTTTCTTAGTCTTATAATGAAATTAACAAATATTTCTAGTGTTTTTTCATATAAATTGCATACCCATTGAATCAACCTGCCCCAACCTGCAACCCATGATAAATTACCCGACATGAACCCAACCTACCACAAGGCGGGTATGAGTATCGTGATACCCGCCATGGAAATGCCCATTGCCATTCCTACTGTACAAGGGTTGCTTAAGAAGGTGGGATGACAGAACAGACACAGTCACTGAAGGTAAGTTGGTGCTGATTCGAAAGAGAACTACTTGCGTTTGTAAGCATGAGAAAGAAGGCAGACTAGGTTCTTGTCAAGCTGTAAACTTCATCATCATGTGGCGAAATATATTCAAGATTCACCCGAGGTAAGTAGGTAACAACAGTTATATAATACAAAGACTGAGCAGTTCAAAAGAAAGTAGAAGAATGATAGTAGCAGTAGTAGTAGTAGCTGCAGCAGCAGCACAAAGAATTAATCTAGAAATCCTGTCAATCATGGAAACATCTCTACAGAGTAATCACATCATTGTACATTTAGGTTCAATTCAGTATGTCTGCGACAAAGTGCTGATATCAACTACAAGGGTTTTCAGATAAAGAACCCCTCATCTCCCAACAAATCCAGTAGTCACCAGCCTCCAAACCAACAAACCTCAAGAGTATTTACCAGTGTCGAATTGCTTGCACATCTTCATAAGACTTCTCCAGTGTGACCTAGAAACCCGAAAAAGAATGAATAAATCGTCTCGTCTCCCGACAAAGCTACCACCGTAGCTCCTTCATCAATATAGATGCCACCAGAGCTGCTAGAATAACAGACATAATACTTGCAGGCGCCCTTCTGCTGACATCACTCGTCGGATACACCGAAGGAAGCGAACACTCTTCACCATTGAAGTACACTTTGGTTGGAAACCCATCTCCTAATGGCACATTGATTCCTGGTGTAGTCCTCTTAGTAAACGAGATCACTGACTGCTGTTTCCCGGGCACTCTTGGATCTTTACTCGGGTTCAACCCATCAGTCTCACCCACAAGATAGTTCAACCCTGGAAGCCCCTGCATGAATAGAGTACTGTTGGAGTTCGGCAACATCGTTCCATTAAACGAGTACATCGCCTCAAAGCCACCAGCTGCCTTATCCATCTCTACGGCAACAAACCAATCAGGGAAAAGAGTCTCTGCCCAGTTGAAGAGAGTGACCCTAGCACTCCACCCTCGATTGTAATCAGTGTTAACATGCCAGTTAATACTGACTCCGCAGTTATCAGGACAGGGCATTGGGTTAGGGACCTGTCGGTGTTTAATATTCGCCCAAGCAGTTGCCATGGTGGTCCGATTGTCAAAAGGAACCAAGAGAGCGTTCGGTGGGAGAAGAACTGGTGGAGCGGTTGCACTACAGGTTTGAGCAGCTCTGTTAGGGCAACCGCAAGCACATGTGTTACATGGGACAACTGAGTCATTGTAGAATGCGGAGAAGGACACACAGCAGCGCGGTGAAGATCCTTTAGGTTGAGTGATGTTGCAGACCACCTGCCAGCTCGCAACAGCTGTGGAGTTTGATGGGAGGCCACTTGGGTCTACAAACTCACTCGGGCTAACCCTCACGGGAGGACCACATTGGTAATCCGGGTTCAAGGTCCCATTGATTTTCCAGTTCTGAGGCGGCGAAATGTCCGAGCGGTTGAGAGTTGGTGGCATTTTGAAGACCTGCATTTGGAAAGAAGATACTGACTTGCTCGGGTCCATGGATGGGGGCAGGATTGTCCCGTTTCTGCAGCAGAAGGGGACCATCCCAACAGTTGAATCGTTGAATTTAGTTGGTGGGAGATCGATGATGGTTGGCCTTCTTTCACAGTTCAACACGGTGGAGAAGTCTAGCTGCTTGTAGTACTCGCCCTGTGGCCCAAATATGCAAGGCGAGGAGTCGACAATCGAAGGGTAAGCGCCCTTCATGGAGAAGATGAACTCGTCCTGCATCCAGTCCCAGCTGAGCTTCCAGTTGTCTAGACGACCCAAGTGGTTGTGGTTCGTGAGAGTGACTTGTGCCCAGTAGCTGGAATCATATGCTCTAGTCACATCATAGGCAATGGTGAGATCGCCGCTCTGTCGAGGGAGGAAATCACCGTCGAGTACTGTTATGTTCTTCTTGGCGTTCTCATCTCTTATGCAACATACAGACATTGCTCCCCCTGTACAGCAAAAAACACATAATGGCTTCCATCAACATCACAGAGAAAGGAAATAATTCAGAAACTTCTCAGCCAATGGAATTAGAGGAAGAAACCCATTAACTATTAGCTATCCATCAGCATAACACTTTCGATGAAGGCAACGTAAAGAACACAATAAATGAACAGTATGATAGCCCTAGATTCTCAAAATCAGCAAAATGAAAGCTTCAATTCAAGTCAATCCAAGTCACAATTATAGTATTCAATTCAATCCCTAGTCTAATTCAATGAACTCCAACATACGAAATGAACAAATCATCGCCCTAATTAGATCTAATTCGAACAATCAGCATGAAGAAACAGATGATTTTTTCCAATTATTTTACCTAGAGTGGAAGGAGCAGGACAAGCCCATCCGTCATTAACCAGAGTAATATTCGCCGGCCAGGGAATCGCCGGCGGCTTGACCCCAAACTGAGTCCCGAGCATCTTGACCTCAACCGAGGTCTGAGTCGAGTCCCCGGCGGTCTCAATCGCGGTCTTCAAGTCGGTCATCGGGAACCCAGCGAAAACCGTGCCGTTCCCCACCAAAGCAGGGTAGCTCGACCCATCAGCCAGAATCGCGTTGCTCGCCGAGACCAAGACCTCGTCGTGCTTGAACCCTACGTAGACCTGCCACGACTTGAGCCTCTCGATCCCGTTGTTCTGCACTGTGAGCGTGGACTCGAATCGGTACGGCTGGTGCTTCGGGTCGGTGGGCGCGATCTTGGATCCGGTCCCCGTACGGTAGGAGAGGAAGATCCCGTTGCAGTTGTCCGCAGCAGGCGCCGGCGCCGCCGCCGAAGGTGTAGCTCGGGTCCCGCCGCCGGTAGTCTGGGCAATCGAGCAAATGGGTAGGAAGAGAAAGGCGGCGAGAGCGAAGGGAACGAAGAAACCCGGCATCTTTTTGAGGGATTTTTGGGCTTCTGGGTTCTGATGGGGAAGTGGTGTGCTGAATGAAGCTGCTGGGCTTTCTTTTTTTCTTCTAGTTTTTGTAGTCGTGGGGGGAAATGGCGGAAGGAAGAAGGTAGGATTTGAGGGATTAACGCGTACGGGAGTGGGGATATTGAGGTAGCCGAGTAAAATCCAGCTGTGGGATTTTACGAGAAGAGAAAAATGTTTGATTTTTGGTTCTGATTTTGTATTTTTGGATGTGGGAAGAGGATTTCTCTGAAGAGGAATAACGAAGGGTGGATCTTTTGGAGTTATCTATTATTTTAGTTTTAGGGAAGGGGTTGAGCCGCCATTGGAGTGAAAGAAAGAAGGAGGTGGGTGGAGAAGAGGAGAAAGAATTGTTTATTCGGATTTGGGTAAAAGAAAGTTCCGTTGCGGAGATGGACGCTTTTTGCCTTTTGGCCCTCGCTTTCCTATTTTGAATTCCTATTGGGGGGAATGTGGTGTGTGGGGAAGAGTATGGAGCTTAGCGTGGTCATCAGGGCATTGAATGCCACGTGGACTAAATTTATATTTGGTTAAACCAGACGATATTTACGGGTGATTCGACTTGATTTTGATTTAATTATCGGAGGGCGACGATTCGAAAGAGCGGCGACTGGACTTAGGGTTTTGACGCGATGTCGGCGAGCGTCGTGCCGCCGGCCGGGGGAAAGCCATCCTCGGCCCCCCTGACTGAGGCGACTGCTGGCCAACGTAGGCCACCCACGGAAACGTCGTCCCCGAACCCTAAAGTCGATAGGGAGACGCAACATATGAAAAAGAAAGCAAAACAAACGGCGCCGATCCACAACGCCGTGCTGGAAGGTGAAGGTACCAGTGGGAAGGATACGACCAGGAAGTCTCCGTCGTCCAGTCCTCGGCCAAACGTATGGTAGCAAGGGACAGGAGCAGCGCGCAGGCTCTTCGGAGGGGAGGTTCGCATGGATGAGTGGTACGCGGCCGACTCGGATAGTGAGGACGCGGCGACGGCGATGCGCGAGGATGGCTTGGAGGAGGGTTTCGATGGGGAAATGGACCCTACATGCCCACCGATATATTTCACCGCAGCTGAAGAGAGGTCTTTTTGCCTCAAACTACGATCAGCCCTCATCGTGAAAGCCCTGGGTCGATCGGTATCGTACACGGCGGTGTCCATCCGTCTGAATGCGATATGAGCAAAGGCAGGAGGGATCCAAGTAACATCAATGAAAAATGGATACTTTCTTGTTCGGTTCACGAGTGGACTAGACTACGACAGGGAAGTCATGAACGGACCATGGATGATAGGACCAAACTACCCGTCGGTGCATATGTGGGACAAGGACATTGATCCATATAACCACGAAGTCTCGTCGATGCTAGTTTGGGTGAGACTTCTCGATATTCCGATCCAGTACTTCCATCAAGATGCAGTCATGAAGATTGGGAGACGCATTGGAAAACCTATTCGGATCGATGAAGCCACCCGTACGACAGCTCGCAGTGACTATGCCCGGGTTTGTGTTCAGGTGGACCTAACTCGACCCTTGTTGTCGAAGTTCTCCATTAGAGGCAAAAAATACTTCATCCAATATGAAGGGCTGGAAATGATCTGCTTGAACTGTGGAACCTACACTGAGAAGAGGGACTGCTCCTGTGATAAGTCGCAAACACCAATGGAGGCTGATAATACCGAAAGGGCACCCTCACCAGTATCTACTCAAAACTAACCCCTCTACGGGGAGTGGATGATTGCTAAACGCAAGCCTCGAACCCAGAAGAAGGACCAAGGGTCTGCTCCCAACCAGAAGGGAGGAAAAGCGGATCAAGGGCATCAACTTAACGTTGGGGGATCACGATTTGCAGCTCTTGGGTAGGAAGAAGAAATACAAATGGATACGGAGCCCGCGAAAGCAACTGAAATGATCCCAGACCCTGTGCAGCATCAGTCGGCCAACAAGAGTAAAGATATAAATCGGACGCCTAAGCAGGGAATACCAGTGGCAACTGAGAAGGGAACCACTGCGCCTATGGCAGCCCATACTACTATTCCCTTTTCAAGTAGCAATGAGGAAATGGCTGGCAAAACAAAGGAAACTCAATCTGGTCGGACACATCTGAGAGCAGACGTAGCCCGAACCAATCCTGTGAGCAACGAGCCGTCCCCGATGCTTGATAGGCAAGACGGTGGAATCAACCATACCCGGGTGGCCGTGACCTCGACCTATGACGGGGTGAAGGACATGCCGCCAGATTTCAATCCGAGCAAAGGGCCAATAAGATCAACGGATACAAGGGATAATACGAAGAATAACTCTTCGGGGATGCAAATCGACGGGACTCTCCCGCCGAACTCGTGATCTAAGGGAGTTACCTTTACTTCCCCCTTATTTTTATGGATTATAAAGTTTTTTCGTGGAATTGTAGGGGAGCAGGGGGTAAGGATTTTCTACGTGCTTTCCGTGAGTATCGTAGGAAATCCAAACCTCATATAGTGATTATTGTGGAACCTAGAATTAGTGGGAACCGCGCTCTTGAGGTTATTCGAAAAATGGGATATGATAGGGAGCTTATAGTAGATGTTGTAGGTTTTTCTAGGGGAATTTGGATTCTGTGGAATTCTTGTGACCTGAACATTACAAGAATTGATTCTAACCAACAATGTCTTCATGTGCAGGTACATGGCTCGCAATCTCAGGACGTTGCATGGCAAATTTCAGCAATTTATGGTAGCCCGGACCCCATGCAACATCGTGATTTATGGACTTTCCTTCGTGTACTGGCGGAGGATATGGAGCATCCCTGGCTTCTCGTGGGAGATTTTAACTCCATAATTAGCCCTTCGGAGAAGCTGGGGGTTGCCCCGTTTGATGCTGCCAGGATTCGAGACTTTCAAGAAGCAATCCAAGACACTGAACTCCTAGACCTGGGGTTTGGAGGACCCGCATTACACGTGGTTTAAAACGGGACTCCGGGAAAGACTCGACAGGGGTATGGCAAACAATCTCTGGGTCTCTACCTTCCCAGAGACAGTGGTGAGGCACCTGCCACGCATGAAGAAATCCGATCACCGCCCTCTTCTTGTTTCTATGGCGGAGCCACACCCACCAGCCGGACTCAAACCCTTTCGGTTCTTGGCGGCGTGACTTACTCATGAAGGCTTCCGCGACATGGCTGATGAGGCTTGGGCGAGGGGAAACTCCTTCACAGAATCGGCCGCAACTTTTGCCAGGGATGCCATGGTCTGAAACAGGAACATTTTCGGCCATATCACTAGAAGGAAGGATAAGTTGCTTCGGCGTATTGAAGATCTCGAACAAGCTGGTGGCAGCCCAGGAACTGTAGCTCGTCTTTAGCAGGTTCAGGAAGAGTTAGAGTTTGTTTTATTTCAAGAGGAGCTCTTATGGTGCCATAAATCCCGTCTTGAATGGATTAGCTCTAGAGATAAAAACACTGCTTATTTCCACACTAGAGCTCTCCGCCGGCGGAGCACAAATCGAGTCACCATGCTAAAGGATGGCGACGGTAATTGGATTGAGGACCAAACTATGTTGATGGAAATGGCACGAACCTATTTCAGTGGTTTGTACCAAGATGAAGGTGGCGATCTCCCACCCTTACAAGCTAATTTCCCCTCCCTAGGGGACTCTAGGTGGCAGCCACTAAATCACACGCCATATATGGAAGAAATCCATGCAGCTATTAAGGCGATCGGTGCCCTAAAAGCACCAGGTAAAGATGGTCTGGGTCCAATCTTCTTCCAGAGATGTTGGGAAACGGTGGGTGAGTCACTGACAAATTTTGTCCTCGACTGTTGGAGTAACCCGGAAAAGATCAAGGATATCAACTCAACAATCCTTGTTCTTATTCCGAAGACTCAACAGCCTACCACTATAGACCAATTTCAGCCGATCAGCTTATGCAATGTGGCGTACAAGGCGATTACTAAATGCCTAGCTGAGAGACTCAAAAATCTCATGCCAGCTCTCGTCAATGAAACACAGACCAGTTTCGTTCCCGGGCGCCATATTATAGATAACATTTGCATTCTGCAGGAGGTGATTCACTCAATGCGAGCCCGCAAAGGCAGACGCGGATGGATGGTCCTGAAGGTGGACTTAGCTAAAGCTTATGATCGGATCAGATGGGGGTTTGTCCGGGATACTCTAGTGGCGAAAGGGGCTCCAGATAAATTTGTGGACTTGACGATGGCCTGCATCTCTTCGGCTTCTATGCGGATACAATGGAACGGGGGCCTCACATAGAGTTTTCAACCATCCAGGGGATTGAGACAGGGATGCCCTCTCTCACCGTATCTATTCACTCTATGCATGGAGAGACTGGGACATATCATCGATGATGCAGTCAGAGCGGGTAGATGGAAACCGATAAGGTTGGCGCAGGATGGACCAGCCCTCTCCCATCTCTTATTTGCAGACGATCTTATTCTGTTTGGGGAGGCGACTAGGGCACAAGTTCAGGAGATAAATGCCTGTTTTGAGAAATTCGGGGAGTCATGAGGCCAGCAGATTAGCAGGCCAAAATCTCGGGTATTCTTTTCGGTAAACACCACCGCTGGTTGCAAATAGAGTCTGAGCGAGGATCTTCAGATCCCAGTAACCGCAACCTTGGGAAGATACTTGGGGGTCCTGGTAATCCATGACAGGGTTTCGAAAGCCACCTTTACGGACCTTATTGACAGGATTGATAAGCGGCTGGCGGGGTGGAAGGCGTCTACTCTATCTCTTGCAGGACGAATAACGCTAGCACAGTCTGTGTTGGCTTCCCTCCCGGCTTACACGATGCAGACAACCTTCTTACCGGCGAGTATACAAAATTACATTGACAAGAAAATTCGCGCCTTTATATGGGGCAGTACGGAACAAGGCCGGAAAATCCATCTCGTGGATTGGGAAACGGTGTGTAGGCCCAAAGATGAGAGGGGTTTGGGGCTTCGAGATTCCACTAGAACAAATGAAGCCTACATGTTAAAAATTGCTTGGAGGATGATCACCAAACCAAATGAGCTATGGGCTAAGGTCTTATTGTCCAAATACTCTAGGCGCACGGGAGAGGGACGTCGCTTCCTAACCGAGGGTCGGCTCTCCAACCTTTGGCGAGGGGTGATCCGGGTGGCCCATTTGCTCAAGGAGGCGACCTGCTGGAACGTCCGAAATGGGCGAATAGCCAAATTTTGGAGCGATCGATGGCTTGACGATATCACCATTTTAAAGAACCATGCTCAGGGACTTCCGTCGGAGCTCCTTGACATGCCCGTCGTCGAATTCGTTCTCAACGGTAAGTGGAATTCAGATTTTCTCCTCTACTACTTACCAAACCAAATGAGCTATGGGCTAAGGTCTTATTGTCCAAATACTCTAGGCGCACGGGAGAGGGACGTTGCTTCCTAACCGAGGGTCGGCTCTCCAACCTTTGGCGAGGGGTGATCCGGGTGGCCCATTTGCTCGAGGAGGCGACCTGCTGGAACGTCTGAAATGGGCGAATAGCCAAATTTTGGAGCGACCGGTGGCTTGACGATATCACCATTTTAAAGAACCATGCTCAGGGACTTCCGCCAGAGCTCCTTGACATGCCCGTCGTCGAATTCGTTCTCAACGGTTAGTGGAATTCAGATTTTCTCCTCTACTACTTACCCCCAGGCTATTGTCTCACAGATTTTGCTTCATCCCATCCTGACGGAAGAGGCGGAGGACGTGCGTGTATGGCGCTTCAACCCCAACGACGAATTCTCCTTTCGCTCGGCCTATGAGTTAACGGACACCACGGCGGCGCCCATCCTTGGACAGCAAGCCTGGCGTTCGGTGTGGAAGACTCCAACATTACAAAGAGTGAGGACGTTCCTGTGGCTGATGAACCATGACAGGCTGCTAACCAATGTGGAGAGAGGCAGACGGCACCTTACTACGGACAAAAGCTGCAAGATTTGTGGAGGTGGGCCGGAGACGACGCTTCATGTAATAAGGGACTGCCCATTTGCACGAGCTACGTGGGCGGACATCATCAACGACGAACCCGACTCTCGCTTCTTCGAACCAGATGCCCAAAGGTGGACCCTGTATTATCTCTCAGGGCGAAGTAATGTCATTGACAGTACACTTTTTGCAGGAACCTGTTGGCTATTGTGGAAGAATATGAATGACCTCGTGTTCCAAGGCGAGCTAAAATCCCATACAGAAATCCAGTTCCACACAAAGAAGCTCCGGGACGAGATACTCAAAGCTCTTGAGCAGGAGAAAAACTTCTTCGGGGTTGGGGGCACCCGAGAGCAGCGCCTAATTGGCTGGCAACCACCGGCGCAAGACTGGGTCTTTGTCAATACCGACGGCTCAGTTATTCATTATCCGGAGAGTACAACCTGTGTCGGCATCATGCGGGGGAGTGATGGCCGCTTCATTAAAGCTTTCACAGAATCACAACGAACCTTGAAAGGGGTTCGATCACTCGAGCGGAGCTGGCTGGTATTGTGTATGGGTTGGATCTTGCCTGGGAGTAAGGAGCCAGGAAAGTTCTTCTACAAACAGACTCAGCAACTGCAAAAGCCCTGATCGATAACGCGACAGAGCAGCATATGCATTACACTCAGGTTGCCGAGATCAGGAGGAGACTGGACCGAGACTAGACGGTTAGGATTGATCATGTTTTCCGCGAAGCTAATTTTGCTGCGGACCACCTTGCTTCTATAGGGCATTCGCACCCAGTAGGGGTGCATGTGATGGATAGACCGACCACTTCTTTGCTGTACTGGTTGTTTTTTGATCGGGTGGGGAGTGAAACCCCCCTCTTTGTTCACACGCAATAAAGGTTAGGGCGCCCTTTGCGCCCTGTTACTACCAAAAAAAAAAAACTTGATTTTGATTTTCGTGTTTGATACTTTGTATTTCGATTTAGCGTAGTTCCTAGTTTGATTACCCGAATACTAGGAAATGATTGTTATAAAAAAATGTGTTGTGCATGAGTTTATCAAGTTAGTTTGCTTACGTGATCAGAATGGATGTTTTGATGCCCATAAATCTGTAACGTTGTAGTGTACTATAATTGTGAAGCATCTCGTCTTGTAGCAATGTAAGAAATTAATTCGAGCTCCCAAGTCATTAACATAAGCTAAGTATCACATTATATTTGATTTTAGGTCAAAGTTGATATGGTTGCGTCGTGTTTTTGTACTGATCTGCTTCTCATGTCATGAATCGATTAAGGTGTTCGATGATGAAAACAACATCTTCTAGCAAAGTCACCTACATAAGTTGGATATCGAACGAGATTGAATGGGCGGCACAACACCTTATGATGATTAGTGTTCGTTATAGACTTTGGCTCATTAGATATATCTTGTTATGGGATGCAATGAATTTTGTTTATATTAACTTTTATATCATATGGCTAATAATAATATTGACTTTTAAGGAGGATCCTTACTATCAAATGAAGAAGAAGTATGAAGTCACTCTGCAACATCCAGGGGCGGAGCTACAGTTGTGCTCTGGGGGCGTCCCCCGAGAATTTTGAAAGTTAAGTATAAAGTATATCGGTATTTTGAATTTTCGTATTAACTAAAGTCATTAGTAAAAGACTATTGTGTGCATCAATCATACTTGAAGGTAAGTTAGCCCAGCGGTTGGGAACTTTATAATTTTCCTCCGCAATGCGGGTTCAAAACTCAGCAAGCACTGGAATTTTAGTTTTTGTTCCTTTTCACTACCAATAGTTACTCGATTAATTTTTATCTTATGAATTTAAGTTCCTTTAATTTCAAATTTAAGTTTTATGTTCCAATAATTATCCATTCAACTTTTATCTTATGTTGATTTCTTAATTTTTTCAATTTCAATATGATTCCTTAAGCCCTTTAATTTCAAGTTTCAAATGTAAAGAATACTTTCGGGTGAATAATTCAAATTCTTTATAACATACTAGACATTGATTTTCAAGTATGAAAATAGAATGTGTTACACAACATTGAAATGTATTATTAATTTGTTGATCATTTTCAATATATATTGTAGCGCGATAGAAAATTTAAGTTTATATCTTATTTTGAGTGACTCTAATTATCTAAAATTATGATCATAATGCTTATAAAAAAATAAGTGATCATAATAATATTAAAATATATTTTTTAATTTAATCGTCTTCTCAAGATTACAAAATAAAAATTCGCCCCCCCCCCCCCGGAACGCTGAATCCTAGCTTCACCCCTGGCAACATCCATGGTTGTGAAGACGAATAACAAAACACCAGGCATAAAAGTTTTGTTTATGCCTTCTCCTCCACCTACCATAAGTAGATGATCAAAACGACATCGCAACGACGTTTACTTAGTGTTAGGTGGAACCAACAGTAGCCAATACAACGAAGACATATGGTTGTTTTATTTAATGTCTTTTGAATTGCAGTTTATCGAATTGTAAAATTTACTGTTTGTCTTTAGCTTTACACTTTTTTCTTAGTATATAAGAAATGCACCATAGAATGACTTTAAAAGCTAAGCATAAGATTGGATTCATAGATGGACCGACTCCAATAATGGAGTTAGCAGATCCTAACTATAGTATGTGGGATGAATGTAAAACCCTTGTCCTGTGTTGGGTCATGAACTCTATTGAAAGGGAAACTAGAAGGAGTTTGATGCAACATGTGGTAGCTAAGAACTAATGGGATGAATTGAAAAGGCATTTGGTATACTGATACTATCAATTTGTTCAATTTACATGTCATTGGTCTCAAGCAAGGGAATCTAAACGTTACACAATTTTGCATTGTGCTTAAGGGACCGTGGGAAGAATATTAAATATATACAGTTTTGTCCTATTGTCGAATGTGATTTTGTTCAACAAAGAATTCGACCTTGTGCAGCATTAGAAGCCTTCAAAAAGAAACATGATGTTGATTATCTCATTTGCTTTCTCAGGGGTTTGAGGTAAGAGTTTGATGTTGTTCAGACTCAGATTCTAATGATAAAAACCTTTACTAACCGTTAAAATTACTGTGAATTATGTGCTTCAACATGAACAAGACCTAAAAGGTGATAATATAATGGTATTAAAAGAGGAGTTTAGACTATGGTTGTTGCTGTCCAAGGAGATCAATCCAAGCCAATAGATTCATCATATGGCAAGAAATTATTTAGATACTACACGAAAGAAAACTATACCAAGGAAGAGTGTTGGAAGCTGGAAAAAATAAAAAGGCCATAATGGAGGGAGACATTGCAACAGTAGTATCATAGGGAGAGTCAACTGCAGATAGTAATACAACAAGCTCAGATTATAAAATGAGTATTGAGACTTGAAATGTAAAAACAAATTGTTTTTCTCCAAAAAAATCCAACAAACTCAAGTTTTTTCTTCAGACAGTACCTTGATCAAGTCCTTCACCTCCAACTTCACACTCTATCAATAATTTGACATTCTCTGTTACACACAATGTCTCACAATTTCCTAGTTATGTTGGTAGGTATATATTGTCCTCATTCTTACAGCATAAAGCATAATCTCTTGCTCATGCATGTATTCTTTACACGGGAGCCTCTAATCATATTATTTGCAACATCAATTTGTTCATAAAAGTTGTCCCAGTCAATAATCAATTTGTATTTCTGCCAAATGGCACAAAAAGGATAGTTGTTAGTCACATAGGAAGAGTATAACTACCTACTGGGTTAGTTTTTGATAATGTCTTACTAGTGGCTAGCTTTACTTCAATCTTATTTCAGTTAGCAAATTGACCAAAATGACATAGTGGCGATGTTTGCTTACCGTTACGTATGTGGATCCAAAAACAACAATTACAGTTATATTGTGTCGGTGGTGGAGTCAAGAGTTGAAATTAGACATGTCTTTTAAAAATATATATATATATATATATATATATAATTAACAAATCTAAATAATTTATTCATATAAATAAAATTATCGACTAATGCAATTGTCATTTTCATAAACAATCACAACGTATTTTCATATTCGGAAAGAAATGTAAAATACATATATTTATTATTACAAGGGGAAAACGTATAACTGAGAATAAGAGAGGTTGATTAGGGATTTGATGCAATTGGGGATTTGAACTTGTGATGGTAAAGATAAACTTAATAGAAATTAAATTACAAGGAATGAGTTGCACTATAGTGGTAAGATGTTGTTGTGTCATGAATTTGAAGGTGTTGATTCGATCTCCCATATATACAAACTTAGGAGTTGATTATATTTTTACCTAAAAATAGACTTGTCTTGTGACACACATAATCAGGCCTAGCTCCGCCTATGTATCGTGTTCTCTCTAAGGTTAGTTTAGAGTTGGTCCAGTATCATCATCTACTTGTGAATATCTCAACCTACCACCAATTTAAGGAGTTCTTGAAACATGGATATCAATATGTAGTCATGTAATGGTTAGTATTCACGACGTAGTTGTGGTGACCATGGATGAACTTTTCTTTTTTATCTATGAGTTTGTAGCTTAGGTTGTATAATTGACTAGTTCTAACAGAACGTCAACCTCTTACCTCTTCTGTGAAGAATGTAAACAGCTTGACGAACCACTTAAAAATAGTCTCCAGCCATTACCAAGACTTCTCTGGTTCTTGGTCAACGGAAATGGATGCCATTAGCCCATCAGTCCATCACCTAAGGGCATCATGGGATGGACCGCCGACGATGAATCAAGCAAAGCAAATCCGGGGGAATCGGCCAATTTGTTCCCTGTTTTGGATAAATTTTAGGTATATATTCTTTCCTTTTTCCGCTAACTTGGAGAAACAAATTAGGGGATTGGTTGGGAAATTTTTTTTAAGAAAAAAAAAAGGGAATATAGAAGAATTCGAAGTAGGGGTGTCCATTCGGGTTTGGCTTTTCGGGTTTACCCGAAACCGACCTGATTAGATATATTTTTTATTTTTTGGGTTCGGGTTGTTTCGGGTTTCAGGTTTTGGGTTCGGTTTCGCCTTTCGGGTTTTGGCCGAAAACCTCCAAGAAATAACACTCAGCCTGTATCCTTAGGCGTTCGGGTAACCAGAAACCGAAAGTCCTTAGCGGGTTCGGGTTTCAGTGATTTCGATTTCAGGTTTCGGTTCGGGTAATCAATGGACACCCCTAATTCAAAGGTAAATATTGTCAGTAGATCTGGCTCTGCCTCTATGGTTACCAATCACGTCTTTTTTTTGCGATGGACCTAAAACGTGCTCAAGATAGAGTCAGTAACTAAATCTGGACCTTTGGATTTAAGTGAGCTCAGAAAATTCAGATCTAAGGGTTGTGAATTAAATATATTTTATTTCTTCTAGTTTACTTAATCTTATTTAATCTATCTTGGATTTCATTTTTTTTTTGCACAGATGGAACGAGCTCGTTGTGCTCTACAAAATGAGATCAATTTTCAATATTTTTTGAGAATTTATTTTCATACCTCTCATTGCCAACTCCATACCATATGGTATCTCCTTCATTTTTTAGTCATTTTTTAAAATATTTGCACAGAAAGAACGAGTTCATCATGATCTATTGGATCTAAAAATTTTTGGGTGAAAAAAATATAGGACCAAAAAATATCATACTATACCGCCCTGGTATGGGGTGGTAACTTGTAGTACACAATGATGAAAGTCGTAAATGACAGTTACTCAGTTAGTATACTTCTACTATTATGTATTCAACCATCCTACAGTCTTGGTATGTTCATACCACCATGGTACGCTTTTATACCACATGGCATGCTCTTATTTAATACCAGTCAATACCATATAGTATAGACTCGTAAAAATTGCGTTGATTTTTTTTGTTCTAAAAATATATCAAATTTTATATCATTTTGAAGAGCACAATTAACCATACCTAAAACGAGAGAGAAATCTTCCGTTAAAGATTAAAGGAGAAAAGATTTAAAGGTTTTCCATAAGAGAGATGATACTGATGTCACGCTGATGTGGACTGGTTACTCATAGTTAGGGCTGGAAGTTTGGTGCCGGTATTTGGGATACACTAAATACACGTATTATTTTTTGGGATTGGGATTGAATTTCAATTGTAATTCGGTATTAGGGATTACGGGATTGAGATCGGTATATATACCGAAATACCGATCAATACCGAAATATAAACTAGTGTGTATTTTATCCTCTCAACTAGACTCTCTCATTCACTACTACACGACCATCAACCACCAAGAGTGTCATTTAATTATACATAGATCATTCCATCTTTGTTTCACAACTCAGAAATCCCCATCCAACTCAATTTTGACTTTCCAATTCATGTCACTCTCATCTCTCACCTAATCACTTGTTATTTTCATAACACCAAAAAGCAAACACTAGTATTAGTCGTCTCTCAACCTCCGATTCGTCAATTAAAGATTACCTATGGCAAGAACTTGAGATGTCACATCTCCTTCATTCTCCTTATCCATATCCTAGCTATAGGCAAACTCAATACTCTTTGCTTAGTCTCTTTAGCCTACATTAAACAATCAAATCTAATTTATATATTTAATTATTAATTTCAAATATAATTAATTTTGTAATCCATAATACCAATTGGGATACAGAAGTACCGATTGGGATACCAGAATATTTAGGGATTGGGATTGACTTTCAGGTGTACTTTGGTATTTGGTATTGTGGTACTGATTTCGACCTCTACTCATAGTTACTGACCCTAAAGTTACTGACCTGATCCGGACCCCTAAAACGTGTCTAGCTTTTTTCAGAGTTATTCCAAATAGAAACATCAAGATAAGCCAAAATATATAGGACCTTTGTAGGTTAAATTATAAAATAGAGCTAATAAAAAGTTGTCGGTCGATGAACTGACGATCCGAAGATAAGAGAGTTTTTTGGTCACGAGATGGACAATTCTATAGAGGAACGTAAAACCTAAACCTCAGAGAGTAGATTTCCACCAAACGTGTGTGGCAAATCCTTCAAGTTAATCATATAGATGATCACTTGCGCATCACCACGTGATAAAAACATTAGTTACAGAATGAGAAAGGCACCATCGTAGAGCATCCCTAAGTACAAGGAGCTCAATGATAAATGCATCCTCCATAGTCCATATAATCATAAACCATCCAAATACAAATTCAACGGAGTGCTCCACAATAAAATTAACAAAACCTATACCACCCCAACCGAAGTCTTACGGGTCGTTTACTTGTTGGTTTTGAAAAACAAGGATTTGGTTAAAACCTGGATTCATGATGGATTTGGTTTATTATGGATTTGAAATATAATATTGTTTGCTTGTTAGATTTCATGATGGATTTTGATGAATTTGATTTGTAGTATAAAACACAATTTACTTTGTTGTCTTTATTTCTCTATTGTTATTTGTTTTCATTTAAACCAAGTTTTATCGATTGAACACGATTCCTAATCAAAATAGACCCACTTTTTAATCTTATCACAACTAAGTAAGGAAAAAAGAAATAGTGAATTAATTAATATTTAAGGAAAATAATGGATTTCAAAGCATCAAGTATTTGAAAATAATCTTCATGCATAGTTACCATGATGAATATATGTCCCTTTATTAAAATAACATGGGGGTATTGAGGGTAAAAGGGTAATATAAAAATAAAATGGTATTTGTACGTTAGTTACCATGATGAATATATGTCCCTTTATTAAAATACGGTACAGGAAAGTTACGTAAAAAACACGTACGAGTATTTTATGTCGTTTCTAAGTTAATGTTACGTTTAATAGTACATTAATAGTTATAAATATATAAAAATAAATTAGTTTAAAATAAATAAATATATAAATAATAGTAAATTTTATAATTTAATTCATTAAATACGGATATTAAACGTGTTATACGGGTTTTATTCGCGTTTAATACGGGAGCCATCAAATGAACGAAAAAAAATAAAACGGCTTGACAATAATACAGATACGGAAGTTTTAAACGGATAAAATACGTACGGGTACATATACATATATTAAACGGAGTATTATGCTCAAATCACACCTCATGACTAAGTATTTTAAAACCTATGACGTTGACGTACGTATACGATTTGGAACCTCCAAACGAGTGAACCCTAGGGATTTGGTATTCCAAATTTTTCAAAAAACATAATTTTCTTTTTCAAATCTATGAAAAATTGAATTTGATACTCAAATCCATCCCACAATTCACTAAAGTAACAACGCCTAGTTGCACGTTCAAAATGAACCAAAACAGTATCAGGTATTCAGGTGTTAAAACAAGAACAGTCCATAGAAAAACAGAAACAGGAAAACGTGTCTACCCCTTTTGTTGTGTGTCTTATTTTATTCTCTCCCTTTTCCTTCCTCTTTCGAAAATTTGGGACTTATTCAAATTGAAAGTCTTGGAAGTGTTAATTATGTGTCTCGTAGTGACTTGCAAAAATAAATTATATGTTTTGTTTTGACTTTTTGAAGGTTTGTGGTACGAGGTGAGGCTAGGTTTCAAGGGATGGAATATGATCAATATTTAAGTTTAAGAAAAGGGATACTGGTCAAAAGGGATTTACTTAAAAGGATCAAAAGAAATATGTTACTATCATTTTACCATTTCATCTTAACTCTTAAAAATACCACATGAGCAGGATAGGTGGAGTCAGGGCCTATGGATGTGTCCCGGGACACAGGTAATTTTTAGGTAAAATAAAATACTTCATATATATGTATCAATCAAGAATTGGACTCATAACATTTCGGTGACATAAAAGTGTTTCATTGCTATACTACATGTTATTTCAAGTTTAAAAGCTAAAATAAATCAATTTCTCACATTATAAACAAAATTCACAATACCTAAAAATTGATCTCTCTGTCTTATGAAATTAGTTTTGACTCTACATGTTGCAACTGCAAGTGTAGATCGAACATTTTTAGCTTTGAGCAATATTAGAAACACAAGTTACAAGTTTCAAAGTCGAACTGCGATCAATTTGCTAATGATTGCTTAGTTGGATACATTGAGAATGTGAAAAAGCATCGTGATTGCTTATGAAAATAATGATTATATTAATCTAAAATTTATTTATTATCTAAGAATGAGTTATTTGAATATTATTAGTTTTAATTATATTTATTAAATAATTGTATATTTATATTATGGAAAGAGGACACAAGTACTTTTGAGTTCTGGCTCCGCCAATATGAGCAGGTGAATACAGTACATATTTGATGATTGAAGGCCATGTTTCAATGGACAAATTAGAATTGATGAAATCTAATAACATATGCTACGATATGTCACCTTGATATTAGTTTTGATTAACGGGTAAACTAAACAGAGAGAAGAAGTAAAGTCGCTCTATACAAATTACAAAGGAATCCTTCCAGCTAACATAGATTGGAAAATCGACCATTGTGTAAAATCATTTAAGAAATTACAGTTCCATAGCAACAAATGTGTCAACTCGTGTACATGCTTGTTGCCGTCACATATGAAACTGTCCATTTAATTTGCCGCTGCAATTAGACCAATATTAATAATAATATAAACAAATGACACGTACGTGTGTGGTTTATTGTTCATCTAATATATACATGGTTCTGCCTTAGATTAAACCGAGTTATTGTATGTACATCAAGTTTTATTATTTAAAACATGAATTAACCTGCATGAGAATATACAATCTATAATTGGCAAACCCTAGTCTATAATTCCTTAATCCAAATCATGAAATTCATTTCATTTAAAATCTCCTACTGGTTTTTTACTATGATATCGAGTTTTTCGGTCTGGCCATCTACAGTAAGATTTTGCGAACACTGAAAAATACATTATCGATAATTTGCTGAAAGAGAGAGTCGAACATAGGACCTCCTTGTTTGAACCAACATCTTTCACCACTAACTTACCACGATTTCATGGTTCATATTTAACATCTCACATTTTCTGTTACATGATTTGGTGTTGCATAAACGTTTTTTAGCTGGGTACATTGACAGTTACATCCTCGATAGTTTAGATAATAAACGCATTTTAAATACTTTTCATAATATAAAAAAATACATAATGAATCATTCTAAAATATTAATAAATGATATGTATACGAGAATATACCTTAACTAAATTTTTGGCTACACCAACGGTTGTGCTTACTTTTGGGATTAGTTTAAGCCCAACATGCAAGTGCGATGAACCGTTAGCTCTTCAGCCAAGTGTATGGGAGAGGTCAGAGGTTCTCTCTTCTCTTCTCTTCTCTTCACGTTGACTGTGTGGATTTTGTGTTGTTGAAGACGTCCGAGCTAGTGTTACTAAATTGAGCTCAACTATTCATTACGTACAGAGTTCAACATTGATGGTGGCTCACTCGTTGTTAAAACGACATGGAACTAAACCGTTTTATTTTGTAATGAAACTATCAATGCATTCCTTCAATAATGAGCCGATTTCATTCATACGTCCTGCTCGGTAGGGCTGCCTATTTGGTCTGGGTTTTTTGGTTTTACCCGAAACCGGACCGTATAATCCGGACCGGGACCGGGACCGGATAGTAAATAATCCAATCCAATCTCTGGACTTAGATTTGAGGTAAAAACCGTTCGGGACCGAATCGAAAACTGGATAAAGACCGGATAAGAGAGCTAAACACCCAAAACTTAAGGGTAATTTGCATAAACGGTCACAAACATTTGCACTTAGTACAAAACTTAACCAATTCCTCACCCTTTCAGGCCTTAGGCCACTCAAACCACCACAAGCTCAATATAAAATCAAGACCGAATTGAGACCGGACCGGGTCAAGACCGGACCAGACCGGATCAATTTGGGCCAATTTAACCGAACCGGACCATATATCCACCCCTACTGCTCAGAAAAAGCAAAAGGAACTTACTAACTTTCAAATGTTAACAGAATAAAAGTATGGTGTCAACCCGGTTTAGCTTGTTGGCCGGTCGAGCAAGTGGGTTAAGCTTTAATGGTCCGACCGCTTTAGTCCGAATATATGAAAAAAGTCACTATATTGTTCATATATTTATAAATTATATCAATCGCATCTAACATATCAGTAATAACATATAGCAGTACATCAAAATAACATGTCATACTTGAATCCAACATATAATGGAAATTCACACACACTTATGTAACATCGATATTCAAATGTTCAACTTAGAATTCCAAAGATTGAGTTAAGCGAAAAGGAAAACCGAAAATAGGTGCATTTAGCAAACCAAAATGAAAAAAAAATCACAATATGACCTCCAACCTAATAACTTGCAGCGGTTGACCTGGCGGGTAGGGATGGAAATTTGAACCCGCCCCGAAGGGTATTACCCGACCTGGTCCGCGATGGGGTGGGTATTACCCGACCCGCAGTAGCATGGGGCGGGACATGGGTATCTACTTTCGCCCCACCCCGCCCCGTTCTTAACCCATTCTATTGCAATTTCTCATAGTATCTATTAATATTTCTCCTATTTTGGCTTTTCAACTAATTAGACTTAATCTTTCAATAAGTTAGACTCAAGTATCCGTTCTATTATAACTATTTTCATTTATAAAGTGTTTTTCCATTCATTTTATCACAAAACGTAAAGTTTAACAGATTTTATTTTCAAATAACATGTAAGAGTGGGTCGACCCGCCACAACCTGTACCCGTGCGGGCATTACCAGCCCCGACCCGTAGTAGCGTTGGGTGGGACATGGGTATTGAGGTACCCGTCCCGCCCCGCCTCATTGTCATCACTACTGGCGGATGTGTCGACTTATTTTTCTCACTGGGACAGAGTTATAATGGGTCAACCGACGGACAAGCAACGAGTTGACAACCTTGCTACTATATTGTTATGCACATAAGGGATTATAAAATCGTATAAAAACACTACTTATCAATAGGGATGGCAATTTTACCCATACCCATGGGTATTTTACTATCCAACCCAATTGGGTTGGGTATGAATATGATATCCAAATAGATGGATATGGGTAGAGCTTGATGGGTTTGTACCCATACTCATTTACTTGGGTTGGATTGGGTCTTTAACAAATGGATTTAGGTTTGTACCCATGCCCATGCAAATTACAGTTTGGTACCTAAACTGAATAGATATACATATTTAGTACCTAAATTTAATTTTTTTGGCATATAAGTCCCTAAAATATTGATGGAAAATTACGTTTTGGTATCTCAATTTTTTTGGTCTTACATTTTGGTACCTAAAATTTTCAAGTTTTACAAATGGGTCCAATTTTTGTATGTGTAGTTAAAACACACTCAAGTAAATGGATATCCATATCCAATCCATACCCATTTAGATTATAAAAGCAATATTCATACCCATACCTAGGGTGGAAATTGGGGTGGGTGTGGTTACCCGCCCCACATTTTGCGGGTAACAACATCCACAAATATAGAATTATGCTACCCACAACCCGCCCCGCAGTGGGTAGTGGTTAACCACTACCCGCGGCGGGTTGGTTGTGGATACCCACAAAAATTTCACATTAAAAATAATAATATGGTAATTAAATAATGATATTGTGTTTCTTCTCAGACAAAAACAAAAACATACTGAAAGTTAATAAAGTGTTAAATAAATTATAAATCTCGAATACAATAGGTTAGTTAGTGTAAATTCAAAAGAGATGGGTTTGGAAAGAGATTTGAAGATAACGAAGAGGCGAAGTGATATGTTACCCGACTAACATCGTTGCCTGTCACGGCTCCTTCGATGACAACAACATCAAAACAAAGAAGTGGCTCGATAAGTGGAGGCGCCCGCTTTTAATGAATCGATTATTCTCCACTCTCGATTATAGTCTTGTATTGTTGGTAGCTGGTTGCATGTTGTGTTGTTCGTGAGTATGTGGAGAAACGGAGATGAGTTTGGGTATCAGACTAACCTTTATCGATTATTCTCCTCTTTTAACAAGTCAATTAATTTATCTGACTATATCTATGGACTTGGTTTTGTTATAAAATAAACATATACCACAGGGACAATGCTTATTTAATAAAAGTATCTCACATGAACATTGTGTATTGACTTGGTTTTGTTTTATAGAATAAGTGCATATTTGATTTTGGTAGCTACTTTAATTCTTAGTCTTCCAAGTTTCACAAACTAATATAACTAATGTGGTTAATGTGGGTTACAAAGTATTTTGAAAAAATAAATATAACTAATGTGGTTAATGTGGATTTTGTGGGTAAACCGTTGTGGGTAGTGGTTAATCACTAACCACAAAAATTAATATTTTGATACCCACACCCAACCCACTATCCACAAATTGTGGGTATGGGTATCCATAAAGTGTGCGGTTTGCAGGTTACCCGCAACCCGCAAACCAAACTTCCACCCCTACTCTGTAGAAAGAGGTCGAGCGCGAGACCTAAGAACAAAATCGCGATCTTTGATTCTGGAAGGAGGAACCCTAGAAAAATTCTAGAATCAATTGAGAAGGATGTGATCTCAACGTAAGAAACCAAGGTTGTAAATCGAAAATAAAACGAAACCAAGCAATGGGCCTGTTTGTTATAATTTAGGTTTTTGGCCCAAAACGATTTATTCAGTGAGCCCAAATCTTTGATCTCAGAATCAGCTCAACCACGAAGTAGAGGATGCTTCTTCCTTCCAAACTCTACTTCTGTTTGTCTTCCCTGTATGAATCACACTTCAGCAACAGTAAAATTGTTAAGCAATTCAGGAAAGTGAAAGCAATGAACACAGAGGCAATTTTTACGTGGTATCCGGAACAGGGAGAATAAGTATCCCTGTACCGACTAATCCACGATTGAAGGATCTCTTCTTGAGACCTTCAACGTTTCACTAACGACTTAGTTCTTCCAAGTTCCTTGTTACAGCAGCTCCTACAACAAGGAAACCTCAGCCTAAGCTGGTAACTGTCCCTAACCAGACTGTATCCTCACGCAGAACTCGAGACTCAATACACCTAGTTAGCCAAGCAATCACTCGGATCAGCTCTCTTTTTCTTAACAAGATCTCTAGCAAATTCACTGCTCTTTCTTTCTTGTTATGCTCGAAAAAGGTGCTTCTTGACTCCAGCCTCTGTATCTTCTTATACTCTAGCTTCCAACGTCTCCTTGAATTGATTTTCCATTCCTGGCTTGTGAACAGAAAAGGTAAGTCGCGCCAATCCGATTTCTTTTCAAATTCCTTCTCATAACTTGTCCAGAGGCATTGGCAAGCTTTCCAAATCTATTCTTTTGCCCGTTGAGTTGCTTGAGCAAGGACATATGCGAGCTTCCTTCAACATGCTCCCCCTAAGCTTGTCAATGGCTCTTTCCTGATGCTTCCTGTCTTTTATGTCTGCACACACTGAACAAACACGTAGGTGCAGCCTGTTCTCCAAGACATGATTCAAATCCCATTCAAGCAAAAATCAAATTTCATTCAGGATTTTATTCATTAAGAAAACTGAAAGACAATAATGGGGGGAGCAGCTAGTGCTGCTTTTGTTCTAGCTAACATTGGCTTAGACTCTGGGTTGGAACCTAGGTAGACTTCGAGAGTCTTACTAAAAGGGGTAGTGAGGTGGCGAGTCATAGTCAGAAATGTCAGCATAGTCTTCAGGTTCTTCAACAGCTTCATCCTCCTCTCTGATGCTTGAGATACTTGTACCCCCTCCATCCTTGAGTAACTTCAGTCGGGTAGATAGAGAAGCTAGAGTAGTTACAGGTATCTTGCGCTTCCCTTTCAGGAGGGCTAGCTGTTAAGCATAAGAG
Source organism: Linum tenue (assembly GCA_946122785.1). Classification (NCBI taxonomy): domain Eukaryota; kingdom Viridiplantae; phylum Streptophyta; class Magnoliopsida; order Malpighiales; family Linaceae; genus Linum; species Linum tenue. The sequence goes on along the minus strand of CAMGYJ010000011.1, from coordinate 45,875,259 downwards.
TGATTCTATCATTCCTCTATACAGTTTATGATCTATGTCAATGCCAGATTCATCCTTAGAAAGTTTAGTGGTGGAACCCATGGGTGTAGAAGCTGATTTAAGTTTTTCAAAGTTAAAACGTTTGAGCATGTTATGCAGATATTTACTTTGATTGATGAAGGTGCCTGAAGGGGTTTGTTTAACTTGCAGTCCAAGGAAGAAGTTTAGTTCACCCATAAGGCTCATTTCAAATGCACTCTTCATACTGTTTTCAAAAGCTGTACACAGTTTAGGACAAGTAGACCCAAAGATGATATCATCTACATAGACTTGTACTAACAGAGTGTGACCTCCTGAGGTTTTAATAAACAAGGTTTTGTCTACCTTTCCTCTGTGGAATCCATCATCTAATAGGAATTGACTCAATTTATCATACCAGGCTCTAGGAGCCTGTTTAAGGCCATATAAAGCTTTGTTGAGTTTGTAAACATAGTCTGGGTGTTCTGGATTTTCAAAACCAGGGGTTGAGATACATATACTTCCTCTTTTAGATCACCATTTAGAAATGCACTTTTGACATCCATTTGAAACAGTTTGAATCCTTTTGCTGCTGCAAAAGCACATAGTAGCCTTATGGCTTCTAATCTAGCAACAGGCGCAAAGGTTTCTTCAAAATGTATCCCCTCTTCTTGATTGTACCCTTGAGCTACTAAACGAGCTTCATTTTTCATTATTATGTCAACTTCATCGGTTTTATTCTTATACACCCATTTAGTTCCAATTATAGTTCTGTTTTCAGGTTTGGGAACTAGATCCCAAACTCTGGTTCTCTCAAACTGATTCATTTCCTCATGCATAGCAGCTGTCCAAAATTCATCTTCAAGTGCTTCACTTATGTTTCTAGGGAGAATTTGAGAAATAAAAGCAGTATGTTCTGGATAAGACTTGGAACGAGTTACCATACCTTGATTCAAGTCACCAATGATCTGAGAGGGAGGATGCCTCTTCTGTATATGTGGAGGTGCTTCTGGTCTGTCCACAACTGTTTCCTCAGCATTTGGTTGCATCTCTGTACTTGTTGCTTCAGAAACCTTGACTAGATTACTACCGAGTCCAAAATCATCATCAAACTCTATAGTCTCTGCATTCTTACTCACAGACTCATCAAATATAACATTAATGGACTCTTCTACCTTGAGAGTCCTCTTATTAAACACCCTATAAGCCCTACTGTTTGTAGAGTAGCCAAGGAAAATTGATTCATCTGACTTGGAATCAAATTTTCCTAGCAATTCCTTGGTATTTAGGATATAGCACTTACAGCCAAAGGGATGAAAATATCCCAGATTTGGTTTTCGATTTTTCCAAAGTTCATAGGGAGTTTTGTTAAGTTTTGAACGAATTAGAGCCCTGTTAACCACATAACATGCTCTGTTGATGGCTTCAGCCCAGAATTTCTTTGAAACTCCATAATCATTCAGCATGGTCCTTCCAATTTCAATAAGAGTTCTATTCTTTCTCTCAACTACACCGTTTTGCTGAGGAGTTCTAGGAGCCGAGAAATTGTGAAGGATTCCAAGTGAGTTACAGAAGTCTTCAAATTTTTCAGATTCGAATTCTCCACCATGATCACTTCGTATATTAATTATCTTGGACTGTTTCTCATTTTCGACTTGTTTTACAAAGTTTTTGAATTTTAGAAGAGCTTCATCTTTACTAGAGAGGAATAATACCCAAGTGAATCTAGAGTAGTCATCAACGATAACAAAAGCATAGTATTTCCCTCCTAAGCTCTTAATGTTACTTGGACCAAAAAGATCCAGATGCAAAAGCTCAAGTGGTCTGTTGGTGGAAAGAATTTGTTTGGTTTTGAAAGAGGATCGAGTATGTTTTCCTTTTGTACATGCCTCGCAGAAAAACTCCTTTTTACTATGAATTTTTGGGACACCTCTGACCAGTTCCAAGTTGACTAGTTTAGATAAAATTCCTACACTAATGTGACCAAGCCTTCGATGCCATTCAAGTTGGTCATCCTTGTTAACTGATATCAAACATGATTCATTAAAAGTCTTTTTATCATTTAAGTCGACAATAAATAATTTCCCTCTTCTCTTACCAGTAAACAGAATTTTCTTAGTTAAGATGTTTTCAACTGTGCATCCATTTGGTTCAAAAATGACTCTGTTTTCATTTTTACACAGTTGGCTTATAGATAGTAGATTATGTTTTAAGTCTTTTACAAACATAACATTACTTATAGAGGGTGAATTACCTATGGTTCCTTTACCTAGAATTTCAGTAATGTAATTATCACCAAAAAAGACTTTACCTTTCTTTCTAAGTGTGAGATCAGTGAATAACTTTTTATCCCCAGTCATGTGATGTGAGCATCCACTGTCAAGAACCCAAACACTGCCTTCCATGCTCACTTGGAGACAGGTCTGCAAAAGAGAGTGTATCACTTATTTTTAGGCCTCCAAACTAGCTTGAATTCCTTTAAGGATTGATAGTGTTTATGTATACATTCTCCATGCTTATGAACATAGTTTGAGGCATTTTTGGACTTAATCTCTTTAGCTATCAGCTTTCTGCAGTTACTTATATGATGCCCTAGTTTGTGGCAGTAATAACATTCCATTGTTTTCCTATTCCCGGTCATAAGATTTACATTCCTAGCTCCCAATTTGTTTCTTTCTAAGATATTTACCCTGTCTTCAGAGGCAGCAAGTTTAGTCTTGAGAGCTGCATTCTCATCTAGAACATTTTTTAAATCATCTTCAAGCTTCTGTTTTTCAGTTTTTAGAGTTTCATAGTTAGACAGAAGGGTTTCGAATTCAGCTTTTATTATGATGTGTTTTTGTTTAACGTTAGCAAACTCTTGTTGAATATCTCGAATTGTGTCTAACATTTGATCATCTTCACAAAAGGAATCCGAGTAATAGGACTTTACCTGATTGATGTCATCGTCCTCTGATTCTTCACCAATAGCCATGTATGCCTCTTGTCTGCATACTTCCTCTTCATCCTCTTCACTACCACTCCAGGTTGCAGCATAGACCTTCTTAGTCAAGGGACAATCAGCTTTTATGTGTCCTGATCTCCCACACTTGTAGCAATTTGGTTGTGGTTGACCTTTCTCGTTGCTTCCTTCTCTTCTATTTCTGTACCCAAACCGATTTCTTTCCTTTTGATCCCTACTGTCCTCTATCTTGCTGGGTGAATTTCCTTTCCTTTTATCTCTGCGCATCTTTAGCAATCTGGCTACTTGCTTGCTCAGCAATGCCAACTCGTCATCTTCCATGTCTTCTAAGCCATCCAGGTCTTCTTCAAATGATGAGACTTTTAGTGCTATGTTCCGCTTTTCTTTCTTTGGCTCATCTATCTCTTCTCTCCTTAGCTTTTCTTCATGAGTTATCAACGAACCTATCAGCTCATCCAAACTGAGTCTGGTAAGATCTTTTGACTCCTCAATAGCCGTGACTTTTGGAGTCCATCGTTTTGGCAATGCCCAAAGTACTTTTCGCACGAGATCAGCACTTGGATATTCGACTTCCAAGTTTCTCAGACTGTTGACGCTTGTAGTGAATCGATCATTCATCTCCTTGATCGATTCCTCAGGCTTCATGACAAAGGATTCAAAATCCTGTTTAAGACTGTTGATTCTGGAAATCTTGACAAGAGATGTTCCTTCATGAGCGATCTGCAGCTTATCCCGGATCTCCTTGGCTGTCTTGCATCCCGTGACCCTATGATATTCTTCGGGCCCTAATGCGCAGTACATTAGATTGGTTGCCTTCGAGTTCAACTGGAAATTTTTCTTGTCGTCTTCAGTCCACTTCCCTCGAGCTTCCTTGACTTCTAAAGGCTCGTCCATTACGATATCCCAGAGGTCTGGATCAGTGGAGCAGATGAATAACTCCATTCTGTTTCTCCAGTACCCGTAGTGTACTCCTTCAAATCGAGGCGGTCGTGTTTGTGAGAAGCCATCGGCCATGTAGATCCCCATGCCCGTCGCAGAGCTCAAACTCATCTTCTCCGAAGGATTTCAAGCCTTGATTTCGGATCCGGGCTCTGATACCACGTGTAGAAAGAGGTCGAGCGCGAGACCTAAGAAGAAAATCGCGATCTTTGATTCTGCAAGGAGGAACCCTAGAAAAATTCTAGAATCAATTGAGAAGGATGTGATCTCAACGTAAGAAACCAAGGTTGTAAATCGAAAATAAAACGAAACCAAGCAATGGGCCTGTTTGTTATAATTTAGGTTTTTGGCCCAAAACGATTTATTCAGTGAGCCCAAATCTTTGATCTCAGAATCAGCTCAACCACGAAGCAGAGGATGCTTCTTCCTTCCAAACTCTGCTTCTGTTTGTCTTCCCTGTATGAATCACACTTCAGCAACAGTAAAATTGTTAAGCAATTCAGGAAAGTGAAAGCAATGAACACAGAGGCAATTTTTACGTGGTATCCGGAACAGGGAGAATAAGTATCCCTGTACCGACTAATCCACGGTTGAAGGATCTCTTCTTGAGACCTTCAACGTTTCACTAACGACTTAGTTCTTCCAAGTTCCTTGTTACAGCAGCTCCTACAACAAGGAAACCTCAGCCTAAGCTGGTAACTCTCCCTAACCAGACTGTATCCTCACTCAGAACTCGAGACTCAATACACCTAGTTAGCCAAGCAATCACTCGGATCAGCTCTCTTTTTCTTAACAAGATCTCTAGCAAATTCACTGCTCTTTCTTTCTTGTTATGCTCGAAAAAGGTGCTTCTTGACTCCAGCCTTTGTATCTTCTTATACTCTAGCTTCCAACGTCTCCTTGAATTGATTTTCCATTCCTGGCTTGTGAACAGAAAAGGTAAGTCGCGCCAATCCGATTTCTTTTCAAATTCTTTCTCATAACTTGTTCAGAGGCATTGGCAAGCTTTCCAAATCTATTCTTTTGCCCGTTGAGTTGCTTGAGCAAGGACATATGCGAGCTTCCTTCAACATACTCATACCCAACCTATTTACAAACGCCCAAACCCATATGCACTTCACCCATACCCAACCCATTATCAATGGGTCTACTTGAGTTTAGGTATAATTATTCATAAATGGGTAATTGCCATCCTATTTATCAATCCTAAACTGTCTTAAATTGATCAGTAATGGACAACTGCTTGAATCTAGTGGAAAACACTCTTTTTCTCATGGTCTGTCGACTTCTAATTTGGATGTGTCTAGAAATTAGTGATAGAAAACCTAATACAGATGAGATGATCTAACCACTGAGAAACTCTGTTTGTTCGAGGTTTCACATTAATATAATTTTTCTTAGAATAAAAGTAGGAATGGCAATCATCGGGGCGGATAGTGTATATTCGTTAACCTATCCAAAGTAGTTTGGGTTTTACACTTTTACCCATACCCATACCCACATGTGAAACGAGTAGAAAATCAAAATCATGCTCATACCTGTTCGGGTTTCGGGTATCCACAATTATCCATGGGTAATAATTTCTCTTCATAACTCCAACCAATATGTTAACATTGACACTTATTCTCACATTATGTAAGAGGAAATGTACACCAATAATTCACTAGAATGAAGAAAATTAATTAAAACAACACAATTTCATGAAAATATTATATTTATATGCTAAATACAAAATATGTTAGAGAAAAATAATGATTATTTATAGACAAAATGTACATGCATGTGTATAATTGGGTGGGTTCGATTTGGATAGTGAGAAACTCATGCCCGCCCATTACCCACAATATTCAGGTTCGGGTTTTACCTTACCCACTAAATGTCCTTTGGGTTTGAATTTTATCCTATCCGATTAGACCGAATTCAGGCGGATATCCAGGTTATTTTTGCCATCCTAAATAAAATGCACAGATTCTGTAATTCTTCTGAGGCGTCCCCATTTCAACCAGACTGTGTTGGGCTTTTGTATAACGGTTTTGGCTTCACTTGGGCTGAAGAGAGATTGAGAAAAGTCTTAAGCCCACGAGCATTGTTTTGGGCCAGATGAGTAGAAAGCTCCTTATTTTCATGGGCCAAAGATGGACAAATCGATGGATCCAGGCTCGAGAGTATTTGATGAGTTCTCGTCCCAAGTCTAAGTATTTGATGAGCAACATTTTCTTTCTGGTCTGGTGTATACTTGGAAATCTACAATTATGTAAATGGTTCAAGAAAACCTTTCGATCAGGAATTGGAAAGGAAATTATCAATGAGATATCGTAATTGAGGGCATGGGAGCACTTGATGCTCTCTTTATAAGATGATTCATTATCCTAAAAAATTATTCCAAGACTTAGGATTGTAGATAGGCTGTACAAGTAGATACAGAGTCTATGAAACTTAAAATCTTACATTATTAACAATTTAAATCTTTAAAATTTTATATTTTTCAAGGATTTTAATGTTTAAGGTCCATGTTGAATTTAATTAAATTTGGACCAAATCGAACCAAGTTAAAGGGATAAGATAAAATGTTTGGATCAGTTAACGCATTTTTTCCTTCTCTTCCATCAACATCATCTAGTTCTCTCTCACTATAAAATTAAATTACTGATTTTCTATCATGTTAGAAAATGCTAAAACCTATCTCATTTCCTATCTTACTCACGATTTAAATTAACGCATAATAATTTATATTCTCCAAGTAGTAATGATTTTCCTATAGTGATTTTTTTGTTGTTGCTAGTAGGGCTACAAATGAGCAGAGCAGAGTCGAGTTTTACCCCAATTTGAGTTTGGCTCGTTTATTAACGAGCCGAGTCGAGTTCGAGTTAGCTTGCCTACTAAAATCTTGACTAATATTTGATATATTCATTTTCATGTCATATATGATTAGGGTTGTTAATGAACCAAGCTACTCGCGAACGGCTCGGTCTCGAACTCAATAAAAGCACGTTCAATTTAATAAAAGCTCGATTCGTTTATTAACGAGCTGAACTTGAGCTCAACCTTGTGAGGCTCGTGAGGCTCGTGAACTAGTTCGATTAGGAGGCTTGTTAAGTTCAACTCATGAACTATCCAATTTTGAACTCATGAGATGTCTCAAAATTGTAATTGGCGAGCCAACTTGATTACAGCTATGAGAAAACGATATATATCTTATGAGTTGGTTTGTTAATGATGCATATATTTATTAAATTGTATATCACACCTCATGTGATGTTTAGTAATTTGAGTATGTGAACAATAATGTCTCGTAATTACATCAATATTAGGTATTTAATTCATAAATTATCTTAGAGTTGAGCTCAAGTTGAAATTTTGATCTTAATGATGAGCTAAGATTCAATAAATGAGCTGGCTCGTGTTCAACTCGACTCAGCTCGTTCATAAACGAGTCGAGCTCGAGTTCGGCTCGTTTATAAATGAGCCAAATCTGAAAAAGGCAAAACTCGGTTCGGCTCAGCTTATTAACAGCCATATATATGATACATGTGATTAATGTCAAGATGAAATAATTATAATAATAATAGTAGCAGCAGCAAAGTGTTCAATATTAAGTAATCTCAAGTTACAATTTGTGGTATCATATTATTTAGTTAACAAAATTTTAACTAGTCAAATTATGTTATTTCATAGATCAAAGCAATATGATACAAAATTTATTTTCAAAATTAAATAAGATATATTTGCTCACATAATCTAAGTGTTAAACTTCATATAGGGTGAGATATATAATTTAACAATATCAAAATCAAATTCATACAGACCGATTCGCTCAAAGTCGGTAATCGAGTTGACTCTCTAGCCACAATGTTGAAAATTGAGACATCTCATGAGCTCTAAACGAGCCAGCTCATGAGTTAATCAAACCACCGATTCGAGTTAGCTCGCGAGCTCCGCGAGTAACAGAAGGGTTAGCTCAAGCTCGACTCGTTAGTAAAAACTTCGAGTTTTGAACGAGCTTTTCACGAGTCGAACGTCGAGCCACTCGCGAGAAGCTCGACTCATTTGCATCCCTAGTTGCTAGTAACTACCGTATAAGTTTAGGCTCAAGTTACTTGGGTTACATTTGTGTTGAATTGGAACAATAATATTGATAAATCATTATTTAAATTGTTATGTCATATGTGTCCTTCTGTTTACCTTATTAATATTATTCGGTGTTTGTTTCTATATAGAACTTAAAATCTTACAATTTTAATTTTATCTAAATTTTCGATTTTACGTAAAATTCTGAGTTTGACTGCTTCGTAGATTCACTATGCGTGTCCTAAACTCCGTCCCTAACCTGGATTAGACCGTGATTCTTTGGAGTCGATTGGCATTTTTTTTTTTTTGGGACAAAACTAGTGAATCGACGCCAAATAATTCACACCAGTCTTTGATGAAGCTCATAGACAAAAGGGTTCATCGAGGTTTTATAACGGTACAATTAATTATCTGAAAGGCGCTCACGGTCGGGTGGATGTTGATGTTCCACCAAATAGCCTTTCCTAATTCGCCTAATGACGCCCTCATTAAATTTCAAACCTTAATAGGATTCGTATTAATAGTAATAGTGACGTTAATTATTGTTGTTGGGTCGGTTTGTTTGTTTCTTCGGCAGGCACGGGCACAGTCGCACAGCCCTACAAGTCGCAATCATCACCAATTCTTTCATTTGATAAGAGATCTAATCACCCATTTTTCCTTTTCTCATCTAGTTAATTAGTATTTATCATCCATAACCGAATCCAGCAGTGGAGAGTCGGCTTGTTATGGGATAGATTTCGGAATCCGCCTTAGTTTAGACTAGCGAAAATCGGTGTATGCATGCGTGGGTGCTGATAATAACCATTTCTGAAATTACATCGTCAGTTTTGTTACAACTTACAATCACTACTTGTTTCTTTAACTAGTAGTTGAGTTAGCCAATCAAAAGACACATATACAATACTTTGAGAAAAAGTTGTTAATAGAGTAATCTCGTTATCGATTTTACAAAACACACGAAGTTACGTAATTCATTGACATAATATGCAGGGGCGGAGGCAGCTTGTAAAGAGGAGGTGCCCTGGCACACCCTTTCTTTGGGGGAAAGGGTATATTAGATTGTTTTTATGAAATCTTGTAGAGCGGCTTTACCATAACCCGCCATGGATTGGAATAATTAACAAAATTATGAATCATTAGTCGGTAGAATATATTGACAATAAGGTCTTTGATAGTTTAGATGAAGAGTATATAATTTACAAGTTTTATTAGAATAGAAAAATGTTGTGAGTCATTACAAAAATTAATAATTTCTCATATCAATTAATTTATTTTAAAAAAATTGGAACACCCTTATGTAAAATCCTGACTACGCCACTGATAATATGTACAAGCTAATACAAGCAAAGACGATATAATCTGAGTCCGGATAAACAAATCCAACTTCAAAGACATCCCAACAGGTTTGAGCCTTGAGCACAAGTTGGGGAGGTGATTAATGAGTAATGACCATGGCATATAAATACTCAACCGTATCTGAATAGACAGCACAATCAATCACTTTCCAAGTGGGAAAAGGAAGGCATTATTGTTGAGTGAGGCTGTGCTGTGCGTTCATTTTTTTGTTGTTGTGTGGTTTCGCTTTTCAGGTCACAAAAAAGCAGCATATGCAAATATGGAAGGGTGGCTGTGTTTGTGCAAGGCATGTGCATATGAGAGCATATTCAGTTTTAAGAAGAACACATAAAGAATAATACAGGGGAAAAAAAAATTCTCTCAATAATCTTGAAAGGACCCGTCCAGTACTACCAAAGAATGCAAAAACGTTGGTTTGTTTTCTCATATAGCAAGCCCTCAATGTTTTGTCTTGCTTGTCAAAGGGTCCCTAATATATTTGTGTACCTTCTCCCCACAACAAATTATCTCAATATTGTCATTTGTGGACACAAATTACCAGCCTAATGCTTGGTACTAAAAGTTGGGTCGTGTGGGGAGGCTCCTCAATCACATGTTGCAAGTTGACAAGTGGTAATTGTTGTGACTCCTCAACTGTATCATGTATTTTCTGATACTATATGTGTTACGGAATATAGCTTTTTTATCAACAAGGTTGTCGTCGAAGTTATTGAAACGTTTGCTTTCTTGACGTTCGGTAAGGAGATAGAGATTCTGAACGCTCTTTCCTACCATTACATATATGTTAGACATGGCCATTCTATCTTAGTAGCTTTGTTTGTCTATGGTTGTTCATATATTGTCCCTATGTTTTGGAGATGAAGGCGAATAATTGAATGTGAGAATATTTTCTTCTTAACAAAATATGAGAAAGACATCAGCGGCGGATCCAGGGGGCCGGCCCCGGGCCACGGTCCAGCCCTCCTGTGGATCCACAACTAGTATAGTACGTGTAAATTTTTTATTTTATATATTTTTTCTGTGTGTTTTTGGGTTTTGTCGGATTACGGCTTAGCCCTCTCCGCCTCTTTTCAAATACGGTCCAGTACTCTACCCTGTCCTGGATCCGCCGTTGAAGACGACTACTTAGATAGTAATATCATTTAACCCACAATAATCCAATATTCCTCAATCTGGACTCTGCCACGGCGATCTCGATTATCCAGAACAACGAGGATAGCGAGCACAGACATGGGCTTGTGGCTGATCAGATTAGGTCCCTTTTGAATCTGGATTGGGAAGTTCATGTTTCCCATATTTATAGAGAGAAAAATGTTGCTGCTGACTTCTTAGCTAGTAGAGGGCATGGGTTCTCTTTTGGCACACATCTGTTCGATGTGAGCGACAAGAACCTCAAACATTGGCTTTTGTATGATATTATGGGAGTTTTCCAACAACGTTCAGTTATTAATACGAGTTAGGCCGCCTTGAGCGACTACTCTCTACCAAAAACAAGGATGTTGGCATAAAGATGGCTATAAATTAGATTATACCTATCGAGGAGCCAAGTGAGATCTTTCGGTTCAAAGTTGTGATCTTTATGTATTAGCACAAGTCCACAATAACACAATCATATTGCCTCCCCAAGCAAACAAAGTGCTAAAAACTAGAAAGACCAAAAAATCAAAGCACTTGTCCACCTCTGTCCTATGCAATCATTAACTACTTGTAACGCAGGGGTCATTTGGATCCAGGTTTTTAATTTGTGTGATTTTGGCTAAAATCACTGGTTTAAAAACCTAGGTTTTTAATTTGTGGGATTTGTGTGGGATTTTAAAATAGCTGATCACCATCAGCTATTTCATAATCCCACAATTGTGGGTTTCTGAAATCTCTAATATTTAAAATCTCTTATCATATAATTTCTTTCCAAACGAGTGATTTTAATAAAATCCCACATTATGTAGGATTGTGCCCAAATCCCACACCCAAAACCTGCATCCAAATGACCCCGCAGACTTCTTTTTATAACCCCGCTACTTAACTCCAGTTTGTATCGGATGACTATATATTCGATAAAAAAATTTTATTAAGCATGAGTGAGTAAAAAAAATATCGAACTCAAAAACTTTCATTGATACTATATTTTTTTTTTTTTGGTGAAACTTTCATTGATACTTTAAAATTGGCATAATGATCCATTGGTCTCTTTTGATAAAGTTCATAAACCTGATCCATTGTGCTATTTTTAGCCTGCATGTGCCAAATTCTGGCACAATGTCTATGATGAAATGGAGAAATAACTGAAACTATGCAGGATTATAACAAAATTTCATGCAAGAATAAGGTAATTAAGCCCATATAGTTGTCAAATGAATTCAAAAATTATATTCTCATGCACGCATTGAATACCTGAACACTTGAATCATTGATTTTAGTAGATGTGAAAAGGAAAATAGACATTCATGATTTGAGAAACTCTTTTATTATTTTATACTCAATAATATTTTTTATTTTATTTTTTGGTTTTACTGATGCTACTGAACTAGACGAAAGAAAATGATTGTGAGTAGCAAAGTCAGAACACTCTCTTCATGGCAAGTTTTAAAAAGAGTAATATCTTCAGTTGGCTAGCAAGAAAGGGATCAGACATCGTTTTTAGCAGTGTTTAACCCAATAAATGTTTCTTCTGTGGGTTGAGGTCCAGCCTTTTTCTTGCAAATGTAGGGGACGGCTCTCCTGTTTTAGGCAAACGAAAAAAGGGCAATGTAGCAAAGGAAGAGTCTTTCTTCACCCTTTTTGCATTATTGAGGGAAGCCAAATAGCCAATGGAGTCACTACCCAATTACAGTAGAGGTCATTAGGTTTCGTGTCATTAACAAATTAGTAACCTAACTTTTAGTTTTTTTACATTAAAGTTTGCAATAAACTATCATAACAATCATGTTGGTCAACTTTTGCAACTAAGTTGTCCAAATTAACATAAAAAATTCACAAATTAAGATTAAAAAAAGAAGCCAGATTGACACAAGCCCCCCCCCCCCCCTAATTAACAACTCAATTCAACTCATATCGACCCGAATCAAACTCATGATCACTCGATCTCAATTCAACTCACATTACTCGCAACCCTCCACTCGTTGTTGCGCCTTTTCATAATTTCAGAGGGATTGTGTCAGTTAAACCGGAATGTTGGCAAAACAGCTCGAACGGAAATCCAGACAAGAACGAAACTACATTCGCTATTCCAAATTTTAGAAACAAATTTAGCAATAAGCCAAAGGTTTTGGTGTCCATTCATGTAACTGACCCCACAAACAAAAGGCAAGACAAAAGATTTGCAAGCAAGGTTGTCAAACCGGTTTATGCCAGTGTGCCGGTCTAGCATGTGGAATGGTTCGACCGGTGGCACATACCGGTTTGTGCCGCTTCATGCCGGTCAATATTAAAAATAAAATTATAAATACTCATATTGAAACATGACATTAACGTCAATACCTAAACATTTATACTTGAATTCAACAAATAACAACAATATTTAACTTTTATACTCATAAAATAAATAATAAAATAATTTTTATCAATTAAATTCACTAAAATAAGGTCATTTTACTTGGAGATTCGTATATCGATCATGCCGGTCATACCGGTGCTGTCACGCCGGTTTTATGACCGGTATCGGTTGAACCAGGTACAACCGGTGGCACGCCGGCCGGCGTGACAACCATGTTTGCAAGAAGGTAAAAGCAGATTTGGGTAGAACTCAAAAGGGTGGTGGGCAATTGGCCTTTGGCCATATGGTGTGGAAGAGACAACCCTCACCTCCCCACCCTGCAAAAGGTCCCCTCTCTTCTCTTCCCTTCACTTCAACCTCCAACAAATTGAATTCATAACATTTTGCCAATTGGCTGTCTCTCTTACCATTTCATCTCTGACAGATAAACTGAATGCCAAAGTGGTTAAAGAATAAGAAGCTCTTGTTGCATTTGACAATTTGGATGGATTCCATCCTTCCTTCCTTATAACACTGTTGGGGAAGGGAAGGTAGTACATAAATTCACAGTTGGTTAGTTTGAGGGCTCCTTCCATTTATTGCACATGGTGGATATTAGTAGTGGATTTTCGGTTATAACCAGTTATCGAATAGTCGGTTGTCGATTAACCGAAAGGTCGGTCCTCCCAACTGACAACCGACCGAATTAGGCTTCGGCTATCTCGGTTATCTTAGTTATCGGTTAACCGCATTTCCTCCAGGACCAAAACCATCTCGTTCAGCCTCCAATAACCGATCGAATTTCAATTATATCGGTTACCGGTCAGTGGATATGAGGTGAGGTGACTGAATGTGAATACTGAATACAAACTATTGTATAGAGAGAGTGGAGTATGGGCAGAAAATGGATATATATTATGGCAATTGGCATCTAGGAAGCAAAATCTTGAGGAAAACGTGGGTTTGATTCACTCATCACTACCATCCATCCACATATATATAAGATTACCCAGCAAATGTGAGTTGGACCAATTTTATCTTGTTAGTTATTTTTAATATCTTTATGTGATCATTGCCTCATTATATACCGTGTGGAAGCGGCACATCCAATAACTTGAATTGTTAATAGAAATCCGATAATCAATTTTATTACTCTATACATGAAAGTCCTTACAGAATTGAAGTTTAGACATATATAGCCCTGAGTGCCAGGAGGAAGAGAAAAAACCTGTTAAGCCCAACCCCAGCAAGCGTTAGTTTGTTTGATAGTGAAGCTGCCCACGTGGAGCTGGCGCCTGCCTCACCACCCAATCTGCCACCTCAGCCCCAACCTGATCTTGCCACGTGTAGGAATATCCACCTGATAATCATCATCTCGAGCCAAGCCTACCCATGATACCTCACCCATGAGGCCATGACCCATCTTCCTTGCTGCTGGTATGGTTGTCATGCTGATGGCATGTCGATCGATAGAATCGAGTTCAATTCATCTTTGATTAAAGTCGTTGGAATGCTTTTGACATGGTTAATTTTTTTTATTTTTAAATAAAATGACACTCTTTTGGTGAAACTAATAAACAGACAAAATTTGAATTTTTGTTTTAATTAAAAAGTTAAATGTTGATACTATTTGTTGGTTTCAACTTTTAAAGATGAATGTTTAGATTTTTTATGTTATTTGTTAGATTCAAATATAAAATTTTTGATGTTGGCGTAAAATGTTGTATTTAAATATGAAGATTTTTCATTTTGTTTGAAATGTTCTTTATTTAAATATGAATGTAAAGTTTGAAGAGATTGTCTTCAAATGTGTTAGAATGGTTAAATTCATTTAGTGTTAATGATTTAACAATTCCATATATATTTTGCTAAAATCAACATAAATTGATATAGATCAACTATACCACTCATCGAATCATATCACTTGTCAAACCTACGTAACGATATAAATCGGTTTTACAACCTTGCTTCCTTCCTACCTTCCTTCCTCTCTCCTTTGCATGACAGTAATTAACTCCACCAACTAACCCACACCCTCAGACAGACCAGGCCACTTACAACAATCATTAAACCTTCGACTTATTAATTACCATACGGTAAATAAAAAAATAGGAAAATACAAACAATTACAATATTTAATTGGCTATTACCGTTGGAATTATCATTGATTAGTTATAGACACGTGCTATGTTGATGTCAAATTGATAACTTAAGCACATGCTTGCTGATATAATACTAGCTAGTTAAGCAATGAACCTATAACACATTGGACATAGCCAAAAATCCTATTTAAGTTGAGGATGTAGTCTTCTGTTTAAACTCGTTTCATGTAGCTGTATTTGATTAGCTAGTATAAGTTTTTTTTCATGCTTTTGGGGTGATTTTAGGCTGAGCGGACGCTTTATCAGAGTTAGCATGATGGAACCGCTTTGAGGAAAAAACTTATAAAGGTTTGATCATAATATTTTGACTAAAGACTTCTATCCAAAAATATATATATTTTTTGACTAAAGACTAAGCTCGACGAGCATGAGATCATTGAATCTTGTGACTAAAATCCAAGTTGTGCTTCACTTTCATTCCAGATGATCGATGATGTATAATTTTCACTTGAGCAAGTTACCACAAACATTTTTCAATGTCCACCACCTCAATATAATGTAAGCTACCATTCATACCACAATAGGACTCGACGGGTTTCCAACAATTCTAGTACGTGTGATGAGATGGGTGAGGATCTAGAACTCGAGTGAAGAATCGACATTCATCGACCGTACTCGTGTTTGAACGTATGTGGGGAGTTGCTGCCATGTTTGGCCACTCTAGAAACTCAATGACAAGCTCGTATTTCACCGACATTAAGATCGAGCAATCCTATTTTTTGGGAGGCATTCATCCATCGACCGAACTAGTGTTTGATCGTATCGGAGAGTTGCCACCATGTCAGTCATTCCAGAATGCAATGACTAGCTCATACGGAATTAAAGTTTAGGACACCATTTCTTGATGACCCTAAACTTTAGGGTCCCTTTTTTCAATTGTCCCTAAGAAATGAAGCCACTACTTATACACACACACCTTCCAATTCCCATACTCAGTCCCAAAAACAATTTTTACCAATATAATCCCCAAAACACCCGCTCCTCTCCACTTCCATCGCTTTCTTTCCTCTCCTCCGCTCCCTCGTTTCCCCCTTCTTCTCCCAAATTCAGCTCAACCCAAATTCCCCCTCATGGCCGGAACCGGCCGAATCACCGCCGCCACCCTCCTCCTAGCATTCGCCGCCGTACTCCTCTCCTCCTCCTCCGGCACCGCCGCGGCCAAATCCAGGACATTGTACGAGATCGCCTGCGAAATGTGCTCCACTTGCTGCGGAACGACTCCGACTCTGCCGCCCCCTTCCCTTCCTCCGCCGTCCCCGCCGCCTCCTTCCCCGCCATCGTCCGGCGGGTCGTACTACTACTCCCCGCCGCCGCCATCCTCAACTTCCGGCTACTACCCACCTCCGTCGAAGGGGAACAACAACAACGGAGGAGGAGGCGGAGGCGGCATCGGGGGGACGTACAACTACCCGCCGCCGACGTACTCGAACTACCCGGGCCCGCCGCCGCCGAACCCGATCGTCCCTTACTTCCCTTTTTACTTCCACACCCCGCCGCCGCCCGATTCCTCTGCCGCCACCAGCTGCTCCCCCTTGCTTCTCCTCTCTGCTCTGTTTTTCTTCCTTGTGATTCAGCCATAGAAACAGGGGAAATTTTACTCAAGTTAGCGGAATAATTGGGCAGATCTGGGAGCTTCAGCCATGGGAGAAAGAAACGGAAGGAAAGGGCATCGAAGACGACGGTGAGATTCCAGTTCCCCAAGGTGGCGCGGAATCCATTGCGGAATTTGCGGGAAAGAAAAATGAGCTGTAAACAGAGCTTCCTCCTCTCTGCATCTGGTAATCTGCTGAACAAAAAAAAAATGTATCTTATTGATAAAAAAATATTTTGTTTAATTTTCAGCTTTCTTTTTGGCAATTTGTATGTATGATGGATTCGGAGAATGACAAGTAATTAATTTCTAATTAGACCCTATTTTTCCCCTGATAAACAAACATTATGAACATTAGCAAATTCTGGAGTTGGATGTTTGCATTGGCTCTTTTTGTTATATTTTTTATTTAATTTTATTGGAAAATTATGGGTGGGATATCTTTCAAGTGAGTGTCGGTAGGGGCACAGTGGGTCTGGTTCTGGTTCTGGTCACTCAGGTCGGCTAGCTGTTTTAAGGTTTGATGGGATTGAATTTGGTGGTGAAGTTTGGTAATTCGATTGAATGGTGTTGATTAATGCGTTAATATTAAGTTAAGTATGTGTAACAAAGCGAACCAGAGGTAATGTGGATACTAATGAAGGTGCGTGAAAAAAGTAGGTAATGTTCATAAGTGAATTCAGGTGAATAATTTATACGATCGCGCGTGAAAATGTAGATTTTGCGCACGAATAATATAGAACGTCTCAAAATGGAACATCTGTACTTTAATATATTATTACTACAATTTACCAGCTATTTTTTTTACTTATTTGAGGAGTGAGTTCTATAGGTGGAGGGCAATATTATTACTTCATTGGAAATCAAGTAGCAACCGTGGCTCCATCATTGGGGTTATTAGGTTAACAATAACATCATCAGCCACAATTACTCAAGGCAAGTGTGGATTATTTATTGGGTTACTAAGTTACAATGTGGCACGACTAGATTTTCTCCTTATGTCATCTATGATAACCGATCACTAGCTAGATGCTTCTTCTTTTTTGTGGTGATCTTCAATTGTCTGACTTGACAGTATCATAATCGATTGCTTACATGGGTTCATCGAATAATTACCAACGTGAAAATATATTTACATAACATTCGCGCAATACAGTTTCTACGTGCTCATATGGGAGCGGTGGCAGAGTTAAAACTTGAACTACATCATATCTTTTTCATATGCATTTACTAAACTAACCTCATATGAGATCATTAGATCAAATAGGGTCACCGTTGATTCTCAAGAAAAAGGAGGCAAGGGAGAATCTAGAAATGTTATTTTGTGCAAAGTCGTAAAAGAGAGGGTCGATGGGATGTAGCAGTTGAATAGAGATCTTAATTAGGTTGCCAGCCAGCCTCATCAATATCTGACAGTGGAAAGAAAGTGAAGGGGTTGATTCCTAGTTGATGAGATCAGCTTCCCGCCGCCGGCTGCATCCAGTCAAAAGAGGTGTCGCCGCCGTTACGTTTGTTTGTTTGTTTGTCTGCAGTTATTAACCATTTCACCCTCTATTCTTGACCACCACGGCGTAGGGAGTAAATGGTTGTAATGTGGAGTGTCTGACATTACGACAAACCATTTCCGCTAGTAATTTTCGTGTTAACGAGGGAGTGGCTGAAATAGTATAAACTATAAAGCAAGGATTGAAATACCGTACCTGAGGTCATATAGGAAAAGTCAGCGATAGGGTATTTTATACTAAAATTATGGTTTAATCATGGTTCAACAGCAATATACTGCCTACCAGTTTTGCGTCCGGTAGAAGATTTTTCAGGTCGAACCGTCGGTACGGTACGGTATTGTAATCCTTGGTATAAAGTATATGATTTTCAATTTCGAAGATTTCACGTAATCACATCTTAATTGAATCGATTAACGGTCTATTTTTCTGACGTATTATCGAGAAGGATTTTTTTTTAAATCAGGGGAAGCTATTCGAGTGAATGCTTTACTAAACATAAAAGCCAAGAGCTCTTTCTTTCTTGAGCCCTAGCAATTTTCCCTCAATTGGCAATTCTAAATGGTTCAACAAAACAAACGATTATCATTATGTAACAGCGAGGTTAAGCTAAATGTAACCCTATTTCCCATCTTAATCACCTGTTGCCAACTAATCTATGTCACTCGCTAATTATAATATGTATATTTATTTGGTTTGCGGACCAGCTGCTGCATTGACCAAATGGGCAAATTGTCTTTATCAATTTACAACTCATATGCTCTATGATCACTGGCAAAGCGATTTGCCTAGGGCACTGTGCCATCTGCCCTCAGGACAAACAAAACCCTAATCAGCAAGGTTGTCAACCCGCAAGTTGATCCGGACCCGGTCGAGCTAGTGGGTCAAGGGTTAATGGGTCAACCGTTTTAGCCCGGTTTGGCCCGGGAATATGAAAAAAGTCATTATATTGTACTTATCTTCATAAATTATATCAAATCTTATCTAACATATGAGTTATAACATATAATATTACACCAAAATAACATATCGTATATAGATCCAACATATAGTGAAAATTCACACACACTTATATAACATAAATATTCAAATGTTCAACTTAGCATTCCAAAAATTGAGCTAGGCGAAAAGAAAAATCGGAAAATAGGCGCATTTCGCAAACCAATGAAAAAAATGACAAAATTTGACCTCCAACCCGGTACCTTGTAGCGATCGGCCCAGCGGGTGCGTGCGGCCCGTTTTTATCACCAGGTCAGGGTCAAAGTGGGTCGAGACCCGCGGGTTGACAACCTTGCTAATCAGTAATCACCTTTTTTTCCTATTCCTTCACACAAACCCTAATTTTGTGTTGAAAGACGGTAGGAAAAAAGAGGCGACAAATTCATTAACCACCACTACTTTTATTCATTCCTCCTTTCCTCTCTGTGTGCTTTTTGCCTTTCTTCGTGCTGGGTGTCGTCGTCTTGTGCAAAGCTGCACTATTTTCCTCTTGCTGGCCGGACTTTCTTCATGTGATCGAAAGGGAGTCAATTAGATCAGTCATTGATTATCATCATTCCCGTTGTTTCTTCCCTTTCGCTGCCTAATTAAGAAGAAAGGTAAGGAAGTGGTTAAGTATTATAGTCTATATATTGATTTTTCTCCACAACTTAAGTTATTGGAATCAACTATTTCTTGACAACGATAATTTCAATCTATAAGTCGTTCAATTGGCTTTCTACTTCAATATATTTTGAGTTGGTCCTATTTACTTATTGAACAATATAGGACTCGTGTGGTTCTTTTTCGTTTCTTCTACCTCGATTCATTTTGTTTTATTTTCGTTGTACTTGAATTCAGTTATAATATTTTACCTATATTTTTTTTCCTATTGTGACCAGTTGGATTAATATTCAACTATAATGCAACTACGGTACGTTAGTTGAATAATTCGACTTGATAATCATAACGTATCATGGTCTCACTATTTGTTTATCAACACTCAGAAATCAATTAACCCATTTCACGAGCACGTTACAGATTACAATGCACCATGCTTCACCCATATCATGAATCAAGTTACTCAACCATCTGACCCGACCAACATCGCTATGCTACTTTGAGTATCGATATTGAGATACTAATCAAACCATCAAGTTCATAACCAAATGGTTAAAGTGTCACACTCACTAAAAAAATAGCGGTCTCATATTTGAATCTGCATTTCCACGAAGATTCAGTTGAAGACACCTTTTCGCATTGATATATCCACCAAACTGGGGTGCAACTTGTTAGGTTGAGCCTGAGATCCCATTCACTATCAGATTTTTTCCCTAAATACAGTACAAATTAAAAAAAATTCCCACAATACATAACTTTTATAAATTTTTTTCCAAAATACAAAAGTTTGGCACAGTTCGAGTTCAAGAAACTCGAACTACAGCTAGATCGATTGCCACACCATCGATCCATATGCATCGAGTGAAAGGTCCACGATTGGCTGAGACCCAACGAAGCGGATCGAGTGTGGGAAACTCGATCTACGTAGATCGATGAAGGAGGGCTCGATTCAGTTGACACGGATCAATGACGTCAGACGCGTTCTACCCTAGATCGTGTTAGCAAAAATCGATCCAGTCCGTTCGATTGCCTCTGTCGTGGAGTAGTTGTGAGGCGGATCGAGTGTGGAAAACTCACTTTACCCGGATCACGCGTTGGGACTCAATTTACTTGGCATAGATCGATGATGTCAGACACGCTCCACCGTAGATCGAGTACTCAAGACTCAATCCCAGTGGTTCGATTTGTCTCCACATAACATATACCCCCCCCCCCCCCCAATCCCACCAAAACTCACAACAGTCCACTCTTCTTCCTCTCTTCTTCCATTAGGGATGGCAAAAATATATGTAACCATGGATATCTGCCCGAATCCGACCTTATCGAGAAGGGTAAAACCTGAACCTGAATATTGTGGATAATGGGTGGGTATGATTTCTCACTATCCAACCCAAACTCGCCCGATTATATGAATGCATATATTTTGTCTATAAATAATCATTATTTTCTCTAACATATTTTATATTTAGCATATAAATATAATACTTTCATGAAATTGTGTTGTTATAATTAATATTCTTCATTCTAATGAATAATTAATATTCTTCATTCTAGTGAATAATTATTGTATTTTTCCTCTTATTTAATGTGAGAATATCGTGAATGTTAACATATGAGTTGGAGTTATAAAGAAAAATTATTAGCCATGGATAACCGTGGATACCCGAAAACCGAACAGGTATGGACATGTTTTTGATTTCTTACCCGTTTCTTATGTGGGTATGGGTAAAACCTTAACTACTTTGGGTAGAATAAGGGATATGCACTATCCTTACCCGACCCGACCCGTTGCCATCCCTACCTTTCACCACTCTTGTAGAAAAAAATATGATTTGTGGTTGCAGCTAGGGCGGAAAACGAGCTGAGTCAAGTCAAGTTTTTGCTTAGCTTGAACTCGACTCGTTTATAAATTTTTCAGCTCGAGCTTGATTTGAACTCGAATTTTGATCATCAGCTCGAGCTCGACTCGATTAAAAATAATCCAGCTCGAGCTCGGCTCAATAGAGCTCGCTAAATGCTCATTAATACAACTTGTCAAACTGAGTACAAGCTCGACTCAAGATAAACTCAATTTGAAACCATTATTACTGAAAATGTGTACAAATAAGAACATTAGAAACTAAAAATGATAAAAAGAACACTAGAAATTAAAAATAATATCTAACTTCCATACACAACCTTATTAAGAAGATAATCTTCTTGTTCAGAAGAGTATTTAATCCTTCTACAAGCTCTAAACAAGCCAGTTCGCGAGCTTAGTTAAACAAGTCACCAAGTCAAGCTAGCTTACGAGCTTATCAAGTTGAGCATGATCTAGCTCAAACTTGGCTCGTTTACTAACGAGTTGGCTCGCAAGCCGGCTTGTTAAACAACGAGTTGAGTGTCGAACGAATTTTTGTCGATTCGACCGATGAGTTGCTCACGAGCGACTTGACTCATTTGTAGCTCTAGTTGCGGCTAAGCCCGATCTTCCACATCAAAATTTTTTTCTTTAGTTTGATTCCTCTTCGGGACCCCAAATGTCGGCAGATCGGAGCGAAAGTTGGAAGGTGCTCCCAAACCCATAGTTGGAGGATGAAAATGGCACCACCCACTTGCTTTGTTTTCGGGTCCGTACACTGCACAACTCCAATCTGCCGACAGTTGGGGTCCCGAATAGCCACTACGATAAGTGGCTTATGGTGCTAGATGGATTGGAGCTATCACGAAACACTCCCTAGTCGGGTACCGCCAACATCTTGATAGTATAGAGTTCAACGAGTTAACATTATAGTTTACGAATGCTATTTTATTTGTTGAAATTATTTGTCTTGGCCATTAATTTATTTTTATGAATATGAATCCTATTTCATTTGTTGATATTATTTGTCTTGACCATTAATTTATTTTTATGAATATGAATTCTACTTTATTTGTTGAAATTATTTGTCTGGGTCATTATCCCTCATTTTATGAATATGAATGCTATTTTATTTGTTGAAATTATTTATCTTGGCCATTAACATATTTTTATGAATATGAATGCTATTTTATTTGTTAAAATTATTTGTATGGACCTTAATTTATTTGTTGAAACTTAGGTGGAGTGGGATCCGTATCATAACGAATCAAAGGAGATGTACGAGTTGCGATACCCTAAGAACCGTCGACTTTGGCCGTGCAAGTTGCATGTGATTTTCCACAACATTGTCGAGTGGCACCTCTCGGATAGATGTGTCCGGCAATATAATTGGCCGCAATCGATTTCTCTCCCACCACCGGGCGTACATAAGTCACTCCATAGGTACAACAAGGATCTGCGGGGTACAGTCATTGATTGGTCAAACAAGCAACAAGTATGGATTGGTATGTGGGAGGCTCGTCATGCGTATGCAATTGATGGCATCCCAATGACGAGGCCAATAGGGTACCAAGATGAATACATGGTTTTGTACCGCAAGTTCACAAAAAGATGGGTAACCAAACGTGGTGTCGTGATCGGTTCGTTGGTAAGTATACATCTATTTTTTCCTTATTTACTTTAGCTACGCAAAGAGTATTTGACTAAGGTGTTTGTTAACTAGGTTGATGGGTTGGAACTTGCGTCAATGACTAGGGTGATTGCACATCCATTTGCACCTACACCGCCACGTCCTTCTTCCCATGCCATTGAAGTTGAATCCCTCCCCCCATCACCACCAAGGAGGAGTAAACATCGGCAAGAGCTAGTTTGAGTCTCTGTGCAAGTTCGACAAGATGTGGCACTTTCTGACCCATACGAGTTTGGATCCCCCCCCCCCCCCCCCCCCGT
The DNA here is from genome assembly GCA_946122785.1 of Linum tenue. Lineage (NCBI taxonomy): Eukaryota > Viridiplantae > Streptophyta > Magnoliopsida > Malpighiales > Linaceae > Linum > Linum tenue. The sequence continues at coordinate 45,851,818 of CAMGYJ010000011.1, read as the reverse complement.
CAAAAGGGAATTCAGCAACAACTTCAGTCTCGACATACACCTCGACACTTGGAAATATGTTTTTTTGCAATAAATCTCACCATCAATTTAGTGTTATCATCGTCAGACAGAATTGATTCTTCATATACAAGTGCATATGGTAAGTCATCTTGCATACTCTTCGCCCCCTATGCAACATCGTTCTGCACAATTATGGCAGAGATCTTGCCAAGTAAATATGCTCTCAATCTGGACAGTACTTGATTCACCATCTTCATAGTCAATGCTATAATTAAAATATGTAATTCGACCATTCCACCGAATCAATATGTCGAATTTTCGAAATTTTCTACCCATTTTTGCAGTTTATAGAAACAATCCATTATATACAGTTCAAACAATACTAAATTTAGTCCAAAATTATAATGCTTACTCACCAACATAATCAGAACTTACCAATAAAATGCTTCTTTTTTGCTCATCTATGGTGCTCCAGCTTCTGCGATTTGTGTTTGGAATAAAAAGATAGAAAGTATATGAGCTGGTAGAATGTGCTGAGAGCTTGATTTTTATTTTCGTAAACTGGTGACGTGGTTTGAGGCCATGTCCATCGAACTAGCGCAGTTCGAGTTCAAGGACTCGATCCACTAGGACCAAAAATCTTATCCCTGCACCCTATCTTAAAGCATGTCGGGCGGAAAGCGACTTGGCAGAATAATTGGAAAGTCACTACAAGAATTTAGGGTTTCACCAACCATAAAATATGGTCGCAAAAAGTGAAAGAATGGTGGCAGAAGGTTCGCAGCAACCATATTTGGGGGTCGCTATCATGGTCGGCAAAAGGCCGTCGCCTAAAGATGATGGCAACCATAATTCTTGATGGTCGCCAAAAAAAATCTTTGCGCGACCATATCACATGGTCGCTTATACCCTAAAATAGGCAACCCTTTTAAATGGTGGCCTGAAGTATCTTCCGCAACCATACCCTATCGTCGTTGAAACATTACAATAGGCGACCACCCAACAATGGTTGCCTCTAAGTGTCTTTGGCAACTATGAAACATGGTTGGTGAAAAGTGAAGAGTTACGACCACCATGGCCAACTGTTGCCAATAAGAACACTTTCAGCAACTATATTAATTTATATGGTCGCTAAATATTATTTACATTAGCTACCTAATAGTGGCCAAAAGGGTAGCACTCCATGTCATAATGAAATTGAAGGGATTATAATATAATTTCCAAGATTAGATTCATTTAATTTATAAAAATGATTATAATACTATTTAAACTCAATTCGTTACAGCATACATAGTAAAATTAAAATGGAGTACAAAATAAAAGGTATGTGCCTAATACATATATCCAAAATAAGATAATTATTCTCAATTCTAATATGACTTTGAGTTTACACATAAGTATAACTAATAACAAGTAGTCTCAATCAAAACCCATAGATGCTTCCAATCTGCATGTTACAAGAAAGAGAAACCTTTGTTATCCTGGTCAAGTTTAGAAGGAATACTAAAGACACACTATCACTAGAAAGTAGAACATCCATGTTGTTGGAACTTTGGGTGCGGAGACGATTGGAAGATCTAGGCTCTCAATATTCCACCAAAGGCCTTCTATCACCTGCCGGCATAATCATCTATATCACAACACCAAACTTTAGGAGTTAGAAGTCTATGGTAGATACTAGAGCTATTTAAAAGCGTCCCATTCCATCAAATTTACAACAGCCAAAAGAGAGCAAAAACCCAGACCTTATACCTTATAATTCATAGTTGTAGCCATGTGGTACCCCTCTTTATCCTTTGCCTTTCTTGTGCTCATTCTATACACAAGTACCATGAATTCAGAATACTTAATCCGGTTTATCTATGCAAAGTAGAATTGTTATCTTCTTGGAGCCTTTGAATTTCCTCCCTATAATGTATGTTCTCATTAGTAATAGTTGGGTCTCTCTTACAGAGAACCCCATCCATCTCACTAACCTGAATTAGAGACGAGCACACTGAGACAAAAACTACCAACTATATTCATGCATACAATTTCACAAGCACTTAAATTATTGAGAGCTAAACATAAAGCAGAAGAACCCTTATTGTGGAGTATATCCGCCACTAAGCTAGATTAGCTGAGGCCAATTCTAAATTTTGGAAAGTCTGCCCTGCTTTAGAGCACAACCTTGAGTTTCCCTTTAGTAGGACTAACAACTTAAGAATCATCTAAAATACCATGGCTATTAGAAAGTACAAGAAGTTAAAGGAACTGATAACAAAAACATAAGAAGAAACATCTCGAGCATGCTTTCTTCTTCTGCACAACTTCAAAATTCTTGAGTACTTAAGCCACACAACAATCAATCCCAGCTCACTTTCTTCCCCAGTTCCTTAAACAATCAAAAAAATAAGCTCCATTGATCCACTGAAGCGAAACTTCATATAATAAAACGACGATCACTCAAATTGAACCTCCATATGTCTCACTCAGATCTTAAACCATACATGCAGTAGGAATCATACAGATAGGAAAAGAAACAATATGTAAGGATTTTATTAAAAGCAACTACAACCTACAAATAATCGAACTCCCTAAAAATTTTAGGGTTCTATTCTCACCTGAATACCATCTCATACAAACGAATTAAAGAAGACAAGTAGAGAGGAGGAGTGGTGGATTACCTGGTGGAGTCACAACTGGAGGAAACCTCCTCAGTCCTCACCAATGATGCGGAATGATGAAGAGCGAAGATTGGAGGAACCGCTGGTCACAGACAGCCTCTTTTTCTCACGAGACAACAAGTTTGCGTGGACGAATTGGAGAGTGGGGGGAGGCATGAAGTGTGGAGAGAGACATCATCGGGATGGAGGACACTGCTAAGCTTCAAGGTTGCAGTTTGCAGAGAAGTGGGGAAGAAACAAACTTAGGGATTTGATTTTGGAACAACTCTCACGAAGAACGCCTGATGACGAAGAGCGATGATGGTATGAAACGCTGGTCACAGGCGACCTCTTTTTCTCCCGCGCCAGCAAGCTTGCAATGAGGAATTGGAGAGTGTGGGAGGCATGGAGCGTGGAGGGAGACGACGCCAGCAAGGAGGACATTGGTAATCTTCAAGGCTGCGGTGTGCGGAGAACAGGGGAAGAAGCAAACTTAGGGATTTAGGTTTGGAACTGAAATGGCCAAATGGGGAAGAACAATGGCGATTCAATTTTTTAACACTTCCTTCAACGAGAAAGGACAACGTAGTGGCGTTTGCCCCAAGAATATTCGAATTTAGGTGAATAAAAATGCAACTAAAGATTCAGAATCTTTTATCCAACCATTTTGGGAGTGGTTGCTTAAAGTTGCATATCACCAACCATATTATAGATGGTTGCTGAAGAGTTGCGTATTATAAACCATTTACAAGGTCTGCACTCCTAATTAGTAAATACCATTTTTAATATATGCTTATATGATTATATATATTTTATTGGTTTAAAATTTATGTACCCGTATTATTGGCAAGTCATTATGTATTTTATAATTATTAACGTACTATTAAACGTACCATTAATTTAGATATGAAGTAAAATACTCATACTTATTTTATTGTATATATAGCTTACCTGTGACATATTTTACTAAATATGTCGACAATCAACTAATTCATGATTTCTTAAGAATAGAGTACCACCAACCATTTCTTACAAGTTGTTGAAGTTGTAGTCTATCGACAATCATTTAACTGGTGGTTGCTTAAGGATATGGATCACCAACCATTTTATTAATGGTTGCTGAAGTTTGCGTCTATTGGCAACTCTTTCAGTCTTAGTTGCTTTAGGGTAAGATATTTCCAACAATTTCACAAATGGTTGCCAAAGTTTTGGTTTACCGGCAACCATTTACCACATAGTTAGTTAAGTTATGGTTTATCACCAACCAATTTACCACATAGTTAGTTAAGTTATGGTTTATCACCAACCAATTTACCAATGATTGCTGAAGTTTTCATCTATTGACAACTCTTTCATTCTTAGTTGCTTAAGGGTAGGGTATCTCCAACCATTTCGAAAATGGTTGCCGAAGTTTTGGTCTATCGGCAACCATTTACCCTATGGTTGGTTAAGTTATGGCGTATCACCAACCATTTAACTAACGGTTGCTGAAGTTTATGTCCATCAGCAACTCATTCTTTCTTAGTTGCTTAAGAGTAGGGTATCTCCAACCATTTCAAAAATGGTAGGCGAAGTTTTGCTTTATGGCGACCATTTATCACATGGTTGGTGAAGGGTAAGGTATCACCAACTATTTTGCAAATGGTTGTTGAAATTTTGATGTATGGGTGACCATTTTACTACTGGTTGCGCTAGAGTTGGGTATCAGCAACCATTATGAGAAAGGTTGGCAAAAGATAGTTATAAGCAACTATTTTTTTATGGTCGCCAAAAAAATGGTAGCTGAAAACCTTTTTTCTTGTAGTGAGTGGTTCGAGCCTCAAGAACTCGAACTAGTAGCAGTTTGAGTTCATGATCTTCGATCTAGTGCCACCAATAATCGTCGTGCAATAATTCATATGGATCGAGTCAGGCAAACTCGATGCACATGCGGATCGAGTCTGTCAACATCGATATAGCCAGATCGAGTCATGCAAACTCGATGCACATGCAGATCGAGTCTGGCAACATCGATCTAGCTAGATCGAGTTCCTTGTAATCGATCCACTTTTGATCAAGTTGTGGTCCCACGATCAATTTCTTAATCAAGTTTCTGAACGTCGATCTGGTATGTAGTTCGAGTTTGAAACTCGAACTGTGCCAAACTTTGTTATTTTGGGAAATGTTTTTGAAAGTTAAGTATTATAGAATTTTTTTAATTTTTATATTTTGTGAAAAGGCCCTTCGCTCCCAGTATCTCCTTTTGTTTGTACAATGTAATTTTCGAGGGAAGGAACAGTAAATGGGAGAAATGAAGGACAAAGTACATCAAACAAATAGTTAGGGAGGACGGATAGGAATAGGATGGCAGGTGGGGGTGTATTTCAATATCATACCCGCTTCGTGGCAGATTAGGTTCAGATCGATTATTTGTCTTGGTGTGTAGGTTAGGTAGGTCGATCATCATAGATCATACTTATGTATTAAAAGGAAAATATGCTTTAAAAATCGAGAAATAAATTACGACAACATAAATGTAGTTAAATAATTAAAGAGATTGGGGTCATTACTTATTTACAAATTTATTATATATAAAGTTTGATGCAATAAAGGTAAAGTTCTAAATAATTTGAGTAAAATGACATATGATTTGGACAAAATTAATTGTGAATGAGATAAGTCTAGACAAATCAGATCAAAAGCAGTACTCATATGCGTCCATCTACCTACGAAACGAGTATCACCTACACAGTATATATCGAACAGAACGAGTAAGTAGAAATTGTCATCCAAAATAGGAGAGACAGGTATGTGAGCGGCGGTGAGTAATTTAGCATTGAATTTCGATGGGGACAATTTGCAATCGCAAATCAGTCCAAATTGGAGCGGTTCCCCTTTTTAGTGTTGAAGCAGACAAATCCTTACTACTAGTACTCCCACCACTATCCCCAGCCCACCTTAGCTGGATCTCACCACCCACAATATATATTATAATTTTCCACGTCATCGTAATTTATGTTTTGTTATGATCACTATAAACCAAGGATTACGAAATCGTACCGGACATCAAACCGGAATCATCTTTGGCATGGTAAATCGTGGTACAACCATGGTTCAACCGTTTCATACCGGTAAATATCGTTTTTGGAATAAAAAAAATTATTTTTTTGTTACAAAATCGTACCGACAAAATTAGGGTACCATACCGGCAAAATACCGGAATAAAACCGGATTATACCGCCTAAGAAACTGTAAAAGAGTAAATGAGCTTAGGTAACATTCAACAAAGTGCGAGATTTGATGTGTGGTAAAGATTGATATCATGAAAGCTTTCGATTCAGTTAATTGGCAATTCTTGTTTACTGTGATGGATGCAATGGGGTTTCCCTCTGGTTTTTTAAAGCTTCTTACTGCTTGTGTTACTGCTCCTACAATCAAAATAGCTTTGAATGGGGGATTGTGTGGAAATGTTAGGGCTAAAAAGGGTTTAAGGCAGGGTGACCCCTTGTCACCCTACCTATTTACCATTGCAATGGAAGTCCTGGATGGGCTTGCTCTAAAAGCAGCAAGGGAGAATCAGATCCCCTTCCACCCACGTTGTAAGCCATTAATGATTATGCATCTTTGCTTTGCGGATGATTTGATGGTTTTCACGAATGGGTCAGTGAGGGGGGTGGCAGGTATAAGGAGGCTGATGGATGAATTCTATGTCCTGTCTGGTTTGAAGTGTAATGCAGCTAAGTGCCAGTTGTTCTGTGCTGGTATATCTAAGGAAGAGCAGTAGTTTATCTCCACTGTGACTGAATTCCCTCTTGGTTCTCTTCCTGTTAGATACCTAGATGTTCCTTTGATAACTGGCAAGCTCTCTAAGCATGATTGTCAAGTGTTGATTGATAAGATTACTCAGAGACTTAGAAGCTGGCGGTCTCGCTTATTGACATATGCAGGGAGGGTTCAGTTGATTTCATCTGTCATCTCTAGTACATTGCAGTACTGGCTCAACATCTTTCTGCTTCCTAAGTATATAATTAAGGAAGTAGAAAGATTGTGCAATGAGTTTCTTTGGGACACAGCAGATGGGGGTGCAAGAAAGAAAGCTGTGATGGCTTGGCATAAACTTGCACTGCCTAAGTGTGAAGGGGGCCTGGGAATCAGAAACTTCAACCTCTGGAACAAAGCATGTGTGTTTAGACATGTCTGGGAGATCCTAATAAGCGGTGGATCACTCTAGGTAGCCTGGGTCTCTCGGTATCGGTTGAAGCAGAGGAGCTTATGGGATATATCATTTTCATCTGCAGGGACATGGATATGGCGGCAATTATTGAAGTGTCGTAATTTTGCTGCTGCTCATATTTCAGGTAATCCTCCCAATTTGTTATGGCAAGGGCAGCAGATGCAGAAATACTCGGTTAAGCGAGTGTGGGAGGCTATAAGGGAACGTCAGCAGACTGTGGAATGGCGTCGGCTGGTCTGGTCTAAGGAAATTATCCCTAGACATGGTTTTACTCTGTGGATGGCTCTGCATGATAGACTGATGATGCAGGATAAGCTCCTGTCTTGGGGCAAACAGGTTTATGGGCTGTGCCTTCTTTGTCCTGGTGGTATAGAGACTTGCAGCCACCTCCTGGTCTCGTGCTCCTATACTAGATCGGTTTTAAGGAGTTGTTTGAAGCAGCTGGCTCCTCCAGGGGAAGGGGACTGGCCTACAGTGGTGTCCTGGTGTTCTCGGCAGTGGGGCAAAATGATTCCAAGGCATGTGTTATGTCGATTAATATGGAGCTCGGTAGTCAGTTTTGTTTGGCGTGAGCGATGCAGTAGGATGTATGGTACTACAGGGATAAGGCTCCCTGATGTATTAGCTAAGCAAGTGCTAGCTGAAGTTTCTTATAGAGTATCCAGTAACCCTGTCCTCCAGGCAGAATTAGAGCATATAGTTAGCATACTTTGATAGGTTTTTTGGTTCTATTGTAATTGTTTGAGAGGCACATCAAGATTTCCCCTTGGTGTTTGCCGGAGCTTAATACAAGTTTTTTGATTTCGCATAAAAAAAAAGTGCGAGATTTCAATACATAATAAACCTCATAATCATCCAAATACATTTTTAGAAACTAGTACAAAACCACAAGCTTAATGTTCACAAACCACAAGCTCTTCCTCACTTGTAATTTCATAAAAAAGAAAGGAAAATGGTTTGCACACAAATTGACGTATTATCAAACACACATCTAACATCCATCAATTATCCTTTTACTACCTAAAATCAACTCTACCAAAACAGCCTAATAACAAACTCGAAATAACTACAGCTAGGGGCATAGTATGACCTAGCTTGGTCGAATAACAAACTCGAATTACAGGCCTCGTCGATACTCTAGTTGCTTGGTGTTATCGAGCAATACATGTACCAAAAAAAAACTCCGGAGTGTAAGTAATCACTTGTCTGATGAAGGGAGAGGGAGACGAGCGGCAGAGCGGCGCGGGGAGAGGGAGAGGAGAGGCAGAGCGGCACGGGGAGAGGAGAGGCAGAGAGAAGACCGAAGAGCGCTTGCTGGCCAGCCAAAGGTAGGTTTTCGCTTCTCTGCTTCCTTTCCCTTCTGTTTTTTTTTTTTTAAAGCTCGCGTCAAAAAGGCGTCGTTTTACTTAAATGAAAGAAACCGCCGGGTTTATTAAAACCGGCCGAAATTTTGGTCCAATGCGGTCCAACCGCAAATACCGCCCGGCAGGAATTTGAAGGGTACACAGCCCCTATTGTGCCGTTTTACCTCCGGTTTTTCCGATCCGACCGGCCGGTACGGTATCCTGGTCCTTGCTATAAACTTAGAATTATACCAGTGCATATTATAAGAAGTACTTGGTACTACCATCATTGGAGGAGCAGTGCCTAAATCCAAAGATGTTCCAGAATCCTTTCGATTGATTACTCGTTCGAGAATTAAGATCTTTGGCTAACCCAAAAAAAAAAAGATTACAGGTACAATAAATTTTCTTGTACAACAACAAACTACACTCACAGTCAAATAATCTAAACGTGCTATGACCCGGAGAAGAAAGCCTCTACAGGTTGAAAGGCTTGCGGCCTGTGGGCTTTACCGAATGATTTGAGGAGTATCGTCCATCACCAATAGGCCCGCTGCGCAGGACAGATGCTTAATGGGTCATGAGCCCATTTATACTCAAGAGTCTTCAGCAGCCCAGAATAATGACTTGATCTTCACTCCATCTGGACTCGAACTAAAGTGGATATTAAGGCCAATGCTACGGTGCCGCTCTAAAAAGTGCGGCACCGATGACGTTGTTTTTTATTGGTCCACGTGTAGCTGACGTGGCCTGAACTGGCTTTGATTGACCCAGGCGCGAATTCCATGAGTACTGGACTACTGGGTATGGGAACCAAACCGCCGCTCACATTCAAACGGAGACTCCATCTCCGTCAAACCCCAAACGCCAATAACCATTAAAAAAACCAAACGGCAAATTTTGTTATATTTTTATTAAATAAACATTTAATTAGGCTGTTTTTCGAAAGATTCAGAAAACAAAAAACAGGGTGCGACGACGGAAGGAAAGTAGAAGGATCACCGCCCAGGAATCGCGACTTGATTCTATCAAGCGGGAGATCTTCCAGCTCTGCTCTTTCTACCTGATAGATTCCACGGACTCTTCTTCACCATCCTCTTTACTTCTTCTTCTTCTTCTTCTTCTTCTTGAGAGAGGAACTAAGGATGAAAGGAGAAAGCTTTGAGCGGGGGAAAGATCCCTACTGCGCTGGTGGCAAGAAGATGAAGAGTTCGCGCGTGGAGATTAAGTGGAAGCCAGTGAATTGGGTTTCTCAGAACTCAGTGGCAATCGGATTGTTCTGCTTTGCCGGATTGGCCGTTTTGGCTTCGAGATTAGTTATTTGCGGCGGGTTTTAGTACAGCAGAGGAAAACTGAGGAATTATGGTGACAGAAGATGGTTCGAGGTAAAATGGTTGATTTATTTGTTGAGATCTTGTCGAGGTAGCCTGGTTTCATTACCTTGAGGTAAAGATCTTATATTGGATTCTTCTGTAGTTGAAATGTGCAGATTTGTGTTGGCGACGGAGGCCCGTGAAGATACAGCCTTCTTCGCCTCTCAACGAGTCACCGGAGTGATTTTTGGAGATGGGATCGCCACGAACAAGTCACTGCAGTGCTTTTGGAGCACGCCGGCGAAGGAGATCGAGGAACTCCCTTTTGGTTCGTCCGTCGTCGTCGTCCCCTGCTTTTGCGTTTTCTGAATTTTCCAAAACCAAACGAATTGTATTAATCAAGGAGGAGGAATACGGTGAAGAGTTTGGTGGACGGTATGAAGTTTGATCAGCGACGGTGGCGCTCACCACCAGAGCAGTTCGCTTTTTCAAAATCTGACGACCGAGTGAACAAGGAAGACGACGATTCGCTTTTCCTTCGCTTTTTTTTCAGAATAAAAATATAAAGTTAATACATTTAAAATTAATAAATGAAAAAAAAGAAACAAATGTAACGGAAGGGGAAGATACTTTTCTGTTAGTTTTGGATTGCTGGGTTCGGCCCATTTTAATAGGTCAATGGTTTGGATGAGTCTAATGAAATCGGCCCAGGCCACGTCAGCTCCACGTGTACCAATAGAAAACAGCGTCACCTGTGCCTCACTAAAAAGTGCGGCACCGTAGTATTGGCCGGATATTAATGGCGCATCATAATCTCATCCTCAGAGAACCGTTTGGTACTAATGATCAAAGTTTTCAATGATCAATAGGTATTGTGTTCGAATCTCGGTAACTCTTATAAGAGTATCTGTCCCGTGCAATCATCAAGTCATATGAATTGGCTTTGGTTTGAGTGACCATGTGTTTCATGCGAAACCAAATATCAACCGCCGAGCGTGTCATTTTGTTTCGGGCAATGTTGATTTGATTATTTCGCGGTGGAAACTTTTGCGGTGTCGTTTGATCGGATGCACCACTGACTGCTGAAATCAAGACGACAGTCAAATATCCACCACCTGGTGTACCAAATTGTTTCAAGCGGTGTTGATTTGATCGATGCACCTCTGACTTCTGAAAACCAAGACGATTGTTACTCGGTTCACACCTCTCCAAACAATGTTCGAACGAGGGTGTTAGAGATTTTTTATGGAATCTACGTTACAACTACTCCTATGGAGATTTCTGTGGAGAGCTCCGCTACTATGCTACGACTACGACTATGGAGATCCTTCCAGGAAGGAGAGCTCCGCGAAGGAGTTACAGAGAAAAATGAAGTTTTGATAAAGTTGTTTTGTGTTGATTTTTGGTTGTCCCTCTCTCTCCTTGCTCCGGTGATTTTATCTAAAATCATCTTCGTAGTTTTCACGCTATCTCCTCTCCACAAATGCTTAGTCCGAGTGCTCCATCCTTCTCTGCGAAGTTGTGAGCTTCAACCGCTTTGATCTCCACGCTTCACCTCTCTCCCGGTGGGATTGACTTGTGCACAAAAGAACGAGCCTGAAATCAGTATCGCGACTCGAACCGCGATGTTGTTATTTCATAGCTCGCAAGACTATTGGACTTGCAATGTTGTTGGAATCGCAACGTTGTCGAACTCGCAACCCGCTTAACTTGTGGCATCGGTGATCTCCACGATGATGTCGAAGTTGCTCACGAAACCGTTGGATTTGCGACCTTGTTGTTTAGCTTGCAACATAGCTATATACCATGTTGTTGTTGTTGAGCTCACGGCATTGCTTACTGTAGTATTGTTTCTCTCGCGGCGGCGTTAACCTCACGACACCGTGACAATTATTTCTAAACTGAAATTATATTTTGGTATAAACACCATGCATCTTAATGGCTCGGAAAACTTTTATAATTTGGTTTGAAGATTTTAAGAAATTTTCTTTGTCTCTAACTTGCTACCGTTAAATTAGAGAATTTGTAGCGCGATAGACTAGTAACTATTTTTGGTCAGCATGTGAATCCAATTAATAACCTAAGATGGTCGAGTTCAAAATTAGAATGAACTGGTATGCCAAGAGATTAAAAAAAACAAAAGGAATGATACTCATACAATCATGCTAAGACCAATCTAATATGTTTAAATATAGTTTAGTTAAGAATTCTCCAATCCCGTTTTAGGTATATATGTCCAAACTCGAAACTCTCGATCATCAATATTCTATCAACTATCTTTAAAATGTAATATATTTAGTCCAAGTGCAACCCGATCATAGTGCTCACAAGTCACAACCTATTGATATTGGATTGTGTACAAATAATTCTCCATAATCGTAAGAACGACGCCATGACAATTTACACTTATCACTCGTGAGCACCATATCAAAACTGGGCAATGGGTAATATATGGTAGATAAAATAACAGCTTGAAATGACTAAAAATTAACCTGGACAAAAAGAGCAAGTGCCCAAACGGGGTGATCAATAAATGATGCTCTGTAGCCAAACGTACCCTTTGTTATTTACGTCAAAACCAAAAGTACTAAAAAGGCCAGAGGGTTCTTCTCTGTCGTCTATGCAAATATTTTGACTGACAAGTTGGAGATGGTAGATTCCCTTCTCTTACCTGTCCATATCAACTATGGTTTCACTGGAGCATGGTAAAGGAAACCGTACCGGAGATCATATCGGATTCGTCTGTGGTAGGGTATTTTGTGGTACGACCGTGGTTCAACCGTTATATACCGGTAAAATATCGTTTTTGTAATTAAATAATATTTTTTTGTTAAAAAATCGTACCGGCAGATTCAGGATACCGTCTCGGAGTAATACCAGAATAAAACCGGAATATACCGGATAACAAACCTAAATAAACTAATAAGTTAAAAAACTCCATTGCATAATTGACCACTTACGAGCTTACATTTACATATATCACAAACGTCACTTTGAGATTGCTTGTCAACTCGTAAATAACAAGATATTATACTTCTAATCAAGATCAAAACATGTTGTGTTAGATTAAACTTTGAACAGATGACTAATTACACCATCCAGAACAGAGTGAAATCGAGGTCTCTATAAAGAGAGCTCTAATGGAGCGTTTCCCGCATATACCATTCTGTTTACTCAATCAATGATGGTAGAAACCAATTCTCCAATGGAGTGTTAATATTATATTCATTTGGTTAAAATATTATTTAAAATAATACTATATTTTGAGACTAATACTCCCAAATCATAGGAAAATGAGACAAATTCAAAGTTCTATGGATAATCCTATTATCCTACGTCAATATATGTAATTACCTAAAAGGCTAAAACTAAATGGTTAAACCAAATAAAAAACTAGGAATAAAAATTATAAATTTCCTTAATTTGCACAACAACACAAACCCAGCCTCACAACAAGTTTGGATAGCCCATATAAACTTACGGGTAATAAAATTTTGGCATGGCCCAACTATTGAGCCCAACTTGACTGTCACTCAAGTCTATTAAAAAGTTGCCGACTCGGTCCCCTGCCCTCTTCTTCCTCATGCCAGCAGCATCTTCTTCTCCATGTTTTGGCAGAGAGCAACCCACGTTGGAGTGCTTTTTCCTTTTTGGACACTCCCCCAATTTCGCCAATGCCACTCCTCCGAACGCCGCAGTTGGAAGATGATCTACGGCCAAAATGAGACTGCCCCACCAAAAAGTGATAAAGCAAAGAGGGCTGTGAACTTCACTTTCCTAACCTCAAATCTTATCTATCTACACCTTCTTCCCATCAACAAATCCCCCATGTCTCCTTCAAAACCCAAGCTAGCTCAATCGATTTCTCACATGCAGATTCTGAAATCCTTGACCCAGACTGCAATTTCTTGTGCCGACAAGAAGTCACCCCCTCAAAGTTCAAGATCTCCGTCATTTATTTGATTCTCTTCTAGATGCAGAATTTCGGCATCTTTTCGGCTTCCTCCATCAACCAGCCAGTGATTCCCTTTCCTTCATCGAATTAGTCGTCAGTAGTTCGACACTTTCTCTTCTCCTGCGTTTCTATTAATTAAATTCACGAGAGGAAGAAAGACCGCAAGGGTTCCCAAGACCCAAATTAGGTTTTGCATCTCTTGCCTTTGGCGGATTTGTTTTTTTTTTTTTTAATTTAAGTACAAAACAACGCCGTTTCCCATCCTTTAAGCCTACCGCCGGTCAGACCAAAGCCGGGCGGCTTTTCGTTTTGTACCGATTAAGCCGGTAAAATGCTACTAACCAGTCTACCATATCGTTATTGGCCCGATTTCCGGTTGAACCAGCCGGTACGATCCGATTTCCTGGTCCTTGCACTGGAGACACAATTAGGCAGAAAATAAAGGCGGTTCGACTAAAAAAACTTCATGCCGGAAGTAAAACAGGTAGACAGTATTTAGTGGTATGTAACGATTTTGAACCACGGTTTCAGCAAAAAATACTTTATCGTTGACTTTTCTGGTATGAACTCCGATACGGTATTTTAATTCTTGTTGCAGACTAAACTAGTGCTCCGAAGAGGAACTTACGAACTAGCCCCGCCCGTCATGGAAGAAAATGATGAGTTTCTACTTCTACAAAGAAAACTAACAGGTCTAGCTTCAGAAATATTAGTCCACCACCGTCAAGCGATAGTAATCAACTAGGTCGTTTGCTTGTAGGATTTTAGAAAATGAACGATTTAGATAAAATCTTGGATTTTATGGATGAAGGATTATGTGTGATTTTATTACTTTGGATCTGTGATGGATTTTAAAAAGTGCATGTTTGCTTTTTGGATCCCATATTGGATTTGTGTCCGTGGGATTTTTAAATTATGCGCTGAATTTGCATTTGTATCTTTAATGATTTGTGTCCTTAATGTTCAATATAAGAAATATTGAAAAGAGATGAGGATAGTCCCGTCATTTACCATCATGGATTTTAGCCTCCCACAAAATTCCAACTAAATAGGTGGGATTTTATAATTTGTGGACCCCACGAATTTTGAGCTCAAAATAATCCCACATACATGGGGCCCACACACCATAATCCAACACCACTTTAACACCAAACAAATAAAGAGGACCATAAGGACGTAGGGAGTTTCATCTTTGATGACATCTTTTGATTACATCGTTTGCTTCATGGATATGAAAAATGAAGGTTTTGGTTAAAACCTGGGTTTTACAAAACCATGGATATATGATGGAATTGTTTCATTTGGTTTTTGGTACAAACCATCGTTTGCTTGTTGGATATCATGATGGATTTGACATTGTTATATTTGTGGTTGTATTAGGAATTTACGCTAGTGCCCTTATTGAGTATTATCTATTTTTTACATTATAATTTTTGTTACAAAAACAATTTTCATCCAATAGCTTCGTCCTACTACCACAATCGGAACAAATGAACATGATTAATCAATAACAACTTCATATTATACACATAATTAGACAATTTTTTAAGATTTTCAATGTTGCAAAAGTATGTCTTGAGATTAATCATGTAGTGTTTGCGTGCAATGAATAATTACGAATATTGAATGCAAAATTAATATGCACTACAAGTTGGTCATTAGTAAATGAAAAAGATAAGTTGGTGATTAGTTTGATAAGTAGGGTTAAAATCTTTTTGTCATCATGGACTTTGTACCCCAACAGGCCAACACAAATCCCACCTCTTGGGGTGGAATTCTCAAGTCCGTGGGGTCCACGGATTTGGACCATAAAAGTATGTGGGCCCCACAGATTTATTCATGCTAAATCCATCATGCAAACAACGGATTGTGTGCAAAGTCTATGATGTTTGGTTTTTACGTACCAAATCCATGATGAATTCCATGAAACAAACAAGGCCTAGCTAGAAGTTATAAGAGATTTTTCCAGAAATAGCACTATTCAGGAAAAAAAATTCCAAAAATAGCACACAACTCTGAAAACTTCCAAAAATAGCACCCTTTCTGCAAAAGCGGTCTAACCGCCACCCGTTCCAGCGGTTTAGGCGAAAACCGCCTCCCGGTGGCGCGTTTTTCGATGAAAACCGCACTGGTAGGGGCCAGTTTTGCAAACCGCACCACCACCATGCAGTCTGTTTTTTTTTAATCCTAATCTAGGTGGAAACTTTAAACAAACGTATCTTTGTGTTTGGGTATCCGATCGTCCCGAATTTTTTTATTATTCATAACCTTTTGAGATCTTGCAAGCCGAAGACTGCCAAAGGTGGTTTGGTCCCGTCTTCGTCCCAAAAAATGTCGTTTGCTACCCAGAACGAGCTTTTTTCCTATTTCGTAAAACTTTTGACAACCATAACTTTGTGCTCCAAAATCCAAACGGCATGAAATTTTCTTATTTCGCATAACATTTAAGGACTACAATTTTTACTAGGAATGAATTTTCAAAACAGGAATTATTTTTGGATATACAGGATTTTGGGAATAGCTTACTTTCCCTTCTCAGCAATCCACTTACATTTTGAAATTATGTCTATGATAAAAGTTGTATTCCTTAAAAATTTATGCGAAAAAAAAATTCATGTCATCTGGATTTTGGAGCACAAAGTTATGGTTGTCCAAAGTTTGACGAAATCGGCAAAAAGCTCATTCGGGGTAGCAAACGACATTTTTTGGGACGAAAGCAGGACCAAACCACCTTCGGCAGTCTTCGGCTTGCAATATCTCAAAAGGTTATGCGGAATAAAAAAAATTCGCGACGATCGGATACACCAACACAAAGATACGTTCGTTTGAAGTTTCCACCTAGGTTATGATTCTTTTTAAAAAAAACAGATCGCATGGTGGGGGTGCGATTTGCAAAACCGCCCCCTACCAGTGCGGTTTTCATAAAAAAAAGTACCCCCGGGTAGCGGTTTTTGCCTAAACCGCTGGTACGGGTGGCGGTTTTGCAGAAAGGGTGCTATTTTTGGAATTTTACGGAATTGGGTGTTATTTTTGGAAAATTTTTTAAACTGTGTTATTTCTGGAAAAATCCCAAGTTATAACTGAGATTTGATGGAGATGATTCATGTATAATTTTTTATATAAAGTTATTTTGGCACAATATATCGATAAAATTTTGCTTAATATTATATACATGATATTAGATCGAAAGGAGTGGTTACCCAAACTACAATTTATTTTAGGGTTAAAGACACATTTGGTCACTGAGATTACAAAATCGGGACATGTTTAGTCACTAGAAAAAGTTAATATCAAATTTGGTCACTACAATTACTAAAACTGGACGCATTTAGTCACTCGCCGTTAGTCTCCGTCCAACTCCGTTAATGAAGTCCGTTAAGTGCTGATGTGGCAAACAGAATTGCCTAATCAGCCGGATATAACCCAACAAAAATAAAACCCGACCCGCCACGTCATTAAAACCAATCCAACCCAACCCATGACCCAACCCTTCTTCCTCCTTCCTCCCACCTCCTTCTTTCCCCAAAACCACCGTCGCCGCTCTCCTCTTTCCTCCCACCTTTCTCCCAATCACGCTCCGGAGATGAACCACTGCTGAACCCATCACGCTCGTCCACCGGAGATGAACCACTGCAAATCAACACACAGACAAATCAATATTAGGCTAACAGTCAATTCAATTAATCTGATTCAAAGTGACGAATCCCAATTCGTTAATTTGAAATAAGAAGCCTGATGAATCTGTAATCATTTTTGCGTTACCTCTTCGGTCAAGTGGAGGAATTTCTCCAAGACAATGGAGATGACGATGATGGCAGCGCAAACAACTGCGACGGCCCACGTCGGCGTGGCATCGAGCTCCCTCGGCCGGGCTTCTCCTGCTCCTCCTCCTTCGCCGCCGCCTCCCCCCATCTCTGTCTCTAAAACTGTACCCTATTCCTGCCGGAGAAGGAGAGATAAGAAGACGTGGTTGGATTACAGAGGTTGTAAATTGTTCAGTTGCGGGGGCAAAAAACAGAGTCTCTTTTGCTCTGTTACGGAATGTGAAAATTGGAAAGGGCAAAGGAGGAGAGCGGCGGCGGCGGTTTTGGGGAAAGAAGGAGGTGGGAGGAAGGAGGAAGAAGGGTTGGGTTGGGTTGGTTTTAATGACGTGGCGGGTCGGGTTTTATTTTTGTTGGGTTATATCCGGCTGATTAGGCAATTCTGTTTGCCACATCAGCACTTAACGGACTTCATTAACGGAGTTGGACGGAGACTAACGGCGAGTGACTAAATGCGTCCAGTTTTAGTAATTATAGTGACCAAATTTGATATTAACTTTTTCTAGTGACTAAACATGTCCCGATTTTGTAATCTCAGTGACCAAATGTGTCTTTAACCCATTTATTTTATTATTTTTCACATGACCTCAACCACGAGGGAAATTTTTTGACTTTCTTTGCTGTCAAGATTCATATATGAAGATTCTATAAGAAGAGAGTGAAGTTATCATCATTCTACTACTAGTCTACAACCTTTGGTCTTCTCATGCTCTTGTTCTCTGTCTCTCTGTCCCATTACTAAAACTGGTACGAAAGCAACCCACCACAGAAAACCTATAAATAAAGAATAAGGCAAAACCTTAAATCCAAACGGAGAAGGCCACAAGTCAACTAGTAAAATAGAAAAAAGATATGATGCCATTGTTGTGGAAAGGAAAGGACTTGTGTTCTCTATTCTTTGAGGAATCTCCTTTAAGTGAAAGAAAAAGAATGTAGCATGCAGGCTTCTTTTGCTGCCCTCTTCTTCCCCATCCTTAGCCAAAATCCTAATTGTCAAGAACCAGTTGATACCAATAACTCGAGTTATTGGAAGAAGGTTATACTGGATCATATATCTCAAACACGTCCTCTCAAACGAAAGCCAACCCATGGGCTTGAAGTTTGCACAGGCCCACCATGCCATGTGCTTGAAAGACAACGGTTAATATTGGGGGTCGTGGAGATTCGATCGAACACATGACCTTTCGGTTCTAGGCTCTGATACCATGTCATGAACCAGTTGCTCCCAATAACTCGAGTTGTTGGGAGAAGGTTATACTGGATCATATACCACTCTCAAACACTAATCACCAACTTAATAAAGTTGATCATACTTTGTGCCCTTCGCCAACCCTTGCAATGATGGTGCAATTATGGATCAAAGTTTAACCATGTTGATTAAGTTTCCCTAACCTAAATTTTTCTTATGAATTAAAACCCGAGTCACTCCTTTCTCACACTTAACACATTCCTTTAACGTAGTTGCGGTTCTTTTATGCAAGAGAACAGTTCGTCTTGCTTAATAAGAACTTAAAGTGCTTCAAATTGGGTCAGCATTACTCCATTGCCACAATGTTGCCTTATGAGAACCCTATCTAGACATTCGATTTCCTCCAAACCTCATACTCCAAACCTCGCAAATGACTAATCATGATAATGAAATCCAAACAAAGAAATTAATTATGGAGACTGAAAATGAAGATTTCGGAATGACGCTTCTTGTGCTTAACCTAACAACATTGACATCATTATTTACCACAAGATGCATATGACGAGTCAAGATGGGGCGGAGCAGCAACTGTACTGATACATGTCCCATAATATTTGCAAGGCGAAGCACCACCCTTTTTTCTACAGTAATTAGCAACACCTTTTTCAGTTTTGTACAAATCTAAATTTACTCGCCGTCTCATTTTGAAATATCGTCACTACTTAACTATGATAAATTCTCCCTTCAATCGTATAAAAATTTTCATTGAAGAAATTAAGACATGACAAATACCTAGTTGGCAACAGATTAGCCCCAACTACTCCAACTCCCACAGACAATGATTAAACCATTAATTACCGACAAAGTGAAGGAACATCCATCATACCACAATCTCATGATAGTCTCATTTTGTTAGAGAATTTAGGGTTTAGATTGACCCCAAATTAAGGTAAATGCCAAACTTAATACTCAATAGAGAGCATAATAGAATCTTGACAATGAATCCGACAACCAACAAACCAAGACCCATCGCCATCACAACAGCTGTTAAATAGAATAGAATTGAATATTAAAAAAATCATTGCAGCACTTTTTTTTCTTTCTTTTTTGCTCATCTCCTCTTCAATTCAACACAACCCCATCCACCCACCCACCACATTTCTTTTCACTGTCCACCCAAACCCTAAGAACAACAACAAACATCATCATCAAATACAGTTAGCACCCTCCAAAACTTTTAAGGATTACACATTCAAACCCAACTCACTAAACCCATCTACTAATCTTAAATTTTGGTCAGCTAATACAAATTTTCCTCTCATTCTATTTGGGTTCTTGCTTATTGATTACCCAAATCCCTAATTAGAAACCAAACCAATGATTAGGCATAAACAGAGCCATAAGATAACGCCATCAACAGAACCGCCGCTTGCTCTACCTCCCCCAACTTCCTTCTCTGCTTCTCCACCTTCGATCTCTGCTGCTGCTTCATCATCACTTCCCTTCCCAACGCCACAAATCTCGCTTTCAACCCGTTCCCCACCAGCTTGTTACTGCTGGTGTGACCATTATGCCCTCCTCCGCCGCCGCCGCCATGGGTCAGGGCCTTCTTCGCCGCCGATTTCTTCTCGGTGGATGACGATTTGTTTAACCCTAGTATATCCCTTCTCTTCTTCCTGCTCCTGATCCCACACGCGTTGCAAAGCGACTGCAAGGGGAAAAGGACAAAACCCATGATCAGAAACAGAGATCGGACGGTGGAGATTGAATCAGAGATCGATCATGATTGTAATGAACGGCTGGCGATGATTAATTTACCTTGGGACCGGCAGGGCCGCCTCTCCATAGAGGGGTCTTGCTCGTTCCGCAATCGGCGCACGTCTTCTTCTGTAGGCCGTCTCCTTCTCCTCCCGGCGAGGATCCCCGGCTGCCGTCGTCGTCGGCGTAGCCCGACATCTGAAAACAAAGATAAACTTTGATTAGCTAGCCGCTCTAATCAGAGAGATCGAGACCAGGGGAATGGAAGATGGAACTCACTTTGTCACTCGGATCGGGCATTTTAAGGCGGGTGTACTCGAGATCTAACAGGAACCCAGATCGGGAATGGCTACGAGCTGAAATGGGCAGCTGTCAAGTTCCCCGATTGGAGGCTGAACTCGAGCTGGGTAGTGAATCAAGTAGAAGCTTGTGAGAACAGAGATCTAGGTAAGATTTGGAAGGTGGTGATCAAATCAAGTTACAGAAATGATCGTAATCAGATTCGGACTGGAGGAGGGAGAAGGTGAAGTGATCAGGGAATCAGATGATGATTATGGAGGCAAAAGGATGATCAGAAATTTGATCAGGGAGGGGGGAAAATGGAGGCAGAGAGCTTAAGTGAGAGAAGGGGGAAGTGAAGAAGGAGAGAGGGAATCGAACCGACAATTACAACTAATACAACCGCACGGCAGCGATCCAAAAACGAGGTTTATAAATGGGGGAAGGAAACCCTAACGCGCCCTTGTTTTCGTTGAATTACAAGAACGCCCTTGTGGGATGAGGAAACTCCTTTTGAGTTTTGACCTACAAAAAAGGTACCCATCATCCCGCCAGACCTGGGTCATTCAGA
This sequence comes from Linum tenue, assembly GCA_946122785.1. Classification (NCBI taxonomy): domain Eukaryota; kingdom Viridiplantae; phylum Streptophyta; class Magnoliopsida; order Malpighiales; family Linaceae; genus Linum; species Linum tenue. The sequence goes on along the minus strand of CAMGYJ010000011.1, from coordinate 45,830,731 downwards.
TTCAGGTTTTGGCCGATTTGGCAAAAAGATTTGATTTTGGTGTTCAAAAAATTTGAATTCATCAATTCAAGATGTGAAGTCAAGTGTCTTATATGATCGTGCTGAGGGAAGTCTGATAGGCGCGGGAATCAGCGTTGATCGTGTTTGTATCAATTGTGATTGATCTCTATTTTGATTATTATGAACTAGGATGTGATTTCATTATAAAAAAAAAAAAAAAAACTAGGATGTGATTTGGTTGTGTAGATTCATGAAATATTTTTGGTCGTTATGCGGTTGCTCTAGATCTGGCAAACGGGTCGGGTTGGGTAATTTCAGGTTGGGAATCTCGGGTTACGGGTCTTCAAGGGTCGGGTCATGATGGGTTTGCTAATTTCGGGTCAAATATTGACTCAACTCGTCGGGTTTCGGTTCGGGTTTCAGGTCATGAGCGTTCTCAGAAACAATATCTAACTTGCTTCATAAATTTTTAAAGAACACAAATTTTTACTTATGTGCGACAATAGTTTGTCTAGCACGTGTCAATTAACAAATGCTCAACTCCTTCCATGCTAATGAAAAGAAATACAAATTGCACAAATTGTCAAAAAACAATGACGAAAGTAATACTACTACAATAAACAAATGATGTTTGATTATCTTTACACTCCAAACTTGTCTTTCAAATCCTAATAAAATTTTCTAAACATCTCGCCTAAGTATGAGTGATTTTATCATTTTGAAAATGACATATGCAATGAAACGGGTCTAGCGGGTCGACCCACAAGGCCCCAACCCAATCCGACCCAAACACTACGGGTTTATCGGGTTCGGGTCATTCGGATTTCGGGTTATAAAAACCTCAATCTATTCTCTATTTTTCGGGCGGGTTCAGGTCGGGTCCACAGGTTGGATCCTCATTTGCCATGTCTAGGTTGCTCATAGCTAGTACTAGCGTAATTCGATGCTCGAGTATATGAAATTCGTAAACGTTGTTCAATCAGTCTGAATGTGATATTCAATTTGACTGTCGCAGAATTTTTTTTTGTTGTTGTTAAAACTAAATGTTGTTATTCAAGGTCAGTTAAACAATCGCATAATCTTGTCAAATACCGATGAATTCAAAATTCACTTCTACTTCGATGAACAACTCTACTCAAAGAGTGAATTCAAGTCAATGTTTCAGAAACTCAATCGTGTCGGTTGGTCAACCCGAAAATACAGGGCACGAGACTAAAATCTGTAGACGATTTTAGCGGTAGAAGATGGTCGACCCATCATTAAACCATAATTTTAGGGCAAACTACTTTTCCACATATTTTTCTGGTATAACCTGCTATTCAATTTCACAAACTTCAATTCGCTTAGAAAAATTTGAAAGTGGAAGGATTGAAGAGGTGGGAAACGAAGGAACGCAATAACAAGAGGATGAAAAAGAGGCGCCAAATTGTTTTGGTGGGAGAAGTACTTTTGAGGAAGTGAAAGATAAAAAAGGGAGGGAAGGAGATTGGGTTTTTGGCGGGAGAGATTAGGTCAGTTTTGGCTCGCAAAATGGGAAGAATGGAGGGAAAGGGAAGAGTACTATTCTAATAACGGCAAAATGAAGAAGACATGATTGGGTTCTTCCCCCAATTCCCTTATTTTTGTTCTTGTCCCTCTTATATCATTTCATTTTCTTTTTAATGTTGAAAATGGAGATATCATATGATAGGTCAGTTTGGTGAGAGAAATATATATATATACATACATACTATTTAGTGTTAGATTGTTAGTTTGTTACGTTAACACACGTTTACTAGTGTACTCAACTACTCATATTCATTTGGTGATTCAGTCAACCCACATTCTCTTTTTGTCACCACAAGGAAAGGAAGTCAATTCTTTTTATTTCTAGTTTACCTTCAAACCACACTCCATTTGCTCAATTCCAACTTCCATGTTAATGATTGGGTGTGCTGAAATGGTGTATGAGTGTGATTGTCAAACTATTTACTGTAACAAAAAATTGTGATGACGTATGTTGAAAGATTTGTGTTCTCGACTTCATATTGTCGTCTCTCTTTGTGATTGACATACAATGGCTTGCTAGTTTTAGCGTGCTTGTTTTACGTGGACACTCAACGAGGCTGCGCCCAGTCACTCACAGAACGATATAGATAGTTGTATCAGATGTTTTTTTTCCGGTTAAACAGTTGTTAATGATGCATGACACTGCATAGGTACGCACCTAACATCAATAGCTATTACCTAATTGAGATTTTAGCATTTCCATGTCGCTTTGCAACGAGCATTTGTTATGGGGCATGTTTTTCGAACCGCTTATACGAGAAGGTTTATACTATAACCTTCCATCAATATATCAAATAATATAAAACAATCACTGTTACAATGAGAGAATGTTTGTAAATAGGTGAAGCAAACTACAATAATTTTTATCGAAAGTTAGAGTGAAGATTGACTAGACACCTAGATGAAGTACATCGCATATTAAGATATTTGAAACACACATGAGATATCGGGTTAATGTATCCTACAAGAGGAGAGCCAACAATTGAGGCGTTTGTTGACACAGATTATGCAAGATGCCTAGACACAAGAAGATCAACATCAGGATGGAGCGTTTGGTTTGGTCGACCTTTTTTTTTCTTCTAACGTTGTTGGAAGCAAGATAAAGTTTCTCAATCATCGACATAGGCTGAGTATAGATCTACTATGTCAGAGGTGAGTTCAGAAATAATATGACTCCAGAGATTGCTCCGGGAATATGGATTCGATTGCTAATCACCGATGCTATTATATGGAGATAATACCAGTGCAATACTGATTGTCATTCATCAAGTCCTTCACAATTGTACGAAGCATATAGAGATGCATGTTTACTATATATGGAAATTGGTAACCAAAAGGAGCAACATAGGTTAGTTATTTGAAGACACCTGATCAAGTTGTGGATATTTTGACGAAACTAATGAGTTCGAGCCGACACGGGTATCACTCATGCACATTAGTGTTAAGTACACGACATCAATTTGAGTGAGGGTGTAAAAGTAAGAACATCAATATATAATTGTATCTAGAGTTTGTCTAAGCAAACCATATACATATTGTTGTAAACAGAACATAAAAAATAATAAATAAATAAAAAAGTATAAAACCTAACAGGGAGATCCTCTATGTGGACTAGTAAGTTACATCACCCCACTAAAAAACTTTGTGTGTTCAGCTATTTGTTTGATTATTTGACAGTTAGATCTGTTATCAATGAATGACAAGACCATTGAAGTTGGGCGAATTATAATCCGTTAAACCGGTTTTTAATTTATAAACATATAAACCGTTTTGGGGTCATGTGGAAGTTATGATTCTAGATGAATGATTCTTTGAATTCATGTATTCTGGAGAATCCATCATTTTTTTGTTCCAAAACTTTATTCAATACATGCATTTAAGGTGGGCCCTCAAATCTCATATCACCCACAATCACTCATTTTAAATATCAACAAAAAGTGAGATTCCTTCTTTGAGATTGTTGGCTTTAATTTGTTTCACTTTTAGCTCATAAAGTAATTTTTTTCTTTTCTTTAAAGATTTTGAATGACTACAACCAAACAAGACATTCTTTCAATCATCTAATTCTTACAATCTTTGGGGTCGTTTGGAAGTTGTGATTTCAAATGGTGTATTGATCTAATTCATGTATTTGTGAGATTAAGTCGTTTTTTTGGCTTATATAGAACTAGAATACATGTATTTACTTTTTGGAGACCCACCACAATCACTCAATATTGAGGGATTTACAATCTCTACTTTTTCTTGAGATTCTTCACAATCACTCTATGCTAACTTTTTTACCTTTGGAACAAAAACACAATCTAAACCTCCAAACAAGATATTTACCTAATACATCAATTGATTCAATCCATCAAATGATAATACATTAATTGTCCCAATACATCAATTTGAAGAATACACATATTTGAAAAATCTCAACTTCCAAACTAACAGTTTGTATCATTTTTATTCTCAGTTTGAAACTTGAAAACAAAAGGCTGACCAATTGATTTTGATATAGCTATAGGCGTGAAGACGCCACATACACACAAAAAAAAAATATTCCTCTCAACTCTCAAGTCGCCACATCATTTCTTGCTTTGCACGCCAGACATCTAACCTACATATACCATCGTAATGCAATTATCATTTATCACATTTCTCAATCAACAAACAACGTCAGATTATATATTCAAAGTATTACACTGTAGGCAACGTGAGACCCAAAAGCGGGTTAAAGAACTACACAATCAAGATCAATTGAGACCGTGGGGAACGCATGGCAGCAGATTATCCATGTAGGTTTACTACCAACCACTAGTTGCCTTGTGGTAGGGTTTTTGTTTAGGATTAAGAATGAATAAGAAAGACTAATGGACTCAAATAATATGTGGAAAGTAAGGCTGTCAAACCGGTTTAAGTCATTGAGCCGGTTAAGTAAGGGGTTTGATGTTTAATTGTCTGAATTGGGGTACGCCCGGTTTGAGCCAGTTTAGACGTTTTCTAAATATATATACAAATAAGGTATTAATTAAAGATTTAGTGACTGAAATAAAATTTATTTTAAATGTATCTAATAAAAACTTATTTTCCACAGTTTAAATCTACCTAACCTCTATGACCCACCCACCATCTCCCTTCCTTCGTTTCTCTAATTCTCTTCCTCTCTTCCCCCTCTCTTCTTCTCCCTCTTTAGGGGTCAGACCGGAGGGCTTTCTGAAAGGCGTTTTGAAGCCCAACTTAGGTCAGATCGAGTTCAACCAGGGGTCCGATAGGGGTTTGACAACTTTGGTGGAAAGTGTTTGGCTTTTATAAACGAGAGGTATGTTGGGGAAGATAGATCGAAATCGGAAGGTTTGGATTACTATAGGGTAGTCATCATGAGTACTCTCTCTAAGTAATGTTTTAATGATCTAGCAATTCTTGTATAGAAGAAAAGAATTTCGTATTATCAAATTATCATTCTTTAGGCTCCGAGTTTAAGAACTCTCCAATATGCAACTTAAAAATTGGTGACCTCTTGAGCAGTATTTGGGAACTTTTTCGAAAGTATTGTCCAAAAAGATCAAATTATCTTATTGGGCTAGGTTCCCAAAATGTAATCAGATAAATTTTTTGACTAGATTTGATTATTCAAATCTAAAACAAGAGACGACGAAGACACCAGAGCACAACCTTTTCCCATATTTTGCTAAATTTTGAGAAGCCAGCTTACCTATAAACTAATAAACTTATTATCCCTTAAGATTTTGGAAGCTAGAAAAAGGTTGGGATAAAATGGTCAGCACAATCCACACCGTATCTATTTGATTTGCTAGAAAATATAAAACGAAAGTGACAGGTCATACTCATACCCCTCCCTCTGCCGTTTGATTTCTGTGTTATGTATGGACCAAGAGAGGCTCCATTGACGGTCTCATGGACCACATTATGGGCCGATTTAAAAACTGGTCTCGATCCAAGTTTTACAGGAAGCACAGGGGAAAGTTAAGGTAGTTTGGTAGCTGTGTATCTAATTGACATATTTGTTCTTGTGCGGTAGCGGATTGATTTTCGAAACACAATCTTGTTTATATTTTTGGATCATATTAGTTAGCCGAATCCCACATACACTATTTCATATTTTTTTTTCCCCTGCTCGCGGATTCACTGACATCAGAGATTAAGAGTCGGGGCGAGAGAGAGGGATACCAATGTTCTCACTCAGGATCATGATCAAGGGAGACAAGTAGCTTAACCAATGTTGCCATCAAGCATGCAGTGGGGGCTAGCAGACATGTCATCCAAAAAATGCTCTATCAAACCTGCCATGACTTCATCAAGACCATAAATACGAGCAATGTCGTCACCTACTTGAAGTACGGTACCGGTATTTACAATCGTGACTTCCTTATTATATTGTTCAATACGTTCACGAATAATATTACTAATCTCGTCGGCTCGAATCCAATCAATTCTGTCAAATATTTAAACAAAATCACTAATTGCCACTATGAAAGAAATTGACCATACATCTATAGCTTTGAAATGATGGTCAAAGGTCTGGATGCATTCTGCCATTTTCAGAGATGTACTTTTAACTGATTGCGAATGGAACATTGCAGCAGCAAAGGCCTGAGAGAGAAAGCAACATAGCACAGCTATCTGAGCTAACTCCATAAATGACCTCTTTTACAACATATCATCATCATCATTAAATGTAGGGGTGGACATTGGGTGGGTCGGGTGAATTTTGACCATAAAATGCACCCACCCGCGCTTAAACGGATTGATAATTTTTAACCCACCACCCACCTACATTTAGTCTCGGGTTGGGTCGGACGGATGGTGGATGATGCGGGTGGGTTTGTGGGTTCACCCACATCACAATGTATATAATATAAAGGAGTTAACTTGACATGATAATAGGTGAAGAGAATCATCGAGGGAAACAAGAAGTTGAAATAGGACGAAAAATGTCGAATTAGTTCTTAAATTGGATAGAAATTCTATTATGAAAGAGTTTTCTACAGATTGAGACGATTATTAGGTGCAAGGAACTAAGGAAAATAATTCCACAAAGGAAAGAGCGGTGATCTAGGCACAAGAATTAGAGGAAAAAGTAAAGGGAAGAAGAGGGGATCTCTATTTGGAAGGTTGGCTTTGAGGTTCAAACTCCAGCAGTATTCCGAATTTATATCTAACGTCTTCACTCTCCTCTCTCTAGCGCCAACGACTTTGATCTTTTTGCTGTTGGGTTGAGCGGGTCACCCGCACACTCACCCACAACCCAACCACCACCCGGCGGATGGCTCCCAGCGCAACCCGTCACCCACCCACAGACCCATCCACTTAACAAAATTCGGGTCAAATGCGGGTGGGTCGGCCCAAACCCGCGATGATCCGCCCGCATGCCCAGCCCTAATTAAATGCATTATATTATGTGGCTTTTTGCCTGTTCCTGTCCTGTCTGCATGCTCTATTAGCCTTTTCAGCATTAAAACTCGATCGCATTCTTTAGAGGCTTGTTCGTTCGAGCTGGCTCACACAGTACTGATAGTAGTCAGGCTGCTGAACAAAATTTACAGTGACATTCCCATAGTGTCGTCACCAGGCGGGTCGGGTAGATTAGATTACCCAACTTAAGACTTGTACATATTATGACAAATATGCTCAATTACATTCACTTTAACAGATGTGTTCACAAGGATTCAGTTGATGACTGACTCATGAAGTTAAGAGCATCAACTCCTTCGGATATTCAACGACCAAACGAAAAGTACTCGCACGAAAACATTACATCATAGTATTATCTTCAGGCTCACCCAAATGTCACTACTAATGACACCGCCATCAAAGGAAAGGGACGTGGGACTCGGATAGAGACATGCATAACAGGCTCAAACAGGGAAAAACCATAATTGTCATTTCATTTCCTCATAGAATCAACAAATCCACGAGACTGACTGACCGAGACCAGTGGCGTTGCGGCCAACTATATGCAAATGCAATCAACCAGAATACAAAAATACAGCTGTATATTATGAGTTTTTACTAAAAACAACCAAAACTCCCGACGAACTTCGTGATGCAAAAAAGTTCACCAAAAGGAAGCCTCCCTCTGATTATCTGACACGACTGACCCAGACCCTCTTCTTTCGTTATAACTGCCATTGCTGATTTGGCCAGACGGACACTGCACTCCCAACCTCCGACTCCTTGTGGACTGACACTTTACTCTAATGACCGACCGACCGACCAACTGAGGCACCTCTTGATCGACCCATGAGAGGACGCTGGACCAGACTCCGACGACACAAGGTGCCCTGATATACTGTGACTTCAACCCCCACAGTTCTTAACCACCATCACAACTTCAACATCTTGACACACTTAAGCACCTGCAGTGTTTGTAGAACTCAACCCTTTTATGCACAATTCAGGAGATCAAGGATTACTACAAAATTAGAGGTGGCAAATGTCAACCCATCCCAACCCACTCGCTTAAAACCATCTAGTCCCAAGTCCATTTGACACAAATGACAAATCCATTAGGTTGGGTTGATGAGTTTATGCAAAACTGACATTTAGATCTAAATAAGAATCCTGCATTTTAGAACCTAGATTTTCCCATATACAGGTGACCTTTAGCGTAAAATAAAGTTTAATAACCATATATTTTGCGCCTAACATTTCAGCACCTAAGCTTTCAGAAGTTTACAGGCTAGTCAAAAAACTAAATCCAACTTCTATTCAGTCAATTCAATTGACAATGATCCACCAACCAATTAACCAGAAAAACATTTAAACCCAACCCCGCGAACACAGCAAACCATTCCATTCCATTTGATACCTCTAGTTAGATTCATGCATTTGCTTTAAAGCATAATCGCAACATACCTTCAATTGAAGTTGAAACCGCCAGGAGGGATGTCATTTCCGCCAAACTGAAAACCCGGCTGGGTAGTAGCATCACCAGAAGGTAATGTCTCGTCCTCTTCCTCCAACCAATAGGTCTCCAGAATCTTAACTGCCTTCTCATAGATCTCATTGTTATCATGGCTCTGAAGATTCTCAATCTTTTCAAGACCCTCCGCGTCATCAATAGCCTGAGCAAATAAGTTCACTTCAGTATGTCCCAAATTCTTCTCGGACTCCCCAACCTTCAATATATTCTCTAGTCCTTCGAGACAAACTGTGACAATTCTTGGATCAGGGCAAACAAGGAGATCACACAACGGTTTTATACACCCCTGGCTCACCAGAAACCTAGCAACCATAGATAGAGTTAATTATAGGTTTTATGAGAATAAAAAACAAACAGACACAGTTCCAATAAACACTTAAAACTTTTAGAATCGGAATAAAAAACAAAGTAACATACTTGATTTGATCATGGGTACCACCAGAAGTAGCATTAGAGAGCGCCCAAGCAGCTTCTTTCTTTATGTCAAACTCGGCATTTACAAGCAAGTTAACCAAAGGGCCTATCAGATTAGCTTCAATCACAGCCTGTTTCACAACAATCAAATGGTCCAAAGTGAGCACTCTAATCACAAATACCAAGCAATAATAGGAACCAGGGTTGTAAGAGCTTTGAGGAGACAGAGTTAGTTATTTTTGCAATAATTAGGCAAGTTCACACTTCTATTTTCTTATAAAATAATTAGTGAATTATGAGCGCCAAATTTACTTGAATCTGTTCCTTGTTTCCAGCTGTAATGTTTGAGATGGTCCAGCACGCTTCCTTCTTAATGCTCTTCTTCAAATTCAGATTCAACAGGTTGAGAAGGCAGGGGAGTGCGCCATGACTAATTATACACTGCAAACAGGGAACTTGTATGTGTTAATTTAAGAGAACAATAAGTAACTCTATGTACAAAAAAAAAAAAAAAAGGGATTGGACCTATACAGCCAGAATAGATATGCTAATAAAAATTCTTGATTGATTGAGCGAGTGCATATCGTTACATATAAATTCTTTGAACATGCATTTTAAGCGAACAAACTTTACTGCCATTCTAAAACTACGATGTGAAAGTCCATCAAAATCCAACAATATATTCAATACAGTTCTACAAGGTTTGATGACAGTAACTATAATATGTAAATAGATTTTGTTACCTGGGTCTGAGAATCATCTCCTGTTACAATGTTTCCAACTGTGCGAAGGGCTGGAACAAGCACTGAAGGTGATTGATGGCTACAAGGTTCAAGTAAACCAAACCATAAGTCGACATTGTTATTCGGACAGAAGTAAAAGGCCAAACTTAAATAGAAATAACAAAACTCACAGGAGAAGCTCAATAAGCCGTTGGCAAACACCAGTCTCGATCACAGCTTGTATTTTATCGTTTGTACCATCAGAAAGATAGGATAGCGCCCAACATGCATCAGTAAGGACTTCCTCATCAGACGAGTACACTAGACGCTCAAGTGCAGGAAGTGCTGGCCTCACCTGCCAGATCAACTTCTATTAGTTCGAAAACTAGCAAAAGCATTCCACGTAAACATAAAAGCCTAAGTACTGCATTGAAGCCCTATACTAACCTGTTCAAAAGGAGGCTGAGGCTTTCCCCTGCAGAAGTTTGATAATGTCCACGTAGCATTCCTCAGCATGGAAAGCTTAGCATGCTCGTTCAATTGAGCCAGAAGAGGCAACAGTGCATTATGACTCAGAACAAGGTCACGACATTTCGGGGAATCACCAGCAACATTTCCCAAGGCCCACACAGCCTTCAGTTCCAACAAGGTAAATCGTAAGTTTCACTTTCTTGACTAAAATCAGCACTCAGAATATAAATTTTAGGATGGCAAACCAATACCTGCTCCCGAACATCATCGGTGGCTGAACCAAGAAGCTGAACAAATATTGGAACAGCACCATGGTCGATCACCACTTTGGTATTCTCAGAGGTCCCAGAAGCAATGTTTGTCAAAGCCCAAGCAGCTTCAAACTGCAACAGGCTCGAAATCATGTTATTTCAACTCTTAATGCCCTCCCATAAACACCTCTATGCATAAAATACAGTGCTGTCAATCATGATTCAGTAACATACCTGAAGCTGGGGAAAGTCCTCCCTGACTAGAAACTCAACAAAGCGAGGAACAACACCAGACTGAATAACCTCCTCAATAGGAGGACTCCTTTCTGAAATCATCAATTCCACATACATACACACATATCAGTAACAACTAACAACCGGCATTACATGCCACAGACAAGGCAAAACGAAAGAATCCAACTACAAAAGACAAAGAGGAGTACCAATGGAAAGCAGCTTTCTGAACTGAGTGGTGGCTTCGAGCTGCAGAGTACTATTATCCGAATTAACACCAGCAACCAGAGAAGGCAAGCTTTCCAACTGCACATTGAACAAGAAATTCAATTAAGCATCAGAGATCATCACCGGAACTGAAATCGAGTGCTTAAAAACGCAAAATGATCTCACAACCGCTGCTCTCAAAACCCTAACTCCAAGAACAAAAACTAAACAGCACAGAGGCTGAAATCGCACTATCCACAACAATACGAAGTCGAAACAAGACTCGTTTACCTTCTTCTCCATAGCACCGGGGAGAGCCGCCGGCTGAGGCTGGAGGCCTTCACGCCGCCTCTTCATCAAGCTCTCCTCGCGCTTGTTCTTCCGGATCTCCACCATGTTGTCCTCCCTCCTCCTTCGGCCTTCGTCGGCATCGACGGCGACCTTGTACTTGTTGCGGCGATTCTCGTTCTTGTTGTTGTTTGGCCTCAGCGACATGGCTCGCGCGACTGGAACAACTTCTAAGGCTAAGTTCTGATGGTGCAGAGGGCGGGAACGAGGAATGAAGCAAAGACTGAATCGGAGTGGTTTCAAGAAACCCTAGAGGCTGGAGGGAGGGAGGGAGAGAGAGAGAGGGAATTACTTGCTTTTGAGTTCGGGAGACCGCAGACAGTGACTGTAGACGGGAAAGTCGGGGAGGGATAGAAATGAGAATGGGAGGGAGAAGTTTGATTTTATTTCCAGTTGGTTTTTTACAGTTTTACGCGACGGGGTCGGGGAGGGATTTGTTTAGGGGTCGTTTGCTTCAAGGATTTGTATCATGGATTTGGTACTAAAAAACTAACTATCAAGGATTTACATACAATCCTTTGTTTGCTTGGTTAAAAAAAGTTGAAACAAATCCATGGACCCCACAGATTTAGGTTTTTTCCCCCTCCAAATCCGTGGGGCCTACAGCTTTACAAATCCCACATGATTATTAGGGAATTGGTGATGTGCTGAAAAACCAAGAGGCTAATTGACACTCCTATCCTCATTCTTTTTCATTAAACCAAAATTACCCTCTTTATCCCCCAACATATCTGTCGCTTCTACTTCCCCTTCCCATTCTTTACACACCAAACCAAGAAGCTGCGAAGAGTTCTTCAGTTCCTTTCCTGGAAAATTGCAGCCCCCACCAACAGAGGAGTTCTTCGGCCAGCGTTGAGTCCGCGTAAAGCCAGCATCAACCTCCGACGCCGAACCCGAAACCCAGGTGAGCAGGACATTCCCTTCCTTGCGTTGAGTCCATCTTCTTCCGTGAGCTTTTGCAAACCATAGGAATCATATACATACAATTAACTGCTCACAATTTCCTCTCTGAGACCAACAACAAATATGCCTCTCTACAAATAATGATTGTTATGAGCAGTACTTTTCCAAGGGCGAGCAATTGAACTGCAAGAATCTTTTGTGAAGAAGCAACCAAACCAATTGGCAATTTTTGGTGCTTGTATCAGCTGCTCGTGCCATGGAGTATATTTTATGAGAAGGCTTTTGTAGCTGCTAAACAAGGAAAGAAGGGGGAAAAACAACGGCAATCTCTTCCTTTTAATGGTTAAAAAAAGGGCAATAAGGTAAATGTAGATTTTTATTTCTAAATCCCAAACCATTAAATCCATGATCAAAGTGAAGAAACAAACAAAGGATTTTTTCAAATCCATAAAGCCCCAAATCCCAAATAAAACCTTAGGTTTTTAAATCCCACATTTAAGTAAAAACCCTCATTTTACAATCCTTGAAGCAAACGACCCCTTAGTAATTAGACGGATTATTAAGCCGGTTAATGGTTTATTAATTTTTAGGGTTTCTAACGGTGAATGGTTAAAATCTGTTTGAGATTTGGTTGCTTTTGGGTTGGCTTTGTATTATTGGATTGGGCCCATTGAGTGGCCTTCTTGACATGGATTTTGATATTCTGAAAATCAACTGTCGACTCCAGCATATTCTGTTGGAGTGATGGTTGACTTGATTCTAATCGGTATTTCCTGTGGCCACGAAAAATAAATCCAACAATTTTTTTCGCTTGATTTGTGTGGATCAAGTGGTAGATAGCCATTTCATTTCTAGGTAGGTAGGATGAATTATTTTGTATGCTAGGTATTTAGCATGAACTGATATGCTAATTGATTAGTATGGTGTACTATTAACTATACAGCAAGTTTCTTTTTATGATTTTTTATATTTAAAGGGTTGATTACACTTAATTCACATTTTCAAAAGTTATAGGGGAGAACACGTGTGTGGTTCTGCTCATTCATTTTGCGTCCCGTCTTCAGCTGACCACAAACTACACGAGAAACAAAAAAAAAAAGACTATATATCTCATAAATCACACCAATAAATGTAGGAAGCATACCAATAAACTAACAAATTTTCTAAAGCATACCATGAAACTCATAAAGCTAACCACAAGTTTTTTAAAACTGACGAGAAACTTCATAAATCAAACAAAAAACCCCATAAGCTTGACCGCATGTTTCTTAAAGCATATGAGAAACTTCATAAAGTTGACCCCAAGTTTCTTAAACAGTTAGAAACCTCATAAAACTCACCACAAGTTTTGGTAAAGTAAACCAACAGCCTCATAAAGTTGGCAACAAGTTCCCTGAAGCAGACGAAAAATCTCATATTGCTTACCACAAGTTATTTGAAGCAGACCATAAACCTCATAAAGTTGAAAACAAGTTCTTTAAGCATGCCATAAATATGTGCAATCACATCAGAAATTCTCATGAAGTAGAAAAGAAAGACGAGAAACCATACAAAAAACCTCTCTAAGCCTCTCTAAGCGAACCATAAACGCTGGAAAGGATGACAAGGTAATAAAAAATAATGATGGTGAAATAATTTTTCTTTTACAAGTAACCTCCTAGGATTTTTTAGCAGAGAGGGAAGTGGGCCTGGAGGGCGGGGTCAGAGAGCAACGTGAGGAAACGAGGTGGGGGAATAAGTTACTGTTTGAACCTAACTGAGTGTAGGAGTGAGGTTCGGGAAAGAAAGTGGGTCAAGGAGAGTAAGAAATGGAAAATCAATTATCTGACGTCGAACAAAGGTATGGAAGGTTGAGAGAATTGGTGTTTTAGAGAGAGAAGTTGATGTTGGTAGAGATAGAATGCCCAAAAATGCGATCTCCTCACCCACCGTAGTAAATGCCGTATTTATAGGCTACATGGTGGTGGGTGAGTGGTTGGGTTACATGAGAGTACAATGATGTGACTACTGACACATAGGGGATTTAGGCCATGCCTCTACCTAGGACACGACAGAGACTTATGTAGGGTTGTACTTGGGACCTTGATGTGACTACTCCTCGGGAATTGCGACGACGCTTTCACCGTCTCCTTAGTCCGGTCTACGCTTTGACCCTCCCGCGTGCGCGTAGCCGTGGCGCGCCCAAGAGCTTCGCGCCGGGAAATGCCGAGGCGCCGCGCTGAAAGGACTGTTCGCGTTGGTCCCCGCCGGGACTCTTCGTAGTGAGGCGCGCTGGGTGTCTTTGGTGGCGGCGCTTTCTCCTGGCGCGGCTGGGTCCGAGTCACCTACCCAACAATTGCCCCCCATCAGGGGGTGTTCTGTGAATACCGCCTGTTCAGGTCTTCGCTTGATTGACTCGGAACCGCGTGATCTCCGTGGGGCTCCTTGCGCTTGCGGCGCGGATCGTTTGGGCTACGCGCGGCTGGAGTTGGTTTTGGGGTGTGTTATTTGACGCGCGGCGCTCGCGCTTGATGCCATACTGACCGCGTGATTGCTTCGCTTTTCTTGTGCGCGACTGGAGTTGGGCTTGGGATGTGTTTGTGTCATGCCCCCCAGGACGCGCTTGCGCTTGCTGCCATACTGCCCGCGTGATTGCTTCGCTTTTCCTTGTGCGCGACTGGAGCTGGGCTGTGCCCCCCAGGACGCGCTTGCGCTTGATGCTACACTGACCGCGTGATTGCTTCACTTTTTCTTGTGCGTAACTGGAGTTGGGCTTGGGATGTGTTTTTTCTTCCTCGCGGGTGTGTCATGCCCCCCAGGCGGTGCGCGGCACTTGTGGCGTCATCGACTATTGATTATGATGGTAGGTGTCCACGTGTAACTGTGTGAGTGGGCTACTGGGGCGGGGATTTTTTGAATTTCGAAAAGATTTTGTTGGATCTGACGGTTACAGATCCCTATGTAACTTTAACCTTTCGTTTTCCCCTGGCCGCCTTTGACCCTTCGTTTTCCCTTGGGGGACTATAAATACGGGGCTGCTGTGGTGGAGTTGGAACTCATTTGTTCTTTCTTCTCTGTCGTCTGTCTCTCCGATCATCTTTTCTCAGAGATTCTTCTCCTTCTTCTGCAACCTCAATCCTCTCTTACTGTTGCTAAAGCTCGATACATCTCTATGGCTTCTATCAACGTCGACGAGGAAGAGGTCGTGCGAGGCGAAGAAGGTAATCTCTCCCCTCTTTCGAACACTTCTACTGGTTGTTCCGGCGATGGGAACGGCGGTTCCGGCGATGGAAACGGCGGCTCTGGTGACGGGGCTGGCCGTGGTAGCGACGGGGTTCCGGAGACACCGTCGTTCGACGGCGAGTCGGAGAATGGACTCGGCGGCTCTTCTGAGATGGGGTTGGTTGGCTTCGGGAGTAGGCAAGCAGTGCAAGGAGGTCGGGGGTGTTGATAATACGACGAGACCATGGCCGTCCGGCCGAGGTTGTTGCCGATGAAGCGCGCGAGGAATCTGGTGCGCAATCCGAGACGCGCGACGTTGTGCGCGTCTCGGAGGCCATGGCTTGGTTAGGGTTGCGCGGGGTTGGCGCCGCTTATAGGGTTATCGAGTGGGCCGAAATGTGGGGCGATCAACCGGCGCCCCACGACAACCTCAAACGCGGGCCCGAGCACGCCTCCATCTACGACGTTGATGACGTGGCGGAGATAGTCCGCGGATTGGGCTTGCCTCCCCATTGGGAGTACGCTGCGCCATCTACGTGCAGCATGGTGGGCAACTGCCCCCCAGGGTGGTTTGGCGTTTATGCGGAGTATTGGGTGATGGGGTTCAAGTTCCCCATCGACCCGCTCTTGTGCGCTCTGTATAAGCGCCTTAACTGCTCTGTTGGGCGGCTTTCGCCGTCCGTCATCATGCACGCGAGCTGTCTTCGGCTCGCGTGCAAAAGGCTCAACATTCAACCAACCTACGGCCTGTTCCGGAAGATCTACAAGATCAAGGAGCCAACGACGAGGAGTGACTGTCTCTCCATCAAGCGCCGCGACAACCGTCCCGAAGGCTTTGTATATGGATCGCCCAAGTTGAAGAAAACTTGGTTTGAGCGGTTTTTTTACGTCAAGCCCACTCCCGGGGAATGGGCTAGTGGGCCGATGGATGAGCCAACTGCCTGGAAGAAGGGGAGTACGTCTGGGTACGAGGCAGATGTCGGCCACTATGACGGGCTCAATGAAGAATACGAGGCGTGCATGCCTCATCGGATTAATCTATATACGGGGGGAGTCCGCGAGGCTTGTTTGGAGGAGCTGTTTGGAGATGGTTAGTTGCATTTCTTTTCGTTTGTATTCTATCTTATTAACCGCTTTCTTACGATTTATTGGCGCAGGCGTTGACTTCTCCAGCCTTGTCAGCATGATGTCGGTTGACGATGTCATGAAGGCGCCTCGCGGCGACAAGAAGAAGAAGAAGGCTGGTGGCGCGAGGCCTTCGAAGCGGAAGGAGATCGAGCAACCGCAGGCTGCCGAAAAGCCTCGCAAGGCGGTTCGTCTGACGGAACCGGCGGCGCAAACGTCTTCGGCGGCGCGTCAGTTATCTCTGGCACTTTCGAAGCCAGAGGTGCCAGTGACTAGGTCATCTCGACCTGATAGAGAAGTGGCCGGCAGTTCGTCGGGGGCAACCATCCAGCAAAGGTTGCCCGAAATGGCTGGGTTTGGGGGTACCTCTTCCGCTACTCCACCTTCCGCTACTCCACCTGCCACTGTTGCCGCCGCCACCACTGGCATCAACTATTTCCGCGATGTGCGGATTCATACCGGGGCGGCGTGTAATCTGGCGTCTGCAAACACGGCCCTTCGGGCGCTCGGGCCCGTCCTCAGCATCCCACCGCGATTGGAGAAGTCCGATCCTCTTCATGACCTGGCTCAGGTCCATTTCGCGGTAAGATCGGGTCGATCCTCTCATTGTCTTTCTTTTTTATTTTCCTGTTATTTGCTAAGGTTCTTGGCGTTTTTGTTGTAGGGTTTGTTGGCGACCTTTAGGGCTCAACAAGAGCGCGCCTCGCAACGCGCTAAGATGAAGGCCAGCGAGGCGCAGATCGTCCAGCTGGAAGGGAAGGTCCTTGGGGCGAACAATCGTGCCGATTTGGCGACGACCAAAGCTAATGAGGCAATGTAGGAGCTCGGCGTTTTGCAGAGCAAGTTAGCCGCCGATGTTGAGGCGGCTAAGGAGCAAGTGCGAACCGAAGAGCGCTCCACCATCCGAGAGCAGCTGGCGGCATCCTTTGCCGAAAAATTGAAGCAAGCTCGCGATGAGCTTAAGAAGGAAAAGGACGATCTGGTCCGCCTTCACAATATCGCGAAGGCGGAAGCTGTTCGCGCGGCCGAGGTTGCGGCCGTCCGTCAGTTCAAGTCTTCTCCTTCTTTTGGGAAGATTTTGGCGGACGCCATGACTAAGGCCGTGATGGCGGTCGGGAAGAAGGTTCGTCCGGAGAACCCAGGGGTGCGCTGGGATACGCGCGAGATGGTTCAACATGTTAAAATGTGGATAGGTCAGAAGCGGCCCTTGGAGTCTGACTCCGAGTCGGGGGAGGAGGATGGCGAGGACGAGGAGGACGAGGAGGTGGTCGTCGAAGCGGAAAAGCGCCCGGACGGGGAGCAGCGTCACGAAGAGGAGAGAGCTGAGGGAGCGAAGAGGGATGGCGAGGTCGCCGATGATGATGAAGATGAAGAGGAAGAGGAGGAGCGCCCCTTGCTGCGCCGCAAGACTAGCCGGGATAGCGAACAGCCTAACACTGCCGATGTTTAAGTGTTAGTGCTGGAGTGTTTTCCCTTTTTGAACTTTTGAACTTTGTACCTTGTTTTCCTTTTTAAACTTGTTTAAGTGTGGTCGCGAACTATGTTGGTGCTCCCGTTTCAGTTGAATCCAAATAGTCGTCACTTGGGATATTTACTTGCTTTGATCTTTGGAGAAATGTGTGTGTGTGCACCCGTGTCCATTCTAACTGCTACTGCTTTGTTCTTTCGAACTGAGTGTGCGCGAGTGGCTCGTGGCCGCTGCTATTGTTTTGTTCATTCGAACTAAGTGTGTGCGAATGGTTCGTGTCCATTGCTATTGCTTTGTTCTTTCGAACCGAGTGTGCGCGAATGGTTCGTGCCCATTGCTATTGTTTTGTTCTTTCGAACCGAGTGTGCGCGAATGGTTCGTGCCCATTGCTATTGTTTTGTTCTTTCGAACCGAGTATGCGCGAATGGTTTGTGCCCATTGCTATTGTTTTGTTCTTTCGAACCGAGTGTTCGCGAATGGTTTGTGCCCATTGCTATTGTTTTGTTCTTTCGAACCGAGTGTTCGCGAATGGTTTGTGCCCATTGCTATTGTTTTATTCCGGGAAACTGAATATTTCATTAATCTGCGTGCATACACACTTTGTAACCCAGGCATACATTAATTGGACTGGTGGTATTTCTTGAGATTCTGTGCATTCCATGTCCTTGGGATTTTGTTCCCGCACAGTTCGCTGAGCTTGAAGGTGTTGGCGCCTACTACTTCGCGGATTAGGTATGGGCCCTCCCACACGGAGGCGAGCTTCCCATGTTTGGGTTTTGGACGGAAGTTTCTCCGTAGTACTTGGTCACCGATAATCAGCCTGTGCGGGACTAATTTCGCGTTGTGGTATTTGGCCACCTGCTCCTTCATTGCGGCTAATTTGATGGCTGCTAGCTCGCGCCTTTCCTGCACTAGTTCCAAATCTAGCAGGCGCGCCTCTTCGTTCGTTTCTTCGTTGTACATTGTGATTCGGTAGGTTGGGGATGTTGTTTCAATGGGGATCACCGCGTCAGTGCCGTATGTAAGCGCGAATGGAGTTTCGCCGGTCGCCACTTTGTATGTGGTTCGATGTGCCCATAACACTGTATTGAGTTCATCAGCCCAACTACCCTTGGCTTCATCTAGGCGGGTGTGCAAGCCGTGGAGGATTGCTTTGTTGGCAGATTCCGCTTGGTCGTTTGCTTGGGGGTAAGCCACTGATGCGAACCTTGCAATAGTTCCCACTTGGTCGCAGAAGTCTATCACTTCTGCACAGTCGAATTGTTTTCCATGGTCGAAGATAAGCGCATTCGGGACTCCAAAGCGCGCTAGGATATTATTTCTCAGAAAGCGTGTCACCTGTTGCGCCGTTATCGAGGCTAGTGCTTCTGCTTCGATCCACTTGGTGAAGTAGTCTACTGCCACGATGATGTACTTGCGTTTTCCTTTTGCCGTTGGGAAGGGGCCTAAGAGATCCACCCCCCATTGCGCAAAAGGCCATGGACTTAAGTTCCCTTGAAGCTCAGTGGATGTGAGATGATGCTGGCGTGCGTTAACCTGACACTTGTGACATTGGTCCGCGTATTTTTTCGTGTCCTTTTTTACCCGTGGCCAATAGTATCCGTGCAGCAGAATGGTGCGTTCCATAGTGCGTGGCCCGGCGTGCATGGCGCACAACCCTTCGTGTAGATCGCGCACCATGTTACGCGCTTCTTCCTGCCCAATGCATTTCAGGTAGACCCCTGAATACGACCGTCGGTACAACTCGCCGTCAATGAGTGTGCACCGGGCCGCTTTCTGCCTTAAAGCCCATGCCTCCTTGGGGTCATCCGGCACAGCTCCATCTTGTAAGTACTTCACAATCGGGGTTCTCCAATCCTCGTCGCTCATTATTTGAGTCGTATTAACTGCTGCCTCTTGGCGACTCTCTTCTTCCTCTTTTTGAACCGTCACCAGGCGCATGGATTCGAAGTCGGTGGCGGTTGCCAATTTTGACAGAGCGTCAGCGTGCATATTTTCCTCCCTTGGTATCTGCTCATAAGTCACCGTCTCAAAGGTGCTTGCTCGTTGTTTGACACGCTCTACATAATGCGCGAGCGACTCATCCTTTGCGTCAAAGGTGCCGTTCAGTTGGTTCACTGCTAGTGAGGAGTCGGAGAGTATTCTGACTGTCCTGGCGCCCAGGTCGCTGGCAGCGGTCATTCCTGCTAGGATGGCTTCGTATTCGGCCGCGTTGTTTGTCTTTAGCGTTCTGAACCTGATTGCTATCTCGTGGGTGACGCCTGTTGGGGTGCGCACGACGACACCCGCACTGGCTCCATGCTTACTTGTCGCGCCATCAACGTAAACCTCCCATACGCCTTCTGGGGTGTTCTCGAGGGTGACTCCTTCAGCGATGAAATCCGCAAGGATTTGCGCCTTTATTGCTGGCCTTGGGGCGTATTGGATGTCGTATTCTGATAGCTCCACCGCCCACTTTACCATGCGGCCCGATACTTCCATCGAGGTTAGAATCTTTTTCAAGGGAAGGTTGGTTAAGACAGTGATTTGGTGCGCTTGGAAATAGGGATGCAATTTTTGGGATGCGCTTACTAATGCCAGGGCGGCCTTCTCTATCGGGGAGTATCTTGTCTCCGCGCTGACCAAGGTTCTTGACGTGTAATACACAGGGCGCTCAGTCTGATCGTCTCTTCTGGATATAAGCACTGCGCTCACAGCTCTCGTTGACACAGCTAGGTACAGGAAAAGTTTTTCATTGAGTTTGGGAGGAGACAGTACAGGGGGGGATACAAGATATGCCTTAAGCTCTTGGAATGCCGCTTCGCACTCTTTAGACCACGCGAATCGTGCGACGTTTTTGAGTGTTTTGAAGAAAGGCGCGCACCTATCGGCGGACCTTGGTATGAACCTTCCTAATGCCGCTATCTTGCCGTTCAGGGATTGTATTTCCAGAGCGCTCCTAGGCGCTCTGAGCTGCTGGACCGCGGTGATCTGCTTCGGGTCGACCTCTATGCCGCGTTTGGTTATCATAAAACCAAGAAATTTTCCCGCTTCTGCTCCGAAAACGCACTTCAGCGGGTTTAGGCGGAGGCTGTGTTTGCGAAGGGCTTCGAACGTCTCACGTAGATCCTCCAGGTGTGAGTTGCCTGCCTGGGTTTTGACGATGAGATCATCCACATACGCCT
The DNA here is from genome assembly GCA_946122785.1 of Linum tenue. Classification (NCBI taxonomy): domain Eukaryota; kingdom Viridiplantae; phylum Streptophyta; class Magnoliopsida; order Malpighiales; family Linaceae; genus Linum; species Linum tenue. The sequence goes on along the minus strand of CAMGYJ010000011.1, from coordinate 45,809,747 downwards.
CGATGTTGCGCCCTCTTTGTTGTGCGAACACCGAATCAATCATCCTCTGGTATGTTGCGCCCGCATTCTTGAGTCCAAACGGCATTCCGACAAAGCAGAAGTTGCCGAATGGCGTCATAAATGCCGTCTTTTCTTCGTCTTCGCGGGACATTGGGATCTGGTGATACCCTGAGAACATATCAAAAAAAGATAATGTCTCGTGGTCGGCGGTGGCGTCGATAAGTTGGTCTATGCGCGGCAAGGGGTAAGGGTCTCCCGGGCACACCTTGTTGATTGTTGTATAATCGACGCACATTCGCCAGGCCCCTGACGATTTTTTTACCAAGACTACGTTTGCCAACCATTTGGGGTATTTAACCGGGCGGATCAGCCCTGCCGCCAGCAGTCTCGTCACCTCTTCCTCGATGGCCTTCAATTTGTCGCCAGTGAAGCTCCTGCGCGTCTGTTGTCTTGGGGGTGCGTTTGATGGGACCGCGAGGCAATGCTGTGCCACGTGCCTCGGCACTCCCGGCATGTCTTCTGTGCACCAGGCAAATAACTCCTTGTATTCCTTGAGCAATGCTATCAGTGGCTCAATCGCGCCGCCGGGGAGGTGTGTCGAGATGCGTATTTTTCTGGTCGGCTCGGTTGGGTCAAGCGCGACCTCGAAATCGGAATCCATCGATTCCGGGCGGGGTTCTTCTGGTCTTGTGTCGACAATGTTGGTCTGGCGGGCCTCACCTTCTGGTTTCACAACTCCCCATGGCGTCCCACGCGCCTCCCATGTTCCCATTTTGGTGGGGAACTTCAGCTTCTGGTGGCACGTGGATGAAAGAGCCATGAACCTTGCTAGGAATGGTCGACCCAAGATACCATTGTGGGACGAATTGTAGTCGACTATGGTGAACTCGACTTGTTTTGAGACGCGTGGTTCCTGGTCTCCTATGACGACCGGGAGGGTTACTACTCCAATCACTGGGACTCTCGTTCCGGAGAATCCGACCAAATTTCCGTAGGCGCGCTTGATCAAGCGCGGATCAATGTCCATTTGATCGACCGTACTCTTGAACAGGATATCTGCCGCGCTACCCCCATCTATCAGTAGCCGGTGGATTTTGCAGGCAGCCACGAGAGCGGTGATAGTGAGGGGATCTTCGGACGGGATACCTTGCGGCAATTTGGTGTCGTCGAAACTGATTTGGCACCTTGTTTGAGCGTCTGCCGATGCGCACTCCAGTGCGCGTTCGCGTTTGGTTTTCTTTTTCGGACGATCTCCCTCTACTGTCACCACCCCTATTTCCTTGCGGACCACGTATGCGCCAGTAGCCTGGTTGTAGTCAGCTTGCGGGGGTGGTGGTGGGTTTACTGATCGTTCGCGCTGGACATCCGCTCCGCGGATAAACTCCGTGAGTAACCCTCTTCGAATGAGGCCTTCGATTTCGTATCGCAGCTCCCTGCAATCCTCCGTCCAGTGGCCCGTTTCTCTGTGGAAGTCGCAATGCTTTTTTGGGTCACGCATGTGTAGCGGAGCTTTTAGGGGCGCAGGCCAGTTGATTTTGTAGCCTTTCTCGCGGAGAACGTGAAACACGTTCTTTACTGACTCGTTGAGTGGCGTGTAGGCGTTTGAAGGAAACCTGTCAGGTGATCGTCCCCGGCGAGCTTGCTCCGGAGGGGGTGGGGGTGGCGCTTCGGACCACTGTGTAGCTGCGCCAATTGCTCCCGCGGCACTGGTAGTTGCCTTCGTCCCTGCTCTTCTTGGGGCGGCTTTGCTGGTTCGAAGCGTCTGACAGACCCCGCGCCGAGCATTTCTTCCAGTGTGATTGCCTTCTCAATCTTCATCTCCAGCTCGGTCGATAGTGTGACGGGTCTTTTCGCCAATGCCCTCTTAAGCTCCATATTGGTGGTGGCTTCCATGAGGTGGTGAGCGGCGGTTTCGGGTGTGAGATCGCGCACAACCATTGCCACCCTCGACCATCTGGCGTAGAATGCTCGTAGGCTTTCCCCGCCCTTTTTCCTGATATCTATTAGCGCTTTGAGGTGGAGAGGCCTTCTTTTCTGGGATGCGAACTTTGTTGTGAATAGGAGTATGAACTCTTCGAACGAACGGATAATACCATTTGGGAGCCTGTTGTACCAATCTAGGCATATACCGGAGAATGTAGATGGGAAGGTTCTGCATAGCGCTGCGTTGGAGTTTGTCTGGAGTTGCATCCGTAAGCAGAAGGTGCTCACGTGGTCTTCGGGATCAGTCGTTCCGTTATATGTTGGGAGGGTGGGGGGCATTCCGCTCAGGTGTTCCGCCATGATTTCCGCGCTCAGTGGTTGATGGAGCGCCCTCTTGGGTGGGTTGGACCGGTATTGCGGGGACAGATGCTGCTTTAGGAAGCTGAGGTCCGCCCTTCCAGGCAACTCGGTTTGTTGCGCTTCACACGTAGGGGGGTCCGGCGCCGATTGTTGTGGCGGCGGGGCAGTTCCTGATGCTTCTCCCGGCGCCTGTTGTGGCGCGCTTGGCGCCGCTTCTACTGCTGTCGCGGCTTCCTTGCTCATCATGAGCGCTATGACTTGGCTCATTTGTTTCTGCATGTCAGCTATGACATTATTTTGTTTCGCCACCAGCTGTCTCATCTCCGCTGGCTTCTGTGAACATTCTTGGGTCGGTCATTGCCTTGATAGGCGTTGCTTCGTCGGGTGAATCTTGGTTATGATCTGCCATGTTTCTGCTTTCCTTTGTTTCTCTGCTTGGCCCCACGGTGGGCGCCAATTGTTTGAACCTAACTGAGTGTAGGAGTGAGGTTCGGGAAAGAAAGTGGGTCAAGGAGAGTAAGCAATGGAAAATCAATTATCTGACGTCGAACAAAGGTCTGGAAGGTTGAGAGAATTGGTGTTTTAGAGAGAGAAGTTGATGTTGGTAGAGATAGAATGCCCAAAAATGCGATCCCCTCACCCACCGTAGTAAATGCCGTATTTATAGGCTACATGGTGGTGGGTGAGTGGTTGGGTTACATGAGAGTACAATGATGTGACTACTGACACATAGGGGATTTAGGCCATGCCCCTACCTAGGACACGACAGAGACTTATGTAGGGTTGTATTTGAGACCTTGATGTGACTACTCCTCGGGAATTGCGACGACGCTTTCACCGTCTCCTTAGTCCGGTCTACGCTTTGACCCTCCCGCGTGCGCGTAGGCGTGGCGCGCCCAAGAGCTTCGCGCCGGGAAATGCCGAGGCGCCGCGCTGAAAGGACTGTTCGCGTTGGTCCGCGCCGGGACTCTTCGTAGTGAGGCGCGCTGGGTGTCTTTGGTGGCGGCGCTTTCTCCTGGCGCGGCTGGGTCCGAGTCACCTACCCAACAGTTACTATATACAATAGTTATTATTATACGACTATTAATTATTGTCCGCATAGTGCTAACGCTTATCTACTCTCAAATCGTCTTGTATGATTAGAACATTCACGTGATGTATTTGATTATGACGTGATATTTCGTTAAATAAACATTATATTGCCCCACATGATTTCATAATCAACAATCATTTGTTACCACAAAACAATCAGCTACAGAAACATTATTCTCCAGTGCGATTCAATGTCGTATTCTTCTTCCTTCTCCATCAGTAACGCGAAGTGAGAGCAAAGGCAAGAGAGTGTGGATCTTAAAGGGGAAGCGTCGATGGCACATTAGACTAGCTCCAACCCATGGTGTCAAAAAGCTATAAAGCCATATTTGGCTTTTTTTCTTCCTCCAACCCACAAAAAAATGGGAAGCTAAAAATGGGTATTGGGTTTTTGGAAGGGATATTTGGCTGGGTTTTGGGATGGGGAGGGGAATTTGGCTGCCAAAAAGTGCCCTACACGTCAGCCAAAAAGCGACCTGCTGCCCCCCTTTTTTGTTTTTTTTTCTTTTAACTTTTTTGGTTGGGAAGTTGTTTTGGGAATTTGTTTTTGAGTTTTTTTTTCTCTATTCTCATTGGTTGTTTGTAATTCAATTTGAAACATAAATTTGACAGTAATATTTTGAGTGGTCCCGAAGTTTTAACGGTAATATTTTAACAACTAATTTTTGAAAAAAAATTATCTCAGAATTTAAAAAAATTACATCGAAAAATTTGTATTCAAAATTAATAACGAGCTATGAAAAAATTAAAGTGAAATATAAAAATTAGAGGTCAAATAAGTATGGTTTATTGAAATAAATTGAAAAAGGGAAATGAGAAGCTAAATTTAATTTTTTATAGGGTTGGAGTGAAAATTGGATTTGGGGAGCTAAAAAGCCATATTTGGTCATTTGGGGAGCTAAATTCCCCTTTATGGGTTGGAGTTAGTCTTATTGATGTTGTTTCATGTGACATGATGGGAGAATTTGGTCTTGAGATAAAGAGAACAAGGAGAGGGAAGAGATGAGAAAAAGGGAAGAAGAGAAAGGATCGAATATGGAAAGACAACAAAAATTGATGAGTTCTTCTTTCAAATAACTATTCATGGTTGTTAATTCAATTAACTAAGCCAAATTATTGTATTTGATGTTTTCGCTGTCAAACGAATTATTTTGATCCCAATAATCTTGAATGATTATTTACATCAAAATAATTCGCAACAAATAATATTGAAAAATTAAAGGGTTTTCGAGCAATGCACGTTACAGGTCTCCATTAAGTCTCTTTTATTATTAAATATTATGTTCGTGTCACTTAAATGAAACATTTCTGAATAAGGCGTTTGTATAAGTTTGTGCGTACTTTATGCAATTCGCTATATAGCACGAATAGGAAGAAAAGAGAGATGATTCAGTAATGGTCGTTGGTGAATTAACCAAAAAGGATACAACTTTGGGAATTAGATACGTTGGATTGGGGTAAATGGCACATTTGGACACTGAGATTATTAAATCATGTCATGTTTAATCACTAGAAAAAATTAATATCAATTTTGGTCACTCGAATTACTGATATATGTCACATTTAGTCACTCTTTCGTCAGTTTCCGTCCAACTCCATTAGCGAAATCGGACGGAGGATAACGAAGAGTGACTAAATGTGACATATTTTCAGTAATTCGAGTGACATTCATAAAAAAAAAATAAGTAATTCGAGTGACCAGAGCTGGACGGTGGTTAACGGGAGAGTGACTAAATGTGACATGTTTTAGTAATTCGAGTGACCAAAATTGATATTAATTTTTTCTAGTGACTAAACATAACACGATTTAATAATCCAAATGATTTAATAATCCAAATGACCAAATGTGACATTTACCCCATTGTATTGGTTATATGGCACAACCAGACAAACTCGAGAAGCAAAAGCAGCCTTCCTTCCGCACAAAAAAAAAAAAAAAAAACAAAAAACAAAACAAAAACAAAATGATATGTACAGTACATAGTATCGGTATGTGCATTTCTATGTAAGGTAGCCCTATTCTGCCTGACAAGTGACATGGCTGAACATTCTTGTTACAGAAGAAAACTGTTTTCCTTCTCTTATTTCATTTACTATACGAAACTCAATTGCTTGATCAAAGCCGACGGCAATGCGACGGAGAGATGGTCAGCCTGGTCTTGCCTGCGAACAGGGTCTTCCCTCTCGGCCGCCTGGATATGCTCCCTCGCTCGTGGTGGCGAGCGCGGCGGGGAAGCGTAGAGCACCGAGACGTCTATTATCTGCCGCCGCGCGGCTTCGTGCTCTTGGGATATTCTTTGCGCGCGAAATGCAGTTAGGTACAGCCCGCCGGCGAGGAACACGGTGAAGAGGGAGAACACTCCGGCCGCGGCAAACACTCCTTCCCTGATCACCAGGCAGCTCTGTTTTGGGGTAGCCCAGTTCTTCAGGTGACCCGATTCCACGCTCAGTCCGATCAGCAACAGGATTTCCGCCACCGCGAAGCATACCCTGCATCGAGCGGAGGAACATCCAGGTTAAAAGGTTTTAACTGTGTAATCAAATTGGATGCAGAACTCAGGTATTTGAGACAAGTAAAAAGTAGGACATATACATACCAAGTGCTGATGAAAAAGGCACCAGCCTGCCATGTAACATCCTTGGAAGGGCCATAGGTAGGGTCCCAAGCGAGCAGAGCCGGCGGCGGGGCTTTGCTCGCTGCGAACAACAGGTAAGTGTGCTCCACTACCATGGCTACCGCGAGTCCGATGAACGCAATAGCACCACACATCAACGGCGTCTCTCCACTACCACTATACACGCACAGGTGATCATCCCATGTATCCTGTTCACGCACAAAACCAAAAAAAAAACCCACCACCGCCACAGAAAGAAATGAGACGAAAACTCGATCATGGTGTGAGGCGGCAGCCAGACTAGGTTGTTCAGAAGGGGATCCTGGTTTTTAACCTGAGAACGGGAGGCTTCAGCAATGAGACAGAGAGCGAAGCAGAGGAGTCCACAGAGGACCGTGAGGAGCACGAGGGATATGGCAGTTCTGCTGCCCAAATCCGTGCTTCCTGGGGACGGCGCGAGATCTTCATGGGTGACTGCTCTTCTTCCTTCAGCCATGGCTGGCAACAGTTTTCAACTCAAAGCTCAAAGCTCCATAAGAAGAGGAGGAAGAAGGGGGACTTGGCCACAGATGCAAAACCCATCCATGGAAAAAAGGCAAGGGAAGAGGGGGAACTGCAGAATTGCTTGGAGCAAAGGTTGCTTAAAGTCCACAGATTCCTTTCTCTCAGGGAAGGCAGGCCGCAGGGGGCTTTATCAGAAGAAACCTGCAAAAAAACAAAAGTTTTCCTTTCACACTGTATTACGTACTTGGGCCGTTAAATGAAGAAGATAACAAACTATAGTCAATACTCAATAGCCTGGGAAACAGGGTGGGCTGCTAAATGGCTGACACGTGTAACTGACCTAACTTGTAGTTCATCCCTCTTATGTCTTCTCTGTCTTAAAAGGTTCGTTTAATCAGTTATTCCTTCGCCATTATCTTTGGTTTAAAGTTGCATTTTTGGTACCTAATCCCACCCCAAACCCCGACTGTAAAGCTCAAAGCACACGATTTTGACAGGATTAGGACTCGGCAAAAAGGGTGGCTGGAAGGATGATCAGATGCTTGATCGTCATCATTCTTTTTGGACTAATGCATGAGGGCAACGCAAAGCTTGAATTAAAGTAATTGCAGGAATGGACGGATCCTCAATAATATCAGTAGTTAGTAAAAGCCAAAAAGTGAGACAACGGACGGCAAATTATTCTATGGATGCACTGATACAGCAGAATATGATTCTTGATGCTATCCCACAGTCCAAAAGCTAGAGGAGTTTGTAAGTCAATGTGGAGTAAAATGGAAATGCAATCTTGAAGTTTCTCTAGAGCAGATTTGGACAGTAAAGCATTACCCAGTTTCTGAGACTTAAAAAAAGTCAGAGGTAGGGTAGGCATGGTCTGGACTAGTCCGAAGATCGGATCGGTACCGGAATCAAATCGAAGAATGGAAACCGACTTCAATCTGGTTTTAGGAGAAACCCAAAAGGGTTGAGCTGGGATCAGACCCCCTGGCTCCCTGTTCTATCCCTTCTATCCAGATTAGGTTTGTACCACCTGATCAGAACCTTCAGAAGTATAAAAATCTAGGAGGCTCTCACAAGTCACAACTGTGCATATAGACATTTCTGCACAAGGTTGACCTTAGTGTGTGTGTGTGTGCGCGCGCAGGCACCTGTCCATTATGCTGTGTCCCTTGTGCACAAAATCTATAGAAAAGAAGAAGAAAAAAGATTGTGCTAGTCACGTTCAACTACCCACTGGATGCTATGGTTCCTTTCATGGTGATTTAACAGTTATGCAAACCGTAGAATTGAATTTTTATACTTCTTTTAAAGTTGTGATATAGATGAATTTTGGCATCCAAGGAACAAGTTTCAATCTCGTCCAAGAACACTTGGGTAGATAATTCCCTAGCTGCATATTTCGGTTGCGTAACACACAAGATAAGGGAAACTTTTCTATGAAGTAAGAATTTTCACAAAGCTTTGATTCTCTATGCACCCCATAAGTATGGGGTATCCTGTCCGTCTATGCCCCCCACTCGTGGCCAACATATATCCCCTTCTGGTACTCTATCCTATTGGTTTCATAACAACCATTCTCATAGACCTATAAATCTCAAGAGAGTGAGCAGTACCTTTTTATCAGCAAATCCCGATAACCTTCAGTCCACCTTCTCTGTGGTTGACAGAAAATGTCTTCTTCCGACACAGGCTATGCTGGAGATCAGGAGGAGGCCTGCACCAGCAACAAAGAAGCAAGTCTTGCAACAGACAAAAAACCTAACACAAAAGGCACAGGAAACTCTGGTTTTGAGAGAGCACTTGCCCAGAGAGCGCTCTTTCGATCATATAATCACAGGGTGAAGGGGAGAAAATTTGCCAACAATATTGCCAGGACGTTGCCAGGTAGGCTAAGCAAGGTATCCTTGGCAGACGATTCAGCAGACCGATAAGGTATACTGTAGCAATGTAGCTTTGTAAACATTTCTGTTGCCGCAAAACAAGAGGTCATGATATGAAGTACAAAGATAAAAGCATCAAGATCTCAAGGATGTGTACTTCAGATGAGGATGCTAAGATACTTCAATGGCCATATACATTTCAGCATCAAAATTTCAGTTACACCTTAAGAACTTTGCTATGGAGGGAAAGGGGCCAAACATTAGAGAATTTCACTATCAGTCTTTAAGACAAATCAGCAAGAAGAAACCTCTACTATTCGGATCAAAAAGAAACTCACTCGGTAAGGTGGGAGTGCCCCTGAAAATTTAAAGTTAGGAGGTGAGAATCAACAAGAACAATCAAGAGTAGTAATTCAAGAATCCTCCACTATAAGTAACCGAGTTCTCTGCCATTCAGATGATCACCACCCATTACTGGACATTCTGATGCATCGTGTCCAAACTGCCCACAACAAGGCTCCAAGCAATGCCTTCGCTTTCTGGATAGTTCAAACCCATCTCTAGCTCTTCTCTCCTTCAGCTTTCCCAGAGCAATAGAATCATGATGGTGGGTCCCAATCGTAAACGTGTGAACGATTCCATCTGCATCTTCTACTTCAGGTATAATCAGTGAATCAGAAGGACAACTATAAACATTCTCTTCTTCATGCCCACCGCGAGGAAGCTCCTTGATACGTGATAATACTGACGAAATCTGTTCGCAAGCAACTTCGAGTCGCTCTTCTGTCTCGCTTGACTCGGCCACAAGTTCTGAGGTCATCGACTGTAGATAATGAATCCTTTCGGAGTGCACTGTTGAAGACATAGCATTAACACGCCATCGAATTGGCAGGTATTGATCTGGTATGTGAAAACAGTTACTTGATGACAGGACACGTAGGACATGCCTACAGAGAAACCCGGAGAAATCAAACTGATTACAGCTGCAGCTGATGTGCTCTTGACAAGGATCGAAGATCACTTTGAAGCCACCGTTCAATTCAGTGTGATGCCTTACTTGGAAACAGTACTCGTCAAGTGGGAAAGATGCGTACTGTGGAGCTAATACAAGCTCATCTTGGAGTTTTTGGAAAGCATATGGAGTAAGAACAGCAGCTGCATGTGATTCTATTGGCGAACCCGTTTTGAGGAAAACCTTCTGCACCTTTCGATGCATGTCCGGCTTATCAATAGAAGCGACAACATCAAATGCCTGCAAAGAAGCATTAGACAGGCTTAGTTTAAGTCAGTTTAAGTAAAGAATCGTAAAGAGATGGAATAAGAAATGACACACACCCTCTCTACGAAGCGATCGAGTTGAGCCTGTGCACTGAGAAACCGTTGAATGAAGGCATTGATCGACTCTGACTGGCAGGTACTTGTCAATCCAGCAAAGAAGTGATGTCTCAAGAAGGGCAAAGCCCAAAACATACGCAGAGCATGCAGGCTGGAAATGTGCTTATTTGTGTGAAGCCTATACTTACTGACCATTTCCCTCCATCCTTCCTCAAAATCTTCCACAAATTCAAGGTTGAAGAGCCTAATAAACTCAGCTTTCCATTCATCATAACATGGTCCTAATAACACAGAAAACCAATCTGAGAACTTTGCCACGATGTGCCAGATGCAGAAGGCATGTCTGGTCTCTGGCATCTCGATTGCAATAGTTTCCTTCAACCACACATTCTGGTCTGTCAAAATCGTCTGTGGAGCCTTTCCATTCGTAAAGCTTCTAAAGGCCTGCAACAACATAATGAGCGTAAGAAAATGATACAATTGAAAAGCTAGCCTAAGAACTAAGATATCCTCATTCCTTACCTTTAATGCCCAAGAGAAGGACTGCACATTCTCATCACGCAAAAGCACACAACTGAAGAAACTGATCATGCCATGATTGTCTATACCAAGCCAAATGCCAAGCAGCATGTCATAAGCCTCCACCCGGTGAGTAGTATCGAAAACTACTGCATCTCCAAACGCCTCGTACGACTGGATCGACGAAGGATAAGACCAAGCTATATGCTCTAACCTATTGTTACCATCTATCTTGAACTCATATTTGAAGCTATGATCTTCATCCTTCATTCTCTTACACATGCCAAGAAGATCAACAACATCATTGTCACGGTTCACATTTCTGAACGACTGCAAAAGGTTCCTCACATCAACTTCAGTAAACGGCAAACAACCAAGCTTCACACCTTTCTCCAGCTCCAACAACCTTAACATCTGACGAACCGACATCCCAGCTTTGGCAAACATACAAATCCTGCTCTTGTCATCGGGAGATATGGCGCAGTAAGCTGGAAGAAGAGAGAGCTCGTTAGATTTCAAGAGTTCGTGATTGTGGATATTGCTGAAACCTGTAACTCGCCATTCAGGGACGTCGAAATCTGCCCGTTTGACAACGCGCATATAGGCTTGGCACCCGCAGCGCAGCGACTTACGGTTGCGCTGCATCTTCCCTCCGCCTCCGCTGCCGCCGCCGCTCTCCTCCAAGTGCTTCGTCTGAGGATAACCACCGCGGTGGCAGGTGAAATCTCGCCGGGTGACTCCCCTGCCGACGCCGTCTTTGCCGCGGGTGCGGTGGCGGCGAATCGAGAACCCGGACTGCTTGGCGAAGCTGCAGTAGAACTCGTAAGCGGCGTCCTGAGAGACGAATCGCTGGCCGACGAACGGCACGAGATTCACCGATGTCTGGCAGGACAGTATCATATCGTCGTCGTGCGTCTCCTCCCTCATTGCGCCCGTATCTTCTTGAGACACGTCGGTTCCGTTCTCCGACGACTCAATCAGGCTCGTCCCCTCCGACATTTCTTCGAGAACCTATCAAAGCAAAATCAGACAGCGATCTCACTCACTCACTCCACTGAGAATCGGCGATTCAAGTCCGGAATCAGAGACACCAGCTCAATGCTCGTCAAAATTGCCAAGATCGGTTCATTCCGAAAACCCTAGAAATCTCAGTCGATCGAGTAAACGGGAAACAGAAGAGCGTAAACGAATTTCAATGTTCGGCGAGGAACCGGAGTTTCAGCTGGAGGCCATAGAAAGAGCACGGAGGATTATGCATTCTCTGAACCAGAAGCATCCACTTGCCACCGAGCTCCGGCGAAAAGGCGACGTAGGGGAGACTGTATCCAACGATCTGTAACGAACTCGGATTTTTCGGAAGGAATTAAAAATGGAGGAAGGACAAAATAGAGAAGAAGAAGAAAAAGCAAACGGGAAATGGCGGGGAATGGAGGGAGAGGATGGAGCAGAGCGCATCCGGTGGAGAACGATACCTGTGGGGAGAAGAGAAGAGCTATCTTGCGCTGCGTGGATAGAAGAAGCAGCCGGCGCGTACGGATGGGCGGGGGGTTCGTGTCGAGTGGTGGGCTGCACTTTGGTTCAATATCATGGATCGCGATCGAAGTTTGGTATCGGTATTTGGGATATACCGAATATCGTACTGAATTTATCTATATATCGAATTTACGTATTATTTCTTGGAATTGAGATTGAATTTCAATTGTAATTCGGTATTAGCGATTACGGGATTGAGATTGTTATATATACCAAAATACCGATCAATACCGAAATATAAACTAGTTGTATTTTATCCTCTCAACTAGACTCTCTCATTCACTACTACACGGCTCTCTACCACCAAGAGTGTCATTTAATTATACATAGATCATTTCATCTTTGTTTCACAACTCAAAAGTCCCCATCCAACTCAATTTTGACTTTCCAATTTAAGTTACTCTCATCTCTCACCTAATAACTTGTTATTTTCATAACATCAAAAAGCAAACGCTAGTATTAGTCGTCTCTCAACCTTCAATTCGTCAAATTAAAGATTACGAATGACAAGAACTTGAGATGCCACCTCTCCTTCATTCTCCTTATCCATATCCTAACTTTAGGCAAACTCAAGGCTCTTTGCTTAGTCTCTTGACCCTAAATTAAACAATCAAATCTAATTTATATATTTAATTATTTATTTCAAATGGAATTAATTTCGTATTCGATAATACCGATTGGGATACCGAAGTCCCGATTGTGATACCACAATATTTAGGGATTCCGGATTGGGATACCGAAATTATTTAGGGATTGAAATTAAGATTGACTTTCGGGTGTAATTCGGTATTGGTATTGGGATACCGATACCGTATCGATTTTCACTCCTAATCATGGTTGTCAAACCGGTTTGTTGAAGGACACAATCCGACTCAATATGAGGTGGTAGTCAAAACCGGTTAAAATTAGCTAACACTCGCAACCTGAAAGCCTAACTAGTATTATCAAATTTCTTATTTTATTTTTTATTTTTATGAATGGTTGTATCAAAATAAACAAGTACAAGACAAACATCACTTGTCACCAAAAATAAATATAATATTAAATTTTACTTACTACATTCTTACGACCATAGTTAGTAAATACTCCGTTTAATACACGTATATGTACCCGTACGTACTTTATCCGTTTAAAACTTCCGTATCCGTATTATTGTCAAGCCGTTTCATTTTCCCCCGTTCATTTCATGGTTCCCGTACTAAACACGTATAAAACCCGTATAACACGTTTATTATCCGTATTTTACGAATTAAATTGTTAACTTTACTATTATTTTATATATATATATATATATTTATTTATTTTTAAAATGATTAATTTTATATATTTATGACTATTAACGTACTATTAAACATAATTTTAGCTTAAAGATGAAGTATAATGCCCGTACGTATCTTTTACGTAACTTTCCGTACCGTATTTTACTAACTATGCTTACGACCGAAAATAGAGCAGCAACTTATGAAGACCAAAAGACAGTAATCTCCTCCATGCTTTTTCATAATACGTATCTCTCCAAATATTGTTAACCAAGGCATTCCAGAATAGTCTTCCATTTTTTGCAGCAACAATACTTCTAGAGAACTGTGATATATCCCATTGAAGCTTTGTATGCCAACATTTTGAAGGTGGACAAGATGTAAAGGCTAAGAAAAATCGAGAGTAAAGCATCTTATATCGAGTATATTATGCGAAAAAACGAGGATGAGACTCAACTTCATGATCACAAAAGATTTACGCATAAACAAATTCTTGTGTACCCTATGCTTCCATCCTCAATTTTTGTTGTTGTTAATAATAATGGCGAGAATAACATTAGAAGAAGGAAACCAAAGGTAGCGTACAACAACACGAGAGGTGCAAGGCAACCAAAGAAAAATAGAAAAACAGAACGAAAGAAAGAGTGTGGGGAGCTAAGTCAGCCAGGAGACTCCTGCAACCCCAAAATCGAAAAAACAATAGGAACCAGGACCTCAACAAAAGCCCAGAAGGCTCGGGCAACAAAAACCTCAAACACTGCGCACACCAAAGGCACAATCCAAGACAGAAACAACAGTCTGAAAAACAAGAACAAGATGCTAACTCCGGTGTCCGAGATGCTCTCAAAGCCACTCAAATCCCAAAGCTTAGTAGAAGAGACAACAAAGGCTGGAGCAAAGAGATCAAAGCCTCATGAGATTCTCGTTCAGCCATTGAATACAAGATCTCTTATCAGCCTTCACATGAGCGCAAATCCATTCCAAAGCAGCCCTGACGATCTTGCGGGCCACCATTATTGCCAAAGTACTGTTGCCGTTGAAGATCCATTGATTACGTTCAAGCCAAGTATGCCAACAAACCGCATGAAGAATGCAACACACGAACCAAGATTCAACGCTTCCGGGTTCACGAACAGGCCAATGTTGGATAACATAGCGAATGTCTCTCAAAGGTTGCACCACTAGTTCGCAAACCTTGATGATCCTACTCCAAACTTCGCGAACAAACGAGCACTCCACAAACAGATGATCAACGGCGGATCCAGGACATAAGAGAGCACTGGGTCGTATTTGAGTAGAATATTAGATACCATAAATAAAAATATATAATAATATAGTTTTCATTCCAATGCCAATTGTACAAGAAGGTCTTTTAATTTAGCAAATTCATCGATAATATAATCTCCATCCATACTGATAATATACTCTTTTTCAAAGAAAATAGCTAAGTAATCAACGAGAAATCCATCGCTCATTTTGTTGCACAAATCAATGTTCATGTTCCATTGCTGAAAATATTTTCTCCATGGTAGTTGTTGAAACGGCTAGGTCAACACTAGACAAATCAACCGACAAATCAATTTGTATTATGTATCCATCCCTGTTTCCTCCAGCTTCTCTAATAATTTTGCAAGAAAAGAAACTTCATCTTTCTCACATGAGTAGTGCATTTTCCAAAGAATGCATCTCATAGCCTTCAAAGTCTCGAGGCTAAACTCTTGAGCAAGTTTGTAAATATTTTCTTCATCAAAACACCAGAAAGAACGGTTAGAATCTAATGCCCCACTCAATTGAGGCAATCTAAATGATGACTCAGCAAGTTTGTAAATATTTTCTTAATAAAAAGAATGGAAAGAAAACCAGCTCGACGAGCTGGCGGAGAAATCCATTTGGGTCTGCTCGTCTCCTCGTTCTTGTTTTGTTTTGGGGGGATTGAGAAATTTTTTGAATTTTGCAAGGAAGGGTGTGCTTTAGTTTAGAGTTTTTATTTTTATTTTAATGAAACTTTACACTTTTAGGTTTTCATGTCTTTTTTCAAATAAAATCATTAGGGTAATAGAAAATTTAGTATAAATTTAAAGTAATGGTTTGGATATGTTCATCTAAACCATTTTCCTAGTTACACAAAATCCTATCATCAAATAAAACTAGACAGGATTTAAATAGCACTGAGCCAAATACCTAAATCGAAAATTTTTATAAGCACTGAACTAACTCTGGATCCGAAAGAGGGATGGGCCGGGGCCTGGGTTGGCCCAGCCCTGGATCCGCCACTGCAGATGATTAGCAGATTTTCCCTTATTTTTGCAAAGATCACAACGATTGGCCAAAGCTAAACCTCTGTTCTTCAACTTGTCCAAGGTGTTGAGCTTCCTATGAAACAACGCCCAAAGGAAGAAACAAACCTTGGTGGGAATCACCTGTCTCCATATCAGAGCATGAGGGAAGTTTGGTTCCTCTTGGAAGAGATCATCTGCCATCAACCTGTACATAACATACAGAGGAAACCTGGACTCCGGATTCGGAAGCCACACAAGTCTACAGAGACCGTTAGAGATTCTCTCGGTTGCCCTAGAGTTAAGCAAAGATAAAAGATCAACCTTTTCCGTCTCTGCTCCCCCTCTCAAAGAAACGTTTAAAGAAAAATCCCACCCCACTTCCTTACCTAAATACTTGAAGACGTCAGAAATCCTGGCAGCTGGGTAAGAAGCAGCAGCCGCGACTCGAGGGAAGGAGGAGGTAAGCACAATACTAGGATGCCAATGGTCATGCCAGAAAGATACATCAGATCCTCCTCCGGGATCCAAAGCTAAACTTCCAGAAATCATCAGTTGCTTTAGATACATTAGCCCATATCGACTTGGAGAAACCACCCCTGATCGACCTGGCTGCCTAGAGGACACATTATTTGGATATTTAATTTCAATAAGGTTGCGCCACCACTCGTTCCTCTCAACTGCATACCGCCAAACCCATTTAGCAAGAAGAGCTCTGTTAAAGCAAGCTAAGTCAATAATACCTAGTCCTCCATTTGACCTCGACGTCTTGCAAGTATGCCATTTCACCAATGGCAATTTAGAGCTATCACCCACCCCGTTCCACAGAAAATGTCTTTGGGTCTTCTTCAGTCTATTAATCACGAGCTTCGGAGCTTTAAGGAGGGAGAAATAATGGATAGGTTGACTGCAAAATGTAGATTTAATCAGAACCAGCCTGGCCCCAAAGGAGATATGGCGCCCTTTCCACCCCTGTAACCTCTTATGATATTTATCCACAATCGGGCCCAACAAAATCATCCCATATGAAGAAGGAAAACCCATAGCAGTGACATGACGGGCCCAACCTCCGCCGAGTCAAACCCATCTAGTCGTGACCATATTTATAGGAGATGTTGCTTATGGACCAAGAAACCCCAATTTGAAAGTAAATCCATGGTGGTGATAACCTTAGGGTGGTCATCGCTAATCCTAAGCTCTTATCTTGTCTCCAAGTCAAGAAATCCGAGTTCCAGTTGTTGATATGACTTGAATCGGATTATCAGCCGCTACGACTGGTAACCGGGGGTCTCGTGTTAGTGAACCACGTAAATCGTGTGTCGTGTTTTCGATTCTCGCTCTCGTATTCTTGCTTTGTCGATCCCGGTGATTTCCCGATCCGTAGCAGCGCGTTTATAACAAGTGGTATCAGAGCCGCGGCTGGAAATCAGGCTAGGGTTTTCGATTCAGAAGAATGACGTCGGTGAACATGAAGATCGAAAAGTTCACGGGGAAGAACAGCTTCGCTATATGGCAGATCAAGATTCAGGCTTTACTAAAACAGCAAGGGCTGTGGGGGCCGCTGTCTGCGAAACAGAAGAAGGCAGCGGTCGATGACGATGAGTGGAATACCCTGGAGGAGAAGGCCCACTCGACCATCATGCTATCGTTGTCTGATGACGTCATCATTGAAGTCGCTGCTGAGAAGACTGTCGCGGGCTTGTGGTTGAAACTAGAGAGTCTGTACATGACTAAGTCTCTAACCAACAAGCTGCATCTCAAGCAACGGTTGTTCAGCTTGAGGATGCAAGAAGGTACGCCTTTGAGGGAACATCTCGAACAACTTAACTCTATTTTGCTGGATCTGCGTAATATAGATGTTCAAGTTGATGACGAGGATGCTGCCCTAATCCTGCTGGTTTCTTTGCCGAGTTCATATGAGAATTTCGTTGATTCTTTTATTGCCGGTAAAGAAAGCGTGTCGTTGGAGGATGTCAGGTCTGCTCTTCATACGAGAGAGATCAGACATAAGGCGTCCGGATCTGGTACAGGTGGTGAGGCATCGGGTTTGGCTGTTACAGGTGGAAAGGGAAAGAAGAAATCTGGTAAAGGGAATTCAAGCAAGAATTCCAAGGGTCCCGGTCCACAGCCAGGTGATGCTTGTCACAACTGTAAGGAAGTGGGGCATTGGAAGTACAACTGTCCCAAGAGAAGAGGGCAACAGAAGAAACAAGGTTCAGTTGCCGTGGCAGAAGTGGACAACAGTTCTGAAGACGATCTCGCCTTGGCTGTAGATGAGAAGGCACATCGTGGTGATGTGTGGTTTCTGGATACTGCAGCCTCATATCATATGTCTCCGAACAGGGATTGCTTCACAACCTACGAGCAGATAGATGGTGGTAACGTGGTCATGGCAAATGGAGCTGTCTGCAAGGTTGTTGGAATCGGGTCCATAAAGGTTCGGACACATGATGGTTCGTTCTGTACCGTGAATGATGTCAGACATGTTCCACGAATGACGAAGAACCTGATCTCCTTGAGTCTACTCGACAACAAGGGCTTCAGCTTCAAAGGAAAAGGTGGAGTTGTGTATGTCTGCAAGGGTTCGAGGAAGGTACTGAAGGGCGTGAAGCGTGGGACCTTGTATGCATTACAAGGGTCTGTGTTGTCTGGTTCTGCTGCAGTTGCATCGTCTCAGGTTCAACAGGAGGATATGACCACTCTCTGGCACATGAGACTGGGGCATATGAGTGAACGAGGGATGCAAGTTCTATCAAAGAGGGATCTTCTTTGCGGGCACAAGGTGCAGAATTTGGAATTCTGTGAGCATTGTGTGTTTGGGAAGCTACATCGCAGCAAGTTTCCCAAGAAGGGTATCCACCGGACGAAGGGGATACTAGATTACCTCCACTCCGACTGTTGGGGTCCTTCACGAGTTGAATCCATTGGAGGCAGCAGGTATTTTCTGTCTATTATTGATGATTATTCGAGATTTACTTGGATTTTCATGATGAAGCAGAAAAGTGAGGCTTTCACGAAGTTCAAGCAGTGGAAGACATTGGTGGAGAATCAGACCGGGAAGAAGATCAAGAAGCTGCGAACGGACAATGGTCTGGAGTTCTGCAGTTCTGAGTTCAACGAATTCTGCAAGGATGAAGGGATTGCCCGTCATCGGACTGTTAGAGATACACCTCAGCAGAATGGCGTTGCAGAAAGAATGAACCAGACATTGTTGGAGAGAGCACGGTGCATGCTCTCTAATGCTGGACTAGAGAGAAGATTCTGGGCAGAAGCAGTAAACATGGCATGCTTCCTGATCAACCGTGGACCTCACACAGGTATCGAGTGTAAGACTCCTTATGAGGTGTGGTATGGTAAGCCTGCTGATTACTCTTCACTGAAAGTTTTTGGGTGTCCTGTTTATTATCATGTGGATGAGGGTAAACTGAACCCAAGGGCAAAGAAGGGTGTATTTGTGGGTTACGGAGATGGAGTTAAGGGATTTCGAGTCTGGTCACCTTCTGAGCATCGAGTTATACTTAGTAGAAATGTGATATTTGATGAGAAGTCTATGTTTAACCCCATGTTGAAGGTTACTGTTGTTGAAGGTAGCAGGAATGTTGATAAACAGGTGGAGCTGCAAACTCTCAATGAGAGTGAGTTTGAGCACCAAGGTGGAGAAGATCAACATGATGAGGATGTCTCTGCAGAGCCAGGAAGTTCAGAGTCCAGTGCACGAGCTCAACAGTCTATGGCTTCCGGTAGACCAAAGAGAGCGACTGCAGGAGTACCTCCACAGAGGTATGGCTTCGAGGACATGGTGGCGTATTCATTTCAGGTTGCTGAAGAAGTGGATGCAGGAGAGCCACAGTCCTATAGAGAAGCAGTTTCGGGTGGTGAAGCTGATCAGTGGCTTGCCGCAATGGGAGATGAGATGGAATCCCATGACAGGAATCAGACTTGGGAGCTAGTCAAACGACCACAGGGAAGGAAGATTGTTACAAACAAGTGGATCTACAAGAAGAAGGAAGGAATCACTTCTAAAGAGGGCATGAAATTTAAAGCTCGGGTGGTTGCACGAGGCTTCTCGCAGAGGGAAGGAGTTGACTACAATGAGATTTTCTCACCAGTGGTCAGACATACTTCGATCAGAGTGCTACTAGCAATAGTGGCACATTATGACTTGGAGCTCGAGCAGCTAGACGTGAAGACAGCTTTCCTACATGGAGAGTTGGAGGAAGAAATTTACATGACTCAGCCAGAAGGATTCGAGGTTCCGGGAAAAGAAGACTATGTTTGTAAGCTGAAGAAGTCCTTGTATGGACTTAAGCAATCTCCGAGGCAGTGGTACAAGAGATTTGACAGTTACATGCTTGAGCTGGGCTACAGCAGAAGTCCATATGATTGTTGTGTATATCACAACAAGGCAGAGGATGGTTCGATGATATATCTAGTTCTGTATGTGGATGATATGCTCATAGCTGCGAGGTCAAAGTCTGATATCCAGAAGTTAAAGGGGCTTCTCAGTGCTGAGTTTGAGATGAAGGATTTGGGAGCTGCTCAGAAGATCTTGGGTATGGAGATTTACAGGGACAGGTCGAAGAAGAAGCTTTTCTTGTCACAGAAGAGCTACATCCAGAAGATACTGTCGAGGTTTGGCATGTCTTCAGCAAAGCCCTTAAATACTCCTAGTGCTTCAAATGTTCATCTATCCTCGGCTTATGCACCGCAGTCAGAGGCTGAGAAGGAGTACATGTCGAGAGTCCCATATGCTAGTGCAGTAGGTAGCTTGATGTACGCTATGGTATGCACTAGACCTGATCTTGCACATGCTGTTAGTGTTGTCAGCAGGTTTATGATACAACCTGGGAAGGAGCATTGGCAGGCTGTGAAGAGGATCTTCCGGTACCTTAAGGGTACACCTGATGTGGGGATTAGCTTCGGAAGTGATACAGAGTGCTTGGTGTCTGGGTATTCTGACTCGGACTATGCTGGAGATGTTGACACGAGGAGATCGATGACCGGTTATGTATTCACTCTTGGGAGTTCTGTAGTGAGCTGGAAGGCAACTTTGCAGTCGGCGGTGACATTGTCTACTACTGAGGCAGAGTATATGGCGTTGACAGAAGCTGCTAAGGAGGGAATATGGTTGAAGGGACTGGTTGGTGATCTGGGTCTACATCATGATCAGGCAGTGGTGTATTGCGACAGTTTGAGTGCAATATGCTTGGCCAAGGATCAAGTCCACCATGAGAGGACTAAGCACATCGACGTGAGGTATCATTTCTTGAGGACAGAGAAGAGGATTAAGGTGAAGAAGGTTGGCACCGCGGATAACCCTGCTGATATGTTCACGAAGCCGGTTCCACATGGCAAGTTCCAACACTGCTTGGACTTGCTGAATGTCTTGAGTGGGTGACTCCGCCCTACGGGGCATTGATGGCGGGAGAGAGAGAAGGAGCAGAGTACATCAGAGATTTCAGAGGAAGAGGATTCAAGTCAAGGTGGAGATTTGTTGATATGACTTGAATCGGATTATCAGCCGCTACGACTGGTAACCGGGGGTCTCGCTGTTATTTGGGTTCGGGTTCTGGGCCTGGTCTGTAACCGTTTCCTTTGCTAGATTGGATTAGGTTTAGACCCACATGGAGAAGTACTATAAATACTTCTCATACTCCTCTGTAATCTGTAATCTCCTCAGATATAGTGAAACTGGCTCTCTCTCGCCCGTGGACGTAGCTAACACACATCGTGTTAGTGAACCACGTAAATCGTGTGTCGTGTTTTCGATTCTCGCTCTCGTATTCTTGCTTTGTCGATCCCGGTGATTTCCCGATCCGTAGCAGCGCGTTTATAACACCAGTCGTACAAGAACACTTTTGTCCGAGTTTGTGCAGGAAAAAGCCATAGAAACCTATTCTCCTATGTACTATAAACAAAGTCTTAGACTATAGTTTTTAGAGACACTTTTTACACATTAAACATGTGAAGTTTTGTCAGATCTCGATGAGGATGCCTTCACCACCGATGGCTTCATAATATATGGTGATGTCTTCTTTATTTCTTATGGCTAACTGCTCCCTTCTTCCTTGGACCTGCATATGAATGTGTGATGATTGCTCCCTCAACCACCTAGATGCCTCCCTCTTATTGAAGTTAAAGTCTTGGAGTGCAACTTGCACCCCAATCGTGCTATGCCATGGTCTTGACTCACGACCATGTGGTCGCCTTGTCGTGACCTCGTGGTCACCTTGTTGCAACCGCGTGGTCATCTCACCTCCCAGAACAATGTGGTCCTATCTTCTTGAGAGCGTGATCGCCTCCTCGTGATTGTTTGCTTATGAGGCATGCACTCATGACATGCCTTCTCATGATTTAGTCTATTTTGGGCAATGCGGCCTCGTAGCCTCTTCGCAACTACATGTCGCCTCCTCTTCACAACCACATGGTTACCTCATCGGGATCGTGTGGTCGTCTCATCGCGGCCACACATGACATGACCCTTCTCATGCTTAATCATGGTTCTCTCAGACTTGGTATATATTTGCTTTCTTGATACTCGACTTGATGATCATGGTTTATTATTCTCGTGTCATGACAAGACCTCTTACGAGAGAGTCATGTCTCTTTTGACTCATGCCAATGCTCGCAAAGTATTTAGTGACTTGGACTTAAAAGTCAAGATCCATAAAACTCAACTTAAATAGTAACATTAATTGTATCATGAATCTGGCCTTATAAAATCATTAATCATCCGTAAATTATCAATATGGCACACCATAATTTTTAGGCGTTAACAGTTCCTGAATTTAGGATGGACAAACCGACCCACCCGTCCAACCCGACCCAACTCACCCGTATTTGTTGCTAAAATTAAGGTTCGAGGTTGGGTGAGGGTTTTCTTTTCTACAACCCACCTCTTTTAGGTTGGGTTTGGATTTTGAATTACACAACCCGTAGAACCCGACCGAACCTGTGTTCCAACTATTGGTATGAGTTCGTATCCAAAAAATATTTAGGTCGTATATAGCCATACTTATGAGAAATTTAAGATATTTGACCATATTTTTCTCTCATGGTCTCCCTAATCTAATGCGTTCTTCGGTTTAAAGTTTCGACATAGATTTAATATAGATATGATCCACGTAATCCTTTTTCTTATGTACAATTTTAATAAAATAACATATTATAAATGCGTTCGTTTATAACCTTTTTAACTTATTTCAACAAACGTCGAAAAATATATACATATGTTGAAATAAATCACATTTTATTAAAATTCAAACAACATTTGTGAGTTTTGATACCTTTCGCCTCGGTTTATTCATTTGAAATTTTAATTAGTTATAAAATATTTTATGCTGTAGAATAATTACATATTTTTTGTTGGGTTGGTTTTTTGCTTAAAAATATCGCCAACCTGACCCAACCCAATCGGAAACAAACCGTAGCGTTTTGATTTTTTTTGGGTGGGTTTGGGTTTAATATTTCTCAAACCATAATCCATAGATCAAGTGATTAAAATGACGAAACCCGTAACACCCGACCAGGGGCGGAGCTAGGATTTAAAGTTCGGGGAGGCCGGAATAACTTTGTACATTATCGCCAAAATGAAAGGAAAAAGTAATGTATATAAGTATATAACAATATAACATTAGTTTAAATAATCGAAAGCACTCAAAATAGAATTAATTTAAAGTTTTCTAGTATGTTATGCTCAAAGTAAATGATTATACTAAGAAAAAAATGTATCATGTAATTTTTTCAATTTTATTATGCATTGAATATGATTTTATGATTATATTAATATTTGTAAAAATTAATTAAATATAAAAAAATCCTTGAAGTTCAAGAAATCGAATGAGGTTATTTAAAATTATAGGATATATAAGATAAAGCAGGAAAATTAAAGGATTGAACTGGAAAAAAACACTAATAAAATAGTAAGGTAAAACTGCAGATTACCAAGATCAAACCAGTGACCATGTAGCTGGAAGTAGGTATCACCTCCGCTAGGCTGTAAATCTGCCGTGGTAACAATTTTTCAATCGGATTCTATCTATATTTACATTAGTTTATACGTAATTTTTGAAATTTCCTACGACTTTATACGTAAGTTTCAAAATTCTCGGGGGGCCAGGCCCCCCCCCCCCCCCCCCCCCCCCCCCCCCCCCCGAGAGCCTACATAGCTCCACCCCTGCACCCGACCTATGTACACCTAGGAGTGAGCATTGGGTGGTTGAACCCACAAATCCACCCACCTATTTTCATGTGAGTGGTTTCTACGAGTGGGTGTGGGTTATAAAATAGGTGACCCCCAAAAGATTGGGTGGGTGGACTGTGGTTGACCCACGACCCACCCAACTTCTTAACCTCAAACCTTCAAAGCTCTAACATATAGTATTACCGAAAATGAAACCCTTAAAATCACAAAAATTCCTCTCAATTTCGATCAAATGATTGTGTTGTGAGATTTGCTTAGGCAATTGGAGGCGTGCTTAAACATTACTAGTATACAAAATGACAGAAAAAGACAGTTGTCTTCCCCAAAATGGCACTGTCTCAAGCAACCACCAATTCGTCCTTCATACCTTCCGTACATTTGGTATGCGATTATGGGTTAAAAAACTATTTATGCTCATAATGCCTAGGCGTATGAGGCGCTGGGCAAGACCAAAACGTATTCCTTATGCCTAGTGCCTTCTTGAACCTTGGTTATTATCGGGCTTGGACAATTTTTATCAGTTGAATATTTTTTAATTTGTGGACAATTATCAATACCAATATTATAATATAAACGATTCACCTGATTTGTGGTGCAAGGGTTATTTAGTTTAAAATTTTATTTTTATTTTAAGTTTAAAACTATTGAAATTGTGAGATCATATGAAATATATGTTGTAAACCCACCTAATTCACCCAACCACAAATAATCCCCAATCACCCTACCCAACCCAACCCACCTACATGTAATGCTTGGGTGGGTGTAGGTCATTTTCTCCTTCACCCACCACGTAATAGGTGGTTCCAAACCCACCCAAATCCGTATAAAACCACCAACTGCTCACCCCTAGTACACCCTACCTGAATTGATCAACCACACGACTAAATTAATAATTGACTAAAAGGGTGATTTGACACAGCCCTGGAGCTTCGATTTGCAATTTCTTCTCGTTGCCGGACTTGGCTCCATTCCTTAGATTCGGGCCGGGCCCAGTCGTTCCTAATACAATACTTTTGGGTTATATGTAATAATATGCCCCTCTACTATGCAGTTTTTTCAAACATGGCCCTCCACTATTTTTTACATCAAACATGCCCCTATACTTTGTAAAAATGATCAAACATGCCCTTATGTTAAAATTTGCATAAAAAAACCATCAACCATGGTCGAACCTTGGTTTGTGCGACACCTATGTCTAAAATATTTCTATCAATTTCACTTTAGAATTGTTTTGTTACTTTTGTACAGCCAAATACCTCTAATAATTTCACTATAAAGAGACCCGGAGAAATAAATGAGGAAGAAAAACTGATATTTCACCCACAATCTTTTCAATGTTGGGTCGTGCGAATCTCGGTTTAGCCGTGGTTGACCATTTTTTAATGGAAATTTTAACATAAGGTCATGTTTGAGAATTTTTTTCAAAGTAGAGGGGCATGTTTGATGTAAAAAGTAGTAGAGGGACATGTTTGATAAAACTACATAGTAGAGGGTAGGGCTGGGCATGCGGGCGGATCATCCGTGGGTTTGGGCCGACCCACCCGCATTTGACCCGAATTTCGTTAAGTGGGTGGGTCTGTGGGTGGGTGACGGGTTGCGCTGGGAGCCATCCGCCGGGTGGTGGGTGGGTTGTGGGTGAGTGTGCGGGTGATCCGCTCAACCCAACAGCAAAAAGATCAAAGTCGTTGGCGCTAGAGAGAGGAGAGTGGAGACGTTAGATATAAACTCGGACTGCTCCTGGAGTTTGAATATCAAAGCCAACATTCCAAATAGAGATCCCCTCTTCTTCCCTTTACTTTTCCCTCTAATTCTTGTGCCTAGATCACCGCTCTTTCCTTTGTGGAATTATTTTCCTTAGTTCCTTGCACCTAATAATCGTCTCAATCTGTAGAAAACTCTTTCATAATAGAATTTCTATCCAATTTAAGAACTAATTCGACATTTTTCGCCCTATTTCAACTTCTTGTTTCCCTTGATGATTCTCTTCACCTATTATCATGTCAAGTTGACTCCTTTATATTATATACATTGTGATGTGGGTGAACCCACAAACCCACCCGCATCATCCACCATCCACCCGACCCAACCCGAGACTAAATGTGGGTGGGTTGTGGGTTAAAAATTATCAATCCGTTTAAGCACGAGTGACTGCATTTTATGGTCAAAATCCACCCGACCCACCCAATGCCCACCCCTAGTGGAGGGGCATATTATACCTATACCTATAACCCATACTTTTAGGAGTTTTTTTTTCTAGAAATAGCACCTTTAAATTTTTTTACAAAACTAGCACTCTTCCAAAAATATTTACAAAACTAGCACCCTTTTTTATTGACCGCACCCTTGTGGTGCGTTTTAAAAATAAACCGCATCCTCCAGGTGCGTTTTATATGTAAACCGCACCTGGAGGGTGCGTTCCATTATGGTGGGCCTAAAACGCACTTTGGCCATGCGTTTTCAGGTCTGGCCTACATAAAACGCAAGGCCGAGGTGCGGTTTAGGCCTGCCCTACACAAACCGCACCTTAGTGATGCGTTTTATTCCTCCAAGAACAAACCGCATCGCTAAGGTGCGGTTTGGCCATGTAGAACGCACCCCCCAAGTGCGGTCTACATGTCAATAATTTTCCGACACCCGACACAGCCATGCAGAGAATTATGGACGTAGGGCTGCATGGCAGACTAAAACCGCACCCTAGAGGTGCGGTTTTCATCATTTTTCCCCTATATAAGACTTGCCGGAAAACCTCTACTCTTCACACCTCTCATTCTCTCTTTCATTTTTCTGTTGTATGTCTATATTTATTTAGTGTGTTTGCCATTAACATTAACTCGTAAGTTTATTTTGTGTTACTTTTCATTGTTATTTGTGATTTGTGATTTTTATGAGATTAACTGAACTACGGTTTTTTTGTGTGCAGATGGCATTCCGTCAGTTCACGCTTGGCTTACGGTGGAATGGTTACACGGAAGAGACCGGAAAGGGGGCCACCTACGTCGGTGGCAATTTTCAGAAATTAACGGTTGGTACCAGACCGAAGCTTGAAGACCTCCATCAAATATGCACTGACGTTACTTGCATGGATGGCACGAGAAGAGTAGATCGTATGGTGTACCGATATCCAAACAGAGAAAGTGGGTCATTGTGGCATGAGGAATATACCATAACCACTCAAGATGACGTCGATTCCATGCTCGAATTCTTGAGGACCAACAAATTGGCCAAAGCCGAGATGTTCGTTTACACCGAGCCAGCCGTTGGTGTTGGAGGTCATTCTGGACACGGTCAAACATCTGGTATCCATGGTGGAGGTGAATTATATGGAGATCATCCCTACCAAAGTTACCATGATCCTCATTCCTATTTTCAGTACCAAGATGGAGGGCAAGGTGCAGGCCATCATCAATCTTTCTCGTCATATGAAGAAGAAGTTCAACCGGACGTCCCCAACCAAGCCCAGTACAACTTCCAATCAGGCAGCGGTAGTTTTCACAACTACCATTATGGAGCTGATGAAGGTGCCTTTCATGAGCTGGATCAGATGGAGGCTGCCACACCAGCACCAGTCAGCGACCCCTCTGATGAAGAAGGAGAGAACAACGTCAGTGCAGACAGCTCAGACCCTCTTGAAGGTGCTGATGATTCAGCACCAGATTCAGATTCAGATAATGATCATGATGTGGCTCCTGACCGTGTACCAGTCCCCTACTACACTCACATTCCAGACGACAATTGGATGGTCGACAGCGACATGGAGCCGCCAGAGGTCCCAATATGGGGCCCACTCACTGGGTTTACGAAGGGCCAACAATTTGGCTCGAAGAAGGAGGTGCGGCATGCCCTTGAGACTGAAGCAATGACTCGGCATTTTGAATGGCACACAACTCATTCCAACACCAAAAGGCTCATAATCAGATGCCGTAATCATCACGAGGGGTGCAATGTTAGGATTCGGGCCATCAACAGCAAGAGACACGGCAACTGGGTCATATCCCGTGCGGTCAACACACACACATGTGTGTCATCCATAACTTCCCAAGGCCATCGACAGTTGAAATCCAGGGTGGTAGCTGCGGCTGTCAAGCATCTGATTGAGGCTGAACCGGATCTGAAGGTGAAAGTCATAATCGCTGACATTGCAAGTCGTTATGGTTATATGATTAACTATAAGAAGGCGTGGCATGGAAAGCAGAAAGCTCTGGCCGCCGTCTTTGGTGATTGGGAAGAATCATATGCATTCCTTCCCAGGTTAATACTGGCATTGGAGGCGTCTAACTCTGGGACTGTGTTCTCCCCTCGATACCAAGATGAAGAGATACAACCCCCAGAGGCAGGTAACGAACGCCATTTTCGCAGACTGTTTTGGGCATTCAAGCCTTCTATTGATGGTTTTGGCTTTTGTATCCCTGTGATTACTGTGGATGGTACATTCCTTACCGGCAAGTACAAGGGCACTCTCCTGATTGCCAGTGGGGCGGATGCAAACAGACAAGTCTTTCCTTTAGCCTTCGCCATTGTTGAGGGAGAGAATGCTGATAGCTATGGATGGTTTTTCCGACAAATCCAAATCCAAATCTCTTTATAAAGAGTCGAAGTAAGTGGCGCTATGTATTCGATTAAATTATTGAAACCCACCAACACGATTAAAAAATAAACATAAATTTATTTTATATTACACTAGGCACATTAACAAAATAAAAGAAGAACAAATGGTGAAGAATTGTATGTACCGGGTGATCGTTCCAAACATCCCTTGATCGATGGTTGGGTTGGTCGTACAAGTCGGTTGGATCCACCGGTCCTTGCTCGAGATAATACCGTTGGTTGTATATATCGACGTCCTCCCCAACCTACGAGAAAATAACAACGAGGTTAGTACATAGATTAATTAAAAAACTTATAACAACAACAAAAATTAAACCAGAATAATGAGTACATACCGCTTGAAATTCATCAACATAAACTCCTTCTCCTTGCCACCAATCGGCCATTTTTTCGGCGTAATTCGGACTGAGCTTCGGCTCGGCTCGGCGGGTTTTTGAGAAAAAAACCTAAGAAATATTTTCTGATGGCAGATCGGACTTAGCCGCAACCAACAGACTTTTATTTCCTAGGCTTTTGGGAGGGGAGGGTTTAGAGAGATTATATCTAGAGAGAGAAGGAAGAATGGGTTGTGGAGTGAAGAAATGAGAGGAGGAAGGGGGGTATTTATACCCAACAGATCGCACCCCTCAGGGGCGGTAGGGTAATTTTACCCCGTCGAAATCGCATCTCACCGATGCGATCTCCGCATGAAAACGCATCTCCCCGATGCGATCTCCGCGTCCCGAGGCGTTGAACGCTCTGGAAACTGACGCTCTATTTTTCCAGGCGAGAAATCGCACCTCGCTAGTGCGATCTACAATCCACCGCGCGGATTGCTGACGTGGCTATGCTCCAGCCCGTCGGATCGCACCTCAATCGTGCGGACTGGAAGGTCGCTGGCCACCAAACGTTGAACGCATCTTGGGGATGCGTTTCATAATCTGACTTCGCATAAATCGCATCTTAGGGGTGCGATTTATGTGGGAAACGCATTCTTAGGCTGCGTTTTATTTATAAAACGCACCTCTAAGATGCGATCCATAAAAATAGGTGCTAATTTTGTAAATATTTTTGGAAAGGTGCTAGTATTGTATTTTTTTTTAAAGGTGCTATTTCTGGAAAAATCTGGAAAAAATCCCAAGTTACACATGTTTTTAAAAAAAATTCTCAAAATACACAAGTTATGAAAATAATTCCCAATCTACGTTAGTTTGGGCCATCACCGCTGTCGACGAAGACAGTGATTGCATCACCGCTGTCGACGAAGACAGTGATTGCATCACTGCAGTACACGGCCGCGGTGAAGGCCTGACCTGCGTCGAAACTTTAAACAAACGTAACTTTGTGCTCGGTTATCCGATCGTAGCGAAATTTTTTTTGATTCCGCATAATTTTTCGAGATCTTGCAAGCCGCAAATTGACGTAGGCGGTTTGGTCCCGCCTTCGTCTCGAAAATATGTCGTTTGCTACTTCGAACGAGCCTTTTTTCGATTTCGTCAAACTTTGAACGACCATAACTTTGTGCTCCACAATCCGAAAATCATGAATTTTTTTTATTTCGCATAAATTTTTAAGGACTACAATATTTAGTAGGAGAGAATTTTCAAAAAATGAATTATTTATGGATATAAGGGATTTTGGGAATAACTTTACCTTCCTTTTCAGGAATCCAAGTACATTCCGAAAATATGTCTATGATAAAAATTGTAGTCCTTAAAAAGTTATGCGAAATAAAAAAAATTCATGATTTTCGGATTGTGGAGCACAAAGTTATGGTCGTTCAAAGTTTGACGAAATCGAAAAAAGGCTCGTCCGGGGTAGCAAACGACATATTTTCGAGACGAAGGCGGGACCAAACCGCCTACGGTAATATGCGGCTTGCAAGATCTCGAAAAATTATGCGGAATCAAAAAAAATTTCGCTACGATCGGATAACCGAGCACAAAGTTACGTTTGTTTAAAGTTTCGACGCAGGTCAGGCCTTCACCGCGGTCGTGTACTGCAGTGATGCAATCACTGTCTTCGTCGACAACAGTGATGCAATCACTGTCTTCGTCGACAACAGTGATGCAATCACTGTCTTCGTCGACAGCGGTGATGGCTCAAACTAACGTAGATTGGGAATTATTTTCATAACGTTTGTATTTTGAGAATTTTTTTAAAAAACATGTGTACCTTGGGATTTTTTCCGAAAAATCTCTACTTTTAGGAAGATATACCGCTCCTCCTCCGTGAGCAGCACTGAGCACTGAGCAGGCCTTTTTAGTTTTTAGGGTTAATATTTTCGTATGGCCTGAACTTTGATCAAAATAAACATTCTGGCCAATCTTTTCGATCTATAACATCCTGGCTCGAACTATGCACCAAAATAAACAATTTGGCCAAATCCGACTTTTAACCGTTAACTTGGACGGTCAAACGCGTTGACCGTTAGTCAACGTGCCATGTCACTGCCAAGTCAGCATAAAATATTTAAGATAATTCACAATTTCCACACATTACCTAATTTTAAAATATTATAAAATAAAAAAATCATCTAATACCTTAGTTAAACCAAAAATGAAAAATGAAAAAATTAAATATTTATCAGATCTTCTGACTTGGCAGTGACGTGGCGCGTTGACCGTTAGTCAATGCGTTTGACCGTCCAAGTTAACGGTCAAACATCGGGTTTGGCCAAATTGTTTATTTTGGTGTATAGTTCGGGCCAGGATGTTATAGATCGAAAAGATTGGTCAGGATGTTTATTTTGGTCAAAGTTCAGGCCATACGAAAATATTAACCCTAGTTTTTACCCCGCTGACGTTCGTTCTCTCAGAAAAAAATTTCCTTCTTCCACGCAATCGACGGTTGACACTCAGTCTCCGACCACTACTCCGGACACGTGTCATCCATCTACGCCCGCTCTTACGTGCAACGTGCTGTGACGCTATCATACGGGAAACACTCGATAGAAAATGGCAAAAACAAACTTCGGTCGGGAATTTGAAATTTGTTCCCCTCTGCCAAAAGAGACGTTATGTGTCCCTTTATTTGAACTCAGAAGAAAAACAAGAAACAAAGAAGAGACTAGTAGTATTATAAGTATTCATGGAGTTTTTCTTTTCTCTATTGGTCTCCATTAAATGCAGTTGAATTGAACTATTGCAGCAGTTGGCAAAGAAAGAACGACAAGACCTTTCTTCTTCTCACTTCTCACTTCTTCTTACAGTCCCTGTCGCTCTCTCCGATCTCTGATAAAATCTCTGTGCACCGTAATCTTTAATTGCACCTGTTCAAGAGCCAGAGCGAGAAAGACCAGAGCTTTTTTCTCCTTCATATTGATTCAACTCTGCATTTGACGAAAAGAAACAGAGTTGTTCTTCAAGAAGAGGCAGCGCAGTGCGGCTTTCTTTCTTGGCTCGGTTACCAGGCTGATTCCTCGCATTGCTATTGTGAGTCTTTTGTCCCTGCTGAGAAAAGGGTTTTTACCTTCTGGGATTTCCCTTTTCTTCCTTCTCCAATGTTTCCGTTGAATTGCGGCAATGTGGGTCTTTTCTTTCGGTTTCTAGTCGTGATTCGTTGATCTTGGTTCATGGGGGAAATGTAGTTTCGGCTTGTGTGGATTTCTGGGTTCTGTTCTGCTCGTAAGAAAGTGATAGTCTTTCCAGCTGATGATGCTAATAATGCTGATTTGATATCGGCTGTCTCTTTTTTTTTTTTTTTTTGCTCGCCTAATGTTTGATGGAATGCACAGGTTAGCTATGCTAGCAATTGAGCTCATTTCCCATCTTAGGTTTCTAGAAAGTTGAGCTCTTTCCAGATTACATACGGAGCTGTAGTTTGTAGAGAATTGATTTTAATGTTTGACTCTCTCATTGATTAGTAGATACCCATCAGCTAGGGTTTTAATTTTAATGATAAAACAATCTGCTGTTATAGGATTCTGCTGATGAACGAAGTCAGCCATCTGTTTGCTTGACAAGGGCTTGATACTTGGTCCAAGGAGATGAAGATGGAGAGGGAAGGTGGAAAGACTGGAGGAGGCTATACGGGTGGTTTCTTTCAGCTGTTTGACTGGTCTGCAAAATCAAGGAAGAAATTGTTCTCAAGCAAATCAGACTTACCAGGTACAAACAAATTACTGGTTTACATTTGCTTTCCAGACTACATTATCAAGGTTTTGCTTAATCTTGTTCCATTTCGTTGTCTCTTCATAGAACGATCAAAGCAAGGAAAGCGAAGTGATGGAAACTTGCCAACAACACGGCTTCGTCTGGTAAGCTATTTCATTTGGGAATCTTGGGTTCTGCTGATATGATCACCACTGTTTATGTATATGATATGATCCCTCTTGTGGTGATTTTACACCAGATGGATGACGACGAACATGGAGGAAGACCATGTAGCATAAGAAGTGGTGGTGACTACAGTTGTGCTTCTTCAGTCACTGATGAAGACGGATATGGAGGAGCTAGGCCAGCTGGAGCAATAGCAAGGCTCATGGGACTCGATTCCATGCCAACGACATCCAGTTTCCTCGAGCCCAAGTGCACCACCGCATTTTCCGATACCCAGTCACTACGTGAATCTTCTTCTCACAGTAGCAGGAAGCAATTCGCTTACTACCATCATGACTACCACAGCATGTACTCGGGCGATCTGCCACATAGGCCTCAAAAGGCGGTAAGCAGACCTATGGAGAAGTTCCAAACCGAAGTCTTGCCTCCCAAGTCTGCTAAATCGATCCCTATTACTCATCATAAGCTCCTCTCACCTATAAAGAGTGCCCATTTTGTACCGAGCCATACTGCTGCTCACATTATGGAAGCCGCTGCTAAGATCATCGAGTCTAGTCCACGAGCTCCTCCTCCCAAGCCAAAGCTCTATTCTTCATCATCGGCACCCTTGAAAGTTCGCAATTTGAAGTCGAGACTTGAAACCCGTGATCATGTGAAGGAGAAAACTGCTGCTCGGAAGCTTAGCGAGTCGAACGCTGCAAAGTGCTTGAAAGGCCAACCTATGAACAAGAGCTGGAATGGATCAACCGTTGATGCAGCAACTACTTTTAGGGTTTCTCAGGAGCTGGAGGAAGGATCTTCTTTGTCTTCTGGTCAAAAGAGCAGGGGAAAATCTGTATCGCTTGCTGTCCAAG
This sequence comes from Linum tenue, assembly GCA_946122785.1. Classification (NCBI taxonomy): domain Eukaryota; kingdom Viridiplantae; phylum Streptophyta; class Magnoliopsida; order Malpighiales; family Linaceae; genus Linum; species Linum tenue. Next base: position 45,776,530 of record CAMGYJ010000011.1, on the reverse strand, counting down.
CAAAGGTTAATGTACAACAGAGAAGAGAAGGCTTGAACTCGAGAGGTAACCGAGGTGTAGAACAACAACAGCAGCAGAAAGAGCGACAAAGTGGTGATGTGGCAACAAGCCAGCAGCCATTCAGGAGTCAACAACCAAATTTCCAGAAGAATTCATCTCAGAGGTCTGCTTCTTCGTCACCAGTGCTTAGACAGAATAACCAGAAACAGAATTGCTCAATGGAGAAAGATAAATCATCCCCAAAGCCCTCCATTTCAAGTGTCCAGAGTCGAAAAGTAAACTCAGTGAATCCTTACGAGCGACCCAAAGCTTCAGGAAAATCTTCTGCCGGTTATAGGTATGGGTCCAGGAAATCAGGCACAGATGAGGGTCGTTCATCAAACTACACTATAAAGAACACTCCCCCAAGGAAGAAACGGTTAATAGATAACATGTCGATTGACAGAAGCCCAACGGAGGAAGCTGAGAACTTTACTTGGGCGGCAGAAGAGAGCAAGAGGAAAGGAAGTGATGTAGTGTCATTCACATTCACAACTCCTCTTGCAAGATCTTCATCAATGCCTGAAACGCCGAATCGTAGCAAGAGATTGTTGGTCGATGCAGAAGCCATAAATTTGTCTTCAGGAGGAGATGCTCTGACTTCGCTATTGGAGCAGAAGTTGAGGGAACTAACTGATGCTGTCGAGTCCTCTAGACGCAATACCATTAGCAAAGTTGGATCAGCTGATGTTAAGGAACAGCAGAAGCAGCAGCAACTACTATGTCGAGAGAAAGTGGTTGGGGGCTATGGGGCTAATTCGTTTTCACCTGATCCTGTGGCATATAGATTCAAACCTATATTTCAGGTACCTATATTCTCTCTCTCTCTCTCTCTCTCTTTTCCATTAGGAGTGTTCATATCCTTTGTTTTTGTGGAGTTATATGTGTGACTTGCAAATTTAGCAGGGGGGAGTCGATGCAATGGAGGAATGCAGCAGCAGTAGCAGCAAATATTACGATGCTGAAAAGCTGCTAGATTGCAGGCGGCCAAGCCCGATCTCGGTTCTTGATCATTCTTTCTCAACTGAAAGCAGCTGCACATTGGAGAGCATGGACAGTAGCAGTACAGAAGGTAAATTTCTGTGGTTATGTTTTCACAGGCTGCAACTTGTTAGTGCAAATTTGTGCAACTTCTAGACAAGTTTTTCTCTGTGACTTTCATAAAAGTTCTCATCTGTTTTCATCTCTGTATGACTTTTCATGTAAACAGGCAAGCAGTGCTCATCCTCTATTCAAGCACAGGAAGTCCTTAGCTTTACTTTCCCAAAGAAACGTCACCAACCATATGCTGATGCAGAGCTACTTGATTCAGCTTCATCTACAAGCTCTAACACATTATCAGACTTCAATAAACAAAGTAACTGGGAGGGTGAATACGTGAAGAAGATGCTTGTCTATCTGGACTTGATGTTCCATGACTTTGCAATTGGTAGGTCCCGTGAGGTCGTGAACCCTCACCTCTTCAGCCAGATAGAGAAAGGCCACAGTGATCAGTCGAAGCTTGAAAAGAAGGCGCTGTTTGACTGTGTGAGTGAATGCCTGGATTGGAGATGCAGGAGATACATCAATGGAGGGTACAAAGCGTGGGAAAAGGGAGTTACAGTGATGAGAAGAAAAGACTGGTTGGCCGAGGAAGTGCAGAAAGAGATTGTGTCGTGTAGAAAGATGGGAGACTGCATGGTGGATGAGCTTGTGAACAAGGACATGGGAAGCCAATATGGGAATTGGCTTGACTATGAAGAAGATGCATTTGGTGTTGTTGGAGAAGGGATTGAAGGGTTAATACTCGATTCATTGGTTGATGAACTGGTTGCCGATATCCAGAAGCACCCTTGATTGATCCGGCGGAGGATTGAAGATGAGGGTTACTCTGTCAATGACGCGTGAAAGTGAGATGGGTTTTCTTCTTTTTCCATTCAGGTATCTGCTGGTTTTTCTGCGCTTGTAAGGAACCATTGATTCTTAAACCATGCCTTAATTGCTTTTCGGCTTCCTATAAATAGGTAAAGGGTTCTTTTATTCTATAAAAGAAAAATGTAGGTAAAGTAGTTTTGTCAGAATTGCAGGCCATTTTGATTCTCTTCAGACCTGGAAAGTACCCTTTTCAGAGGCATTCATTACACACTCAACAGACACTCTTCAAAATCGAAACTTGATTGCATTGACATTTACCTACGGATAAAGGGTTGGCAAATTTTCAGCCATAAAGTATCCTTTTCAGTTTTCAACACCCTAAAAGCTCTTAAAAATCAGGCCTTCATCAAGGGTTGTCAATCAAAATAGTAATCAAACCATTGAAGATTAGGAAAAAGGAGGCAAAATCTGCAGCCATTTCATTCCTTTTGCAGAGAGATCAATTCAACAAACCTAACAGGGCTCTAAAGAATCATGCTCTGTGGCTATAGCATAGAAAAGCTTCAAAGGGTTGTCAAAAACAGCAATCAAATTACGAATAAGAAGAGACCAAAAACTGCAGCAATTTGATTCCGTTCCTCTTTGAAACGTGGAAAAAAGTACCCTTTTTTTTTCCTCCTCAGAGAGATTCATTCAAACACCAACTAATCAGACCTCTATGGTCTCTCACTGTACACATAATTAAACATAAGAACTAGGGTAATCAAACATAGATATAAAAACTCATAAAGATGATCGAGTTAACAAACCAGATAAGCCAATCCAATTCGTTTCCCCATCCACTCCTTCCTTCATCCCTTTCTATTGCAGCTGTTCATTACCATCCAAGAGCCAAGACAAAATGCTGCTGTCTTCTTCATCCCAATGAATGTTCTGAAGCTCGTCCCCTCCAGTAATCTGGTCCCAGTCCAGCCATTCTTCCCCTTCCTTCTCCTCCCCTTGACCATGATGTTCGCAGATACAGTTATTACTGTTACTAGTCGTGCTGCTGCTACTGCTATCAATGCCTCTGTTACTCACACTCTCCACCGCCATCATTGCACCAACTCCACCGTTCTCCAAGCCCCAACTTGCCTGATCCGCTGCTGGTGCAGTCTCTTTCCCCTGTTCTCCATTTCCTTCTCCATCTTCAGTGCGATGATGGAGCTTGCATTTAAGCCGATTCATTTCACTATCCAGCCATTCATACGGTCCCAAAACCCCATCCCCATCTCCTTCTCCCGCAACAATACCCACGTTTTCATCCAATTCCATCATCAATTCTCCACCGTCCAAACCCAAATCCAAGCCGCCATCACCTTCGCTCCCCTGCTCCCCGGCGGAGGTAGTGATCCCGCTCAGGGGATCTGCAGTTTTCTCGTCTTTCTTGGGGACAGGGCTCTCTAATTTTCCCGACGATGATAATGCCTTTTTGCGCTTTCTGCTGCTGCGCGCCGCGGCGGAGACGGATATAGCGCTGCCGCTGACGTTCGGCTGCCCATCGTCGGCGGTAGAAGAGCAGGTGGAGGAGGCGGTGGATGAGGCGGAGGAATCGAAGGAGGAAGAGCGGCGGAAGGTGAAGATCTTGCGGCTCAAATGAGAGTTCCAGTAGTTTTTGATCTCGTTGTCCGTTCTTCCCGGTAATTGGGCCGCTATCACTGACCACCTGGAAAATTAATTGGGCCCCCACAATTAGTATGGAAAATTACGCATAACGGGCCGAAGTTATAGAAACTAGCTGGAATTGGACTGGACCGGACGAGTAAAAATGAATTGTGGGCTTGTTCATTTTTTTTCAAAAATCTCAAAAGGCTGCAAATGTTACCAGGCCATAGGCCACCTAGGATGTGACGTATTGATTAGGGATGACGTGGCTCCTAAACTTTTTTTTTCTTTTGCCAAAGACGTGGCTCCTAATTACACCGACGGAACTTGACTCGTCTATTAATTGAAGGAAAGGAATTGACAACCGACAAATAACCATATGGAAAATAAGGACACATTATTAATTAATTAACAAGGACACATTATTAATTAACAAGGACACATTATTAATTAATTAACAAGGACACATTATTAATTAATCGTTCTAGAACAGCAACAATTAATCAATTAATTAATATATTAACCTAAAATCCTAAAACAAATCATATAATTAATCAAATGTCACAGCTAGTTTTGTCATGTACAATGTCACCTCAGTCAAAAAAGCTAGTTGTTTTTTTCCTTCTTCTTTTACATAGGAGATTTGCTCACTCATGTTACACATTTTTTATTTTCTATTCACCGTGAAGAATAATATTACAAAGATTCGTTTTCATCTCTTTCGAGTTTGGTAAACTCACTGCGTCGTTGAATATCGAAATGTAGTAATTTGAATTTTCAGTAACCATTTTTATATAATATTATCGTTCATTTATGTACACAAAATACGATGAATTTGTACAAGTTTTAAAATTAACTTATTATTTAAGAACGATATACCATTAATTTTTCAAGTCTAAATCAATAACACGAGTTAAGAGAGCCAGCAACCAAAGAATTGGACTTGATATTTAATTAGAACTCAAGCATAATGAATTATTTAATTCCCATAAATTATGAAGATATTTTTGTTTGTTTGTTGGCATGGTACAACTAAAAATATCATATCTTCCAGTGTGCCCATAAAAATAATAAATTGCCTAGGTTCTACAAAAAATGTAGGATCCATTTAATTAAGCCTTCAGTCTAATCCAACACATTTAACAACAAAATTCCCCCCCCCCCCCCCCCCTCCCTCCATCCATTATTAAACAAGGATGGATTGCAAATCCGACCTCCCTAAACAACCGCGCGTCAAATATATGTATTACGCAAACAACCGTTAGTACATAGACTTGAATACATAGGGCGTAAGTTGTACGCACGTAACGATCCCTAAACTGAAAAGAAAAACAGAGTACAGTAGAAATAAAGTTCAGTCTCATGGGTTTTTTCACAGGTTATAACGTGACACGAAGGGGACAGCCCAAAATAAATAGAATAACCACCAAAGTTTGTGTGTTCACTTAGTGAGGTGTGGGGGAAGAAAAGGGATAGGCAAAGGGGCAAGCCGGCGGTTTAGGCCGTGCTTTCATAAATTTCTAGGGTTGCTAGTTTGGGCTACTCTCGTGCATTGATTGTCCCTTAAGATGGTATGGCTTAATTTCAGCTATGCAATTCCATTTGTACGAATGAACACAAAAATGGACTTCTGAGGGTTGCTAAGATGTTGAATTGAGTAAACAAACGAAACTTGGGTTTGTGTACTTTCCGTAGTGTTGGTGACAAATCAAAATAAAAGCCTAGATTAAAATGCGTACAACTTTCGAAGGGAAAGGAGAAATGACGTGAAGTTCGGTGTGTTCTAATTTGGCTGATATATTGATAGCGCGGTAGCTGTCGTCTGTCGACATGGGTTGACAGCAACACGGGATCTTACAAAATAAATTTTGGCAAGTGATGTCCTATACAAACGTCTGATACTAATGAGTCTATCCCTGTTATCACGTGCAAAATCCAACAAGTTAATCACCGATAGCCGATCAGAATTCCGATATTAATGAAATCAAAGCAAAACATGAACGTATCAATCAAGATGGTGACTCAGAATTCTAATGACGAGAAAATTATGACCCGTGACGCATGAAACAGAGAGTGATGATTCAAAATGATGGCAAAAAAAAAAAGGTAAGGCAGCTGTCAATACGAGTTGACAGCAACACAGGATCTTACAATATTTTCTAACACACAGAGGATTCTAAACTGCTAACGAGGATATCCCCGTCAGCACGTGTGAAATCCAACAAAGTTGAATTACCGATATGATCTTGCTATTAATGAAATCATACAAAAAAAAAACGAACGTATCAGTCGGATAGCGACTCGAATTCTAATGAAGAGAAAAAATTATGACCGACGAAACGTCGTCGTAAGTAACCATAAACCAGATGAGAGTGATGATTAATCAGAAATGATGAAAAAGATTGTAATCAATAGCCCAGATTATGGACACCGATTGAGATCGGTCTGACACTTAACTTCTAGTTTTGGGCTCCATAGATATTAAACCTTTTGGGACCAACATCGTCAAACCAGTAAGAAGGGCAAGTAATGACAAAAGGGAATTGAAATATTGAATAATACCTATTGCCAAGAGACTTGTGGAGCTTAACGATGGTTTCTTCTTCCTCCTTGCTGATGTTGCCTCTCTTCAGGTCTGCCCTCAGGTAATTGATCCACCTCAGCCTGCAACTCTTCCCACACCTCAACAGCCCTTCCCACAGAGAACAACGAAGATGGTACAAGTTCATACAACATTGCGATCAAAGGAAACAGAGTCGAGAGAAAACAGAGCAAAAAAAAAAAAAAAGGGTTTTGTGGGTTTACCGGCGTTTTTGGGGAGGGAGCGCCATTTGCCCTCGCCATTCTGCTGAATGTAGGAGGTCAAGATCTGGTCTTCTTCGGCCGTCCATCTCCCTTTCTTCAGCCCAACTTTCTCGCAGCAGGGCGCTCTCCCCATCACAGCAGCAGCAGCAGCAGCCTATGAGGAAGACGAGAAACGGAAAAAAAAGGCAGAGAGGAGGAAAAGCAGAGTAGTAAAAAGTAAGCAGAGAAGTGACAGTAGAAGAGTACTATATACGAGCTGGGGGTGTGAGAGGAGAGAAAGAGAGGGAGGGATGGTGGCGATTTCGACACGTAGTGGGAGTAGGGAGTGCCACGTCTGCTGATGAAATTTTTAGGAGTTAACTCATACTAAAGCTGAAATGTGACTAAATGTAAATTGGTGTATTACTGTATAGCAAATGTGGCTAAATCAAGTTGGCTACTTACCAAGTTTAGTAGATTCTTGTGGCAACCCAGAATTGGAGAGCAATTTTGCACAACAAAGAGAACATTTATGGTTTCAGTTTCATCATCCTGGGGTTTGTTTTTTGGGTTTACATATATGTAAGTTTTTGTTGGTTATGTAAATCTCTAAGCTGGAGGGGATCTAGGGAGATTTTTTTGCTTTTATGTTCTTTCTAATTCGGAGTAGTATAACGGGTAACCATATGAATGATGGATTATAATATTCTATTGATGGAAAGTCGGTAATGATTTACTTTATATTGGATCAAAATCGTATGTTAACTTTCATTTATCTCTGTACTTGAGATTTATGTTTTTCGGTTACTGCTTGCGCGTTAATTCGTTCCAGTAACTTATTGTAATACCTTTCCCAAAAGAACTCTAATTGGTACCCTCAAATCCCACATGTTTTCTTCATCTCCTGAATAACAATTTGTATTCTAATGACTCTAATTGTCATCTTGCATAACTCTCTCTCAAAAGAAAGTTGTCCACAGGGTTTAAAGCTCACACAGTTTAATGACCACATCAACTAATATCACGTCTATATAACAATTAACAAGTTCATCTTAGTGATCGAGATTATTTGAACTACAAAACAATAAATCTTATTTAGCGTTGTCTAATTAACCCGAATAATTTTCGAGCTTAACGATACTTTTTATTAGATCGACCCGAAATGTTAACCGAACCGAGCCGTTGCACTAGCCCACAGTCATGATGACCCAATTACACTCATGGACGGGAGACGGTAGAGGTGGAGAAGGGAAAAACACAAGTGTGGAGTGTACGTACTGTCTCCTTTCCTTCTCCTATTTCCGGAACACTCCAGGTACTAGTTTCTTTTTCGGGGGGTTCGTTGGACACATTCAATGCAAGACAGTTGGGGGTTCTTTTGGTGGGAGAAGGAAAAGATATCTCAATCGATCTTTCTATTCTCTCCCTTTCGTTGGTTCCCATAATGAAAAAACAAAGCCCTCAAACTTTGGTAGGGATTGCAATTTCGATCTTTGTCTTATACTTGTTTGATTTGTTCGTAGGTGGAGTAGGACGGACGGGGATGAGTATTTCACTTTGATTTGCACGTGTTGATGGTACGATTAGTAGTTTAAGGATAGTTTAGTGTTTTGTTGTGTTAGGTCGATTAGGGTTTCGAGTATGAGTATGTATAATGTAGTTTGTTTTTTTTATTTATCATTATGGATATCAAAGGGAAAACATATCAATATTATCGTTAGAAGTGTCCATATTTTCTCTAATCTCGTCAAGAAACCCTAACCCCTAATTATAAATCACATGGTTTTGTCAAATTCTTCTCTCAACAAATCTACATCTCTTTCTATATTCTATCGTATTATGTCAATCCTTGTGCCGAAAATCCGTGCCTGCAACAAATTGGTATCAGAGCTCCGGTGAACTCATTATAGGTTTTTTCTTTTATATACCATTATATATACTCGGACTCGCAAACCCTAATCGATCGAACTAACAAACAAATTATTAAACTGCCCTCAAACATTAATCGTACCCTCAACAATCTGACCCACCTTGACATGCTCAAGTTCGACCCGTTATGTCTAAATTATATATTATTTTACTTTTATTATATCAAATTTTAACTATAGTAAAGTTGTAATTATTTGATAACTTTCATTTCTAGAATAATTTAACTTCATTCATCACGCTAAGGTTTATTTCTTCATTTTTAATGAAAAAATTAAAATTTCAAGTGTTTTTCCTTTAAAATACATGCCCTTATGACTAGTCCACCGCTTCAACCCATGCCCAAACGTAAAATAGTTTAACCGGACACCACCTGCAATGCGACATACATAGGTGCCGAGATACCCACCCCGATTTACCCTATTCTCATCCCTTACATAACCCACACATACAAAGGGAGAGGAGAAAAAAAAAAGTGCATGGTTGCCAAGAAGCCCCGCAATGAACAACGAAGGTAATACATGCATAGAGTTGCAAACGTGTAATACGTGCATAGAGTTGCAAACGTTAAATGCTTATCGTTCTAGCTAGCCGGTGGAGCTCCCCATCCCGCCATATAACTTCCTCAATCTCCAACGCCCATTTCCCTCTTAATTTCATTCCTTTTGCCTCTTCCCTGTAACGCCCTTTTCAGCCGAAAGGAAATGCGAACAAACAAGTTGCCCGCTCGCTCCATATGATACCATCGAGCATGGGCATTGGCGGTTGGCTTCAATGTGATGGAGACTCTCCGTTTTCTTCTTTTCCTTTCCATGGGGTTTTCTCACTTTTACTTTGGTCGTTCTACTTATTTTGGCTCAAATTAGTGGGCATTTACCTTGTTGAGTGATACCTAATGGATTTAGATTTGAGAATTTCAGGTTGAAAACCATTGGCATCATCACAAAACCATGTCTTTGTTCGCACATTTCCTCACTCCAATAGGGAGGTAGTTCGGATCTATACACGAAATTCTCCTATCTATGACCGAGTATCATAACCGGTTTGATAGTGATGTCACGTTTTTGAATCCTCGTAACCTTCGATATTAATAGTTGATTCAAAATATATAGTATCGCGGGTCTGTACAAGGTTTCCCGACCGGCACTCACTCCTTCAGCTTAGCTAGCCCACCACTAGCCACGTGAATCACTCGCTAAACTTTGTATCATGGTTCGTGATAATATAAAATCAATGTCTGAGGGCACCCCTTTTTTCAATCAAGAAGTTGCCGTGTATGGATACATTGTGAATTGACCCCTTCAAGTTAAAAAAAAAAAACTGCTAATAATCTCGTCGGCATGACGGCGAAATGTTTGCCATTACGAGACAAAGGACAACTTTGCTTTTGGCACCGGAGAGGAGGATTTGGGGTGTGAAGCAAAACAGCAAAGAGTGCTGCCGTCAGGGAACTGTGCAAATTCGGCACCTCTTCTCCCCCTCCGCACATTACCCGCCAACGTCGCGCTTTTCCCCCCGCCGTCGAGAAATCGACAAATTTGTTATTTTCGTTCGAAAAGTCAAGTCAAACAGATATGACGACACTCTCACTCTCTAACTAGCTGGTGATCGGATCCACATAAAAGGTTTTTATTCCGCCACCGAGGTACGAATCAAGCTAGAGATTTAATGTGCCCCAGGAATTAAGACGGCTACGCTGTAAAGGTCTCTTCTCTGTAGGGCGGTTCTCCAAAGAAAGGGTAGTAGTATTCAAACTACACAGCAGCAATTAAAGGCTCACCGTCGTTGTAGTACCCTATATACCCATTGCATGGCATTCATTGGCAACTTGCGCAATGGGCCGCCACCTCCTCCTCCTAACCTTTTGATCACCTTCGTCATATCTTCACTACGTGGTCCTCGCCGGAGAGGAGACCGGGAAAGGGGCATACTGTCTGATCGAAACAAACAAACGAAACACAGTTTAATCATATCTAATCCGGCTCGATTCAACTCAAGGATCAACTCGGTTCAGCGAGAACCGACTGGTTGCCTACCCCGCAACCCATGATCATGAAAACCGCCCCACGCATTCGAATGTGGGGCTTGTGTTCAGTACGTCTCGGCGGAGCGTACACTAGCCTATATACACGGAGCTATGGAAGTGAATGTCTCCGAGAGAAAGAAGGGGAAAAAACAATTGTATTTACAGAGCTGATTGAGATAAAATGTTATATGTACCATGACCAACAGCATCGAGAGCAAGTGTAGTTTGCACTATCGAAGATCCAAGATCTCGAACTTCATCTTAGAGTTGAGGTAGACGTGGGAGCAATGCTCGTAGATGGGGTTTCCATCCAAGGGCTCCTCATGGGGATGGAAGCCCCTTTGCTGGCAGTTGCGGATCACAGATACTCCTCCTGGGTCTGATAGATGAAATATTCCGTGTGGGCTGTGCAACCATGGCGTTAGAAACCAAAGCAGTCAAAATCGGGATTTTATGTAAAATAAAAAATGGAGTTAAAATCGGAATCGTAAAATCGTAGTATTTTAAGCTCCATATAAAAATGAAGACGGAATAATATTTAGTAAGGAAAATCATAAATAACACAAAAGCACAAACCACTTACAATGATAATTTTTCAAGGTTAAGGTTCCAATTTATCAAGGTTAATGTTAAGAGGTGGTGAATTGATGATGATTAATACATTGATGTGAATTGATTATAGTCGATGGTGGTTAGTGTGAGAACTAGATGATGTTGGTGGAGAGAAGAAAAAGAGGCGTAATTTTGCAAATTCTCGGGGAAATAAGTAAACTTGACTCAGATTTGAATCGTAAAATCGTAAGATTTTAAGATCCATAGTTTTTATAAAGAAATCATAATCGTAATAGGCAAGTAAAATCGTAAAAGCGTAGGATTTTAGTATTTAAATCGGAATTTTGACTACTCTGATTGAAACAAATTAGGAATAGGACTAAATAAAGAGATCTTCGGGGATGTGTTGTGGAAAAGAAGAAAACAATGTTTCTACCTCGATTCGTCGGTTGGAGCCATGACTATGGCGATTGCTTCGGGTAACATTATCTGGAAAAAGAAACAGGTGACTGGAAATTTAGCAGATGCATTCATGGGGAGATAATCCCTGTGTCTACACGAGAAACAAACAAGAATTAGTGGGTGTTGGTTAACGGACATACCTGGTAAGAGTAATGTGTGTGCAGATCGACGGATGACATAAAACAGGTTTGCGTTGGATGTGTCTGAAATCAACGAAACACCAACATGGAAAACAATGAGCATAATTCTCAGGCTAATCCACGAAGTAAATATAGAGAAGTAATAAATAAGCGGAAAAGGAAATGATTGAATTGCAGAGATGGTAAACTCCACATACATGGATCCATCCAAGGGGAAACAACGAGAGTTTGTCTTGAACGTCAAATATTTCTTCTTCATTTAATGTCTGACACTGGCAAGGTAAACACAGAAACAAGGAATTAGCAGAAGCAGATCTACAAGTTATAGCTGTTATTGCATCAAAACAAACTCAAAAGATGGTGATGTGGAAAACTGATAGAGATTTGAGAGAGGAGATACTATACCGAATCTGAAGTTGACTCTTGCTTTGGGATGATAAGCATGCTGATGTGGAACACCCTGTTTTTCTACAGCACAGGAAGCAAGTATATAAGGAGCTGCGGAAACAAATATCCAGGGTGACTCATGCATTGCTTTTCCCTTACCAGCGCTCCTGCCAGAACACCACACGTCTCTAGATTCTTCTCTGTATTTGCCCGGGCCAATCTTAAGAAATCTTGCATCATATTCATAGGCTGCAGAATATAGTCAAAGGAATCATAAGAAATTGTGGTTTCCTAGGAAAAACATATAGTTCTCATTATACATATAAGCGAAGAGTAATGAAAACAAAGGGAGATAAAAGCATATTGGACGTACAACATGCACATCTTGGTACGAATTAGGGCCGGACATGCCATCCTGAGAAGGTGCTGGACCGGGTCGTGGGTCGGCAACTTTAGATGGTGCAATTTGAGCATATTCATGTTGCACTCGAGCAAGAACCGGAGGAGGGGACGGTTGCCTAATACCAACAAACTGAAAAGGATCTTCCTTTGCCTCGTGAACTAATGAGTTTCCTGGTTCCTCAGCAGGGTGTATCCATCTACCATCATCCAAGGAAAGAACGGAATCCATAACAGCACCAGAATCATTCTTCTTAACTGGCACACTGCCATATTCTCCAGCCTGATTTAAGCTGAGAAACCAAGGCATAGAGCAGACATTAGGACAAATTATACATACTGACAACAATACGGAGCAAGGAAAAGTAGGCCCAGTGACTGATAGATACAACAGCTATCTAGTTGAAATCATTACCCTGTATCCTCTGAAGAGGCTAAGTCAGCGTGGCTAGGATACTGCACCTGTGTAATACAACAAAACTAATTAGTTTGTGGAGGTCATAAATATACAAAGGTTGGGAAGAACAACCAATCCGGCAATAAGGTTACCTTTATTGCCGCAGTAGGTGGGCGCCATTCAGCACGAAGGCCGTTTGGTCCCAAGAGTGAGTGCCTAGACAAAGTTTCCTGATTGGGTACAGGACGACCAATAGATCTACATATAAAAATATGGGCTATTACCATGTGCAGGATTTTAGCATACATCCCCAGAAATGAACTTCATCTACAATAATTAGTATCTTAATTTATGACATAAAAAAGAACAATCATATGAATGAACATATAAATACTAATTTTGTAACCAGCATACAAGTTAATATGCCCTTATGGATGAACAAACATCATGAATATTGTAACAGAGATCAGAGGTTCATCTAAAATGATTTAGAAAGCAATTTTCAAGCCTTCAAAAACTTATACTAAGAAAAGATGAGTGTAACATAGCTGAACCGAAAAGCAAACTAGGATTTTAAGCACAGTTTCAGACCTCAGCAAATTGAGATTTCAAAAAGAGACATGATTGCTAACTGGTACAATATCATGAAACAATGAAAGCAGGAATGGGTAAAAATACTCACAAATTATGCAATTGATTTTCAAGTGGCGAGGGACTTGAGTAAAGGGCTTGAGCATCATTATTCTTCCATGAAGATTGAGGAACCATGCTGGTAGACTAAAATAACGACGTTAATAACATATACTGAAAAATGAGTACTAGTAACTAAGAAAAAAGCACAAAGAACTCAAGTAAGCGCCGTATACCTGTGCAACATTCCTTCCAGAGGATGGACTTCTATTCACTAAGGGCCACTGTGGTGAAGATGACTGAGAACCATAAGAATTTTCTTCCACGCCAACGAGTTCTCGTATTTGAACACTCGAGTAACCTCTATTCAGTTCCTCAACTCGACGATCGAATTCAGGTTTCAAGGATTCAAGTTCCTCCAACACAGAAAGCAACCTCTGTACAACAGGATCAAAAGCCATAAATCCCACTGTATTATCGACAAACCACGAGAAAATAACAATACAATATCCAAATCACAATTCACATGCTCACCTTCCTATAGCTAGCCTTCTCCTTCAGAAGGTAACTATGATAGTCTCGATGGAACGGAATAGTCTCAGAGACCAGACTGGTTAAATTCACAGAAAACAACGATCCATTTCAGAACTCAAAATCACACTACGAACGAAGAACAGTTTCAGCTACATCGATAACTAGCAATTCGGCGCCATCAACAAATGTTACCTCGAGAATCTGAGAAGCATGATGTACAAATCCACCACATTACGTTCATCTCGGTACACGGTCGCCTGGAAAAACGAGGACAATGAAAGCGCAAGTTCATCAATTAGAGAGCCCTAGAAACTCGAACTTCCAGCAAAATACAGCGCGCGAGACGAAACCTGTCGGAGGAGGTTATCGGCGATCCTGTAATAGTACCGGAGAGGAATCCTGCTGTCCACCTCGACTTTGCGAGCTATTTTATTGAGGTCGATCTTCATCCTTCCCCTTGCGACTGTTCGTCTATCTCTTATCCGGCAAAATCACTGAGGCTCCGGCGGATTTCAGGAGCCAGGTGGGAAGTGTGCTTTGTGCGATTACTGTGAGTTCGCGGCAGTAGGAGCCGGAGATCGGGAAGCACGGCGGAAGAAAGTAGGAAGCGGGGAGGAATCAATTTCGCGACGTAGCAGCTAAGGAAGAAGGAAAAGAAGAGGAAAGTCACATTTCAGAAGAGCCGGCTTCTGATTAAACGCGGCCGAGCTTACTTGTATACTAATACGTGGCGTCCAGCTATTTGCTATGGTTGTTTTGATGACAAGATAATCCTGTCCGTCCACGTTTTGGCGGAGCAGTCAACTGAATCTGAACGGCTGTCAAATACCCAGATCCGACGAAGCAAACACGGGCCTGTTTTGGAAGAGAACATTGGAATTTGGCGGTCTCTTTGAGAAAAATGCTACTGGCTAGTCCATCCAGTCAGGCCCATAAATTGATAGAACGGTCTGCTGGAATTAGGGGTGTACATGGGTCGGTTGGTTCGAGTTTAAGTATTTTAGTGATCCTACCCATGTACTACGGTTTGGGAATTATCAAATTCAAACCCATCCAAAAAAATTTAAACCCCACGGTTTGTTTCTAATTGGGTTGGGTCGGGTTGGCGATATTTTTAAGTAAAAACCCAACCCAATATAAAATATATAATTATTATACACCATAAATGTATTTTATAACTAATTAAAATTTTAAACAAATAAACCGAGGTGAAAGGTATCAAAATTCACAAATGTTGTTTGAGTTTTAATAAAATGTGATTTACTTCAACATATGTCTGGTTTTTCAAGATATTTGTTGAAATATACTTAAAAGGTTATAAACCAATGCATCCATAAAATATTAAAATTGTAGACAAGAAAAAGGATTACGTGAATCATAACTATATTCAATTTATGTCTAAACTTTAAGTCAAAGAATGCATTAGATTAGGGAGATCATGATAGAAAAACATGACGAAATATCTTAATTTTCACATAAGTATGGCTATATACGACATAAATATTTTTTAGATACGAACTCATACTAATAGTTGGAACACGGGTTGGGTCGGGATCTAAGGGTTGTGTAATCCAAAATCCAAACCCAACCCAAAAGAGGCGGGTTGCACAAAAGAAAACCCTCACCCAACCCAAAACCTTCGTTTTAGCGATAAATACGGGTGGGTTGGGTCGAGTTGGACGGGTGGGTCGGTTTGCTGGTGTGTTTGTTCACCCCTAGCTGGAATAACCTGGCCGATTTTGGACCGGCGTTATTAATACTGAATCGCTATTCACCATCGATGGTAACATGGTCGGGCCTAAATTGTATGGACATGGGCACGGGCACAGCACAATATATAAGTGGCCGTGTTGGGTCTAATATTTTTGAGATTTTATTGAGTATAAGAATGAACATGGCACAACAATAACATTTATTTGATAAAAAAATAAATATAGAAAGAATTATAGGTTAAAATAATACAAAATACAAGTAAAAAATAATTATTTGTTGTTGTTAGAAGTGTCATAAAGATATATACGTAATTACACCATAAGTAACAATGGACGAAGAATTAAACAAAGCCAAATCACACCCGCTATACTTCCAATTTTCTTTCCCCCCTTATTTATTACTTTTCTCAAACATTCTCGGTTAATACTATCTTTCTCCGTCCAATTTTTCACCTTCTTTTTCATTCTCTCTTTTATTTTCTTCCTTTTCATTAGACGCGAATACGAGCATGACACGAACCCGAATAGGCACGACACGATTCGAACCGTACTCGGGCTTGGGCCGGGCCTAGCTAAATTAACAAATAGGCTTTCATGGTACGACACGAAATAAATGGGTCTAAAGCGTGTTTGGGCCGGCAGCGCCCATGTACATACACAACACACTTCCCTTGTTCCCCAGTTTGCCGCCCTCTTAGAACGTTATTGGGTGGTTCGCCTCATCCACATTACAAAGATAATAACGGCTTTGCATATTGCCTAGGTAACAAGGGAAAAAATCCCAAAATACACATGTTTTTAAAAAAAATTCCAAAATACACATGTTTGGGCATCACCGCTGTTGTCAATCGCAGTGAATGCATTCACCGTGGTAGACCAAAGCGGTGAATGCATCACCGCGGTTGACGGCCGCGGTGAATGCCTGACGTAACACTGAAACTTCAAACAAACGCAACTTTGCGCTCGGTTATCCGATTGTAGCGAAATGTTTTTTTGATTCCACATAACTTTTCAAGATCTTTCAATCTGTAACAAGACTTCATCCCAAAAAAAATCATTTGCTACCCCGAACGAGCAATTTTTCGATTTTGACAAACTTTGGAAGATTATAACTTTGTGCTCCACAATCTGAATGTCATGAAACTTTTTTTGATTTTGCATAACTTTTAAAGTACTACAACTTTTATTATAACTATAATTTTGGAAAGTATGTGGATTTGTGAAAAGTAAAGGCAAAGTTATTCCCAAATCCCGTATACCCAAAAATACTTCTTTTTTAAAAAATTATTTCCTAGTAAAAGTTGTAGTTCTTAAAAAGTTATGTGTAATAAAAAAAACTTTACCACGTTCGAATTGAGGAGCTAAAAGTTATGTCCTTCCAAAGTTTGGCAAAAATCGAAAAATTGCCCGTTCGGGGTAAAAAACGACATTTTTTTTAGATGAAGCCTTATTGCAGATTGAAAGATCTTGAAAAGTTATATGGAATCAAATTTTTTTTCGCTACAATCGGATAATCGAGTGCAAAATTATGTTTGTTTGAAGTTTCAGTGTTAAGTTAGACATTCACCGCGACCGTTAACCGCGGTGATGCATTCACCGCTTTGGTCTGCCGCGGTGAATGTATTCACTGCGGTTGACAACAGCGGTGATGGCCAAACATGTGTATTTTGGAACAAAAAAATTATAACGTTTGTATTTTGAGATTTTTTTTTTTAAATATGTGTATTTTGGGAATTCATTCGGTAACAAGGGTCACTCACTACCCTTATGTACTCATTCTACTGCCGATCTGACATAAGATATTGGGCCATGTATGACTATTTTGGAGGGCTACGCCATGTCGTATTTTAATATAAGGGAGTGGTGTTTTACATCCATTTTCGATAAAAAAGAAGAAGATTTGGACGAGAGCTTTTCTCCTATATAATGCCTTTATGTGTAAATGGAGATCATAAAGATAATATTATTTGTTACGAAATGAACATTATATGTGTCACAATTAAAAATTATAACTCAAGTCTCTTTAACAAAATCATACAAGTGGAACACATTATCCATGCGCCGTTAAATGATATCTAGATGACATTTTCGTATTACCTTCCGTGTTGTTAAGAAGACATCACATATTAAAAATGACAAAAAAGAATAATCCCCCACTAAAACGATCTACATTTTTACGAAAACTAATACACATGTAAATTCCGTGACAAAATTTAGAACCAACTCTAAGCAACATTGCATTGATACTTGGTAATGCCAAACCAATACACAATCATTTGATCCAATCAATACAAAAACCATAATGTAATAACTTACCACACTCAATACCAAAACCAAAAAGATGACCCTCTTATGACTTATACTATAATCTCCCCCAAAAGCCTGAAAATCACACCAAACTTCGAAACTCTGCCCTCCCAAATCACCAACGGAGAAAACCTAGGCAGGCGACCAAGTAAACAATAGCATAATACACAACCCAACTTGCAGCCTTGAGAGCAGTAGATTCAGAAGCCTCAAGATGCTCAGACTCAGACACATCGAAATTGCCTGTCAATCATAAACAATCCCCAATCAATTCTCATAATTCACCATCTCGAATAAAAAAATCTACGAATCGCCATTTCTCGTGAGTTTGCCGAATACTTATATAACATTCAAAGTAGTCAGAATTGCGCTTTAAAGCTTGGGGGTCGTTTGGATGAGGAATTCTAATGGATCAATCTAACACAATTGTCTCATTTGAGACAATTGTGTAAGATTGATTCGTTTGGTATCAGAAATTTTGGATGTAGCAATTTGGCTGGGGAATTCTGAATTGACTCATTTCGAGTCAATTACAATTGTCTGGGCGGGGGCAGGTAATCTGAATTGACTCGTTTTAAATGACTTGTTTTTGTAAAATGAAACAATTGGTCAAATTGTCTCGTTTTACTCTTCTAGGTCACCAAAATGCTTCTACACACAATCTCCGTTTTTATAACTAATGTAGTTAAAAACTACGCTATAAAACTTAAAAACTTACGGTTTTACGCTTTTAGATCACCAAAACGCTTCTACAATAGAAACACGCTTTTGACTACACTGATAACATCGAGATTCTCGATCGTCGTAACAAAATTGTGTAGAGTCTAGAATGAGAATCGAAGGGGAAGAAAATGTAAAAATTGCAGATTACCTCGGTTAGGGCCGTCACTGCATACTGCAGAGACAGTGTCCTTAACATCCTTGATCGTGGCAGCATTGTAAAATCTGAAATTCTTCATGATCCCTTCTGACAGAATCGAAGAATTGAAGATTGCAGAGTTGCAGAAGAGAAGCAGTGAAGAAGAGAAGTCGAGCAGATGAAGAAGAAGAAGAAATCCAGATTGGGGAAGGATTCACTGGAATCATTGAAGAAGTAAAGAAGAACGACGACGTATTACTAGAAGAGAAGTGAACAAGAGAAGACGACAACGTTTTGTTTATTTCCACTTAATAGCCGTTAAGTTACTGTTTAGTTTTATCTTGGACGAATGATGTAAGGACAACTGGCTCTTTTTGTTTAATTGAATCCCAGCTATAAAAGCTGAAGGAAGACTCAGAGATACCTGAGCTTCTTCTCCAAATCTCATTACAAAATTGTTATGGTATCAGAGCTCAACGAGCTCTAGGGTTTTTCCGCCGCCCACAGCACAATGTCTGCAGCACAGACTCCACCAAACACGCCGCCGAACAATGGAACAGGTGGTAGTGCATCGACGACGACTACAGGTGCAACAGGGTTTCAGTTTGGGACCTTCAACCAGAACCAACTTCAACCTGAGACAGTGGTATTTGGTAACCCTTACTATCTCAACCCAAATGAGAATATGTCTCAATCCCTTGTTGCTGAGAGTTTCGATGGAACTAATTATGTGATGTGGAGTAGATCTATGCAAGTTGTTCTTAAGACTAAGAACAAACTGGGTTTTATTGATGGGTCAGTGCCCATTCCTCCTCGAGATGCAGATTTGTTTAACTTGTGGGATGCTTGCAACACTGTAGTTCTCTGTTGGCTACAGAACTCTATGATTAAGGAGATAAGAAGGTCTGTGTTGAATCACACAAATGCTAAGGCATTATGGGATGAGTTGAAGAGACGATATGGTCAACCTAATGCACTTAGAATCTTGAACTTGGAAGATGAAATACAGGCTTGTAAACAGGGAACTAGATCTATAGGTCAGTATTACACAGCCATCAAAGGGCTCTGGGATGAGTATGTTGAGTTTAGTCCTGTTGTTCCATGTGTTTGTGCACCTGGGAATCCCATACCCTGTGCTGCTGTGGCTACTTTTATCCAGAAGCAGGAGACTGACTACCTTGTAAGGTTCCTGAGAGGACTCAATCCAGAGTATGAAGTGATCAAGACTCAACTCCTGCTGCAGAAACCATTGCCTACAGTATCAACAGCAGTGGATGATTTGCTGCAACATGAGCAGAAGTTGAAGGCAGATAACTCTGCAGGAAACAAGAAAGGCCAAAGTCTGGCTTTGGCAGTTGGTGGAAGCCCTGGTAACAATTCCAGGGATAACAGTTCAAGGGACAACAATGAAGGAAGAGGAAGGAAGTTTTGTCGATTTTGCAAAATGAACAACCACAATATTGAAGACTGCTGGAAGCTGAAAAGAAAGCAGGAAATGCAAAGAGATGGCAGTGGTAATGGGGGGTCATCCTCTAGTTCTGGTTCAAGCTCCAGCACTCCAAGGTTTGCTGGTTCTATCTCTCAGAACAGTGGAAGTGACAGTGTGTCTGAGGGAAGTGTCATGAATGAGAGCAAATCATCCACAACACTTGGTTTTACTCCAGAAGAGATGAACAGACTCAGGATTTTATTGCAATCTGGTGCTGGCACTCAACCTTCACCACCCACCTCACCATCCATTAACCACCAAGCATATTCAGCCACTCTTTACCCTACCACCTTCCCTTCATTCTCAGGTAAACATGTCCTATCTTCCTCTCAGAACTGTAAAACACAAAACCTAGCCTTATGGATTGTAGATACAGGAGCCTCAGATCACATAGCCTGTCATCTATCCCTTTTCTCCAGTTATAGACCTGTCCAAGATACTTTTGTTTATCTCCCAAATAGCACAAAAGTTAATGTCACATGTATAGGGACAGTTACACTAGATTGTGGATTAAAACTACATGATGTTCTCCTAGTGCCACAATTCTCTTTTAACCTTATCTCTGTTAGCAAACTTACCCTTGATAACCCATATTCCTTACATTTTCATTCTGATAAATGTGAAATCCAGGACCTCTTAAACCAGAAGAGGATTGGTTTAGCCCACACAACTAGAGGACTCTACCATCTTGCCCTATCTTCAAGACAACCAAAGCCTTCCTCACCACTTCTTCAACACCAAGCAGCCACCATCTTCAACTTCATTCCACAAGACCTCAACCTGTGGCACTGGAGACTAGGACACCCTAGCCATGATAGGGAGTCTTTACTTAGTCATGTAATTCCCTCTATAGCTAGAACCAAGACCACTCACTGTGAAGTGTGTCATTTGTCCAAACAAAGAAAATTACCTTTCCCTGTTAGCACCAGCATTGCACCTGAGGCTTTTCATTTGATACACATGGATATTTGGGGACCATTGTCCACAGTTTCTTATGATGGATTTTCATACTTTTTAACTGTTGTGGATGATTTTACTAGATGTGTGTGGGTGTACTTGATGAAACACAAAAGTGAGGTAAGGGGGTTAATCCAAGGTTTTTGCAAGTTGGTTGAGAACCAGTTTCACAAATCTGTTAAGGTTATTAGAACAGATCAAGGTAAAGAATTTGAAATGTGTGAATTCTTTAGTTCAGCAGGCATAGAACACCAGGTCTCCTGTGTAGAGACCCCTGAACAGAATGGGAGAGTGGAGAGGAAACATCAGCACATTCTTAATGTGGCTAGATGTTTGAAGTTTCAGTCAGGGCTGCCTTTGGTTTATTGGAGTGACTTTATACTACATTCTGTTTACTTGATCAACAGAATGCCTACCCCCATTCTAAACAACAGAACCCCCTATGAACTGTTACACAAGAAAGCTCCATTTTTAGGCCATTTGAAGGTATTTGGATGTCTCTGTTATGCCAATACCTTGGTCCATGGTAGAACAAAATTTGCTCCTAGAGCAAAGCAGTGTGTGTTTATAGGGATCCCCTCTGGTCTCAAAGGATACAAAGTCCTTGACATCCACACCAAGCAAGTCTTTTTCTCCAGAAATGTTTCATTCTATGAAACTATACTTCCTTTCAAATCTTCTGACACAACCTCCTCTCCTCCCAGTCCATCTACTCCTAATACTTCTGATACAGTTCCAGCTCCATCTCTGCATATTCCCTTTTCTATTAATCCTGCTCAACCTGCTCCACAGTCTCAATCATCCATGGATGAAGGGGGGGATCCTGAGCAGGAGTTCTCATCTGGTCCAAGGACAACACCAAGAAGTGACCACTACACTTATTTTGACTCAGATGAGCAAGAGCTATATCCTCAAGCTGATCCAGACCTTAATGAACCCAGCACAGAGGATAATAGAAGGCCCTCAAGACACATAAAACTGCCAACCAGGTACAATGATTATGAATTGGACTCCTCTCTCAAGTTTGGAGCATTTGGTGGGGTAAATGCTAGCACCAAGTACCCTATCTGTCTGAATGTTAATTCTTTAAGCAAAGAAGACAGATGTTTTGCACTGAGTGTTATCAATCTTGTGGAGCCAAAATCTTATTATGAGGCAGTGAAATCAGATGTGTGGAACAGGGCTATGAAAGATGAAATGCATGCCTTGGAAGAGAACCAGACATGGGACATAGTTCCATTGCCACCAGGAGTGAAGGAAATAGGGAATAAGTGGGTTTATAAGATAAAACTACATCAGGATGGATCACTGGAAAGGAGTAAAGCTAGACTAGTAGCTAAGGGCTACACACAGGTGTATGGAATAGATTTCCTAGACACCTACTCACCTGTAGCTAAGATTAATACAGTGAAAACATTCTTAGCAGTTGCAAGTGTGAAGCAGTGGGTCCTAGAGCAATTGGATGTATCCAATGCTTTTCTACATGGAGATTTAGAGGAAGTTGTTTACATGAAGTTACCCCTGGGATTGGAAGTACCATCTGGAAGCAATCAGAAGATGACTTGTAGACTGAAAAAGTCACTCTATGGCCTCAAGCAGGCATCAAGGCAATGGTTTGCAAAATTGACAGGTTTCCTTTTGAAGTTTGGTTTTTCACAATCTGCTTCTGACTATTCTCTTTTTACCAAGTGGACACATGGGAAGATTACAGTTTTGTTGGTGTATGTTGATGATATCATATTGGGAGGTGATTCAAGGAAGGACATTGAGCAAGTGAAGGCAGCATTAAGTAAGGAATTTAAGATAAAACTTCTTGGACCTTTGAAATACTTTCTGGGGTTGGAAGTGAACAGAAATGAGAATGGACTGGATGTGTGTCAAAGAAAGTACTGCATTGACTTGTTAAAGGATACAGGGTACCTGGAATCTAAAGGATGTAAAACTCCAATTGATACCAAAGTAAAGTTGTCATCTCAGGGCACTTTATTAGAAGATGCAGAAAGTTACAGAAGACTGGTGGGAAGACTGCATTATCTAACTATCACTAGACCTGACATAGCCTTTGCTGTTCAGCAGTTATGTCAGTACCAGAAGTCTCCTTGCTCAGAGCACATGCAAGCTGCTTACAGGGTCCTCAGGTACTTGAAATCATCTCCTGATCAGGGTATTCATTTTAGCAATCAGGCTGAGTTAAAGTTGACAGGATACAGTGACTCAGATTGGGCAAGTTGCCCAGACACCAGAAGATCCATCACTGGATATTGCACCATGCTTGGTTCCTCCCTGATAACCTGGAAAACAAAGAAGCAAACAACTGTCTCAAGATCTTCATCTGAGGCAGAGTATAGAGCACTGGCTCACCTTGTCTGTGAAGTGGAATGGCTGAAGAGGTTGCTGACAGAGCTAACAGTGGAGGTCCCATTGCCTATAACAGTATACTGTGACAACAGATCTGCTATTCACATAGCAGAAAACCCTGTTTTCCATGAAAGAACAAAGCACATTGAAATTGACATTCATGTGACTAGGGAAAGGATCAAGACAGGTTTAATCACTTTGAAGTACATCAACACAGCAGAGCAACTAGCTGATTTATTCACCAAAGGATTGGATCGATTCAGGCTAAGAGACTTACTTGTCAAGTTGGGGATCAAGTTGATACCACCAACTTGAGGGGGGCTGACAGAATCGAAGAATTGAAGATTGCAGAGTTGCAGAAGAGAAGCAGTGAAGAAGAGAAGTCGAGCAGATGAAGAAGAAGAAGAAATCCAGATTGGGGAAGGATTCACTGGAATCATTGAAGAAGTAAAGAAGAACGACGACGTATTACTAGAAGAGAAGTGAACAAGAGAAGACGACAACGTTTTGTTTATTTCCACTTAATAGCCGTTAAGTTACTGTTTAGTTTTATCTTGGACGAATGATGTAAGGACAACTGGCTCTTTTTGTTTAATTGAATCCCAGCTATAAAAGCTGAAGGAAGACTCAGAGATACCTGAGCTTCTTCTCCAAATCTCATTACAAAATTGTTACCTTCAAGGCAATTCAGCACCATGTTTGTCTCCGTCAAGCAAGAACCGCCGCAGTAGGCGTCAACTTGTTCCGGAGGAACTCCCAGGCTCCCGCTCTCGTTCAATCTGAAGTCTTCATCGCAGCTCCTGTAAATCTTTCAGCAACAAACAAGAAGAAAAGAAAAAACACGTTAGGAGATTCAATAAGTGAGACCAAATGGGTTCTGTTTGTCGTTGTTTTCTGGTTTCTGACACTTACTCCTCTGTTATTGAAACAGAGCATAGCTTTAGCGATGATTTGGGCTGGATCGTTGCCATTACTACTACTGTTGCTGATGCTCGAAGAAGAAGAAGAAGAAGAAGAAGAAGAGAAAGTTGTGCTTCCTGAAACTCCTTTGCTTCCCACGTCTAGATAAGGCGCTTCATCATCCGCCTTCCCTGCCAAGTATCATCACTCAAAAAGGTGACTTCCCGTTTTAATTATGGAACATATATAATTTACTAATACGCAATTGCAAGCGAAATTCAGATTCATATGCGCTTGAAGTTTGCACAAGTATGAATATTTTGTGCTTGACAAAAGTCGATGTGGGTCATCGGGATTCAAACAAAAGATCGATCTCTCCATCACAGAAGGCTTTGATATATCTCATAAACCAAATGATACCAATAAGGACTCATACCAAAAGTGTGCACGATACCATTTAAGTAGAAAGAAGACTCTGATACTATGTCGTAAACCAAAAGATCCCAATAAGTACTTATAAGTGCATACGATACCATTTAAGCATAGGGAAAATGGAGGCTAAAAGCTGTGTCTCATACCTAGTTGAAAGGGGGAAATCAATATCGATACAAGGAGGAAAGCTGTGACTCCAAAGCTGAATGTTGATGAAGCTGCCATGGCTGAAAATTTGTGGTGCTAAGGGGAGAAGCTGTTGGCGATCGATAGAACAGTTTGTGGTATGGTAATGGAGTAGAGGGGATGAAATCTTGAGGTTGGTATATATAAGAAAAACAAGCACCACCAACCACAGTATTTTATTCATTAGTGGGTTTAATTTCGTTAGCATGGAGGCATATAGAAATGATTTCTTGGGCAGATTGATATGACTGACAACCGAATCGGGTAAACAGATTAGGGAAAAACTTGGAGGTGGCCAATGAGAAGTGTTAGCAGGTGATTCTTGGGGAGGTTTTGGTTGGGAGAGAAAAGGATTGGTAGTGGAGGAATTGGTGACGCTTTGGGGATGGGAAACTGAAGAGAGACTAAGGAGGAGAGAGAGCAGTTGGAGTGCAAGTAACCAACTATGAATCGGTCAAGAAACAACGAAACTTTCGTTTTCAATTTGGGTTCTGTGAGATTTATACGTCGTAAAAGTGTTAAGTCATTACGAAAGTTTTATCTAATGAAAGTTAATCTCGTGTTACGTAAAATATTAAGCTATTGCAAAAGTCTTACGTAACGCTGATTTAATTGTTACATAATAAATAATACTATCATTTCGTAATCTTTTACGTGATGGATGTGTATTTTACGTAACAATTGTAAAGTGTCTAGGTAATTGATGATCCTTTTACGTAATGAATTTTAAGTATTAACCGCGTGTTACGTAAAGTGCTAAGTCAATACGAAAGTCTTACATAACGTTTATCGTTAAACTGTTACTATAACTATCATTTTTTAACCTTTACGTAATGGATGCGTATTTTATGTAACTGTTGTGAAGTGTCATTACGGAAACCTTACTTAATAGATAGTTCTTTTACCAAATGAAAATTAACCTTGTGTTACGTAAGAAACAATATTCGTTCCATATTTTACGTAATGGATGTGTAGTTTATGTAACAGTTATAAATTGTTGATAAGTAAGTAGTGATGACTGGCAGAGCCAGTTACCATTGGATTCTTAATCATTGTCTAAATTGATATATGTTTTAACGGACTAGATTCATACAAATTATCTAACTTGAAATTATAACCAAGTTACTGTAAGAGACCCTAGGGGCGGACCTACTTGATGGGAAGGGATGTCGTCCGACACCCATTCACTCGAAAATTTTGCGAAAAACCTATATTTTTTGTAAAAAAAATTTCATACGAGTTTTCCGACACCGCTTTAATAATTATAAGCGATACACATTCATTAAATGACACCTCTGTTCAACAATCCTGAGTCCTGCCAGTGAGAGACCCTAAAACTTATAAGTGCAAAAATACAGTAAAATGCTACTAACCCACACATGATATCATTCACCCTTTGAAGAAAGAGCGTCAATCATAATTCGTAAGAGAAATTAAGTTCCAATTTCAAATGCAGACCAGATATATATTCGAAAAAACAAGATACATTCCCAAAAATGATATCATTAACCAAAAATACAGACCGTTTGTAGGTATTATTTCAGTCAGGAATTAGAACAAACGTTTATAATAATAAAAATTTAGAACAAACACAAGAAATTCATCGGCTTGAGAACCGAAAGAAATGATGCTGCTGCCGTTGCTGTTGTTTTTAACACACCTGCATCCGTGCAAGACCTCTCACATCCAGAGCTCAATTGGTCCAGTGATTTCACCACTAGACTACGTTACTTTGGCTTCGCGCTGCGTTTGCTAGGAGCAAATTGCTCACCTTTTTTGTACGTCACTGCCAAAAGCCGGTTCCATTGTAGGCTTGCCCTTCCCACGAGTCTGAAACAGAGAAACAAAAAAAGATCATAAGAATGGAGGCTTTGCACACAGAAGTAGAAACCAAAAAAAACAAAAAAAAAAAATCCAAAGCTAGGGCCGTTACCGTAATGCATCGTAGATTCATACATATCACATGTCCCCATATCGGTGGAAGGGATGTGTTTCACTTTCTCCCATTCTTCTCCGCTCCACCCATCGTCAGGGTTCCCGTACGCAAAATTCAGAGCACCGCCACATATCTGCAGGCTCCAAACTGTCTTCTTCTGCACTAGCTGGTCCGGCAGCTTTGCCAACCTCTTGCAGTAATCGAACGACAGCGCGGCGATGCAGGGCATGACCCGATGATCGTGGTTCGAATCCCATTCCTCCCATTCGTTCCATTCCCTGAACCTGTCCATCGTCAGATGTGTCAGCTTTGGGAATGCGAACGTGGTTGATGATGACGAGGAGGACGAGGAGGAGCTCGTCGCGATCCCCAAGAACTCGGGTCCGACTTTCCTCACACTAGGGAAGCCGACTAGCTCGAGCCGCTCGAGGGATGGCAAATTTCCCAGAGGAGGCAGAGTGACGCAGTTGTTGCAATCAACTAGTTTGACCTCAGCAAGGTTGGTTAGCAAGGAAATCCAATTGAGGGTGCCCTGATATGGCTTCAGATTTAGCACCTTCAGCTTACTTGCAGCCTGTACATCAAGATCAAGAAAGAAAGAAAAGAAAAGATCAGTTTATGGGTTCACACAATTAATGGAAAAAACAATGCTTAATTAACCTTCCAGCCTGTCCAATTGTCTTCTACATGGCAATTCTCCAGGTCAAGAATCACCACTTCCTTGGTGTTGAAGTTTGTGGGGATTGGGCCATCATAGTGTAGTTGAAGCCACCGTACATTGGGAAGAATCTCGCCCAAGTCACCACTTAGCCCTCCATTCCTCACTGCAAGATATCTCAATCTGGATAGTTTCTTGAGTTCTTTCCTTGTGAATGTAGCATCCTCTGCCATCTCAACCCTGAGCATCTCCACGCGATCCGTTCCCTGCGAGATGGAAGTCAAGATATATGCTGAGAATTCGAAACTAAGTTCGTAAAAACTGAACGAATTCTATATGCAAATCCGTACCTCTCTACTGTGGATAATGTCGACGGCATCCTCTTGGGACCATATCCTGCTTCTGTTGCCCCGACGATCGATATCTTCTTCCCTGACAATAGCCCTGCCAAGGTCTCTAATACGATCATGCATCCAAAAGCCCTTCTTCTCGTCGACTTTCAGCAACAATCTGTGGACGAGAGTGCTGATTCCACTTTCCGGATAGATGTTGCAACTACTCCACATATAGAAAGGTAACCTTTTTTTCTCTCCCAAGAAAAAACAAGCAATGTCAAGAAAGATTTTCTTCTCATTGCGGGTCAACTCGTCATAACTTATCTTCAATCGCTTCTGCACCTGCTCACTAGTTGGGGGTATTGCTTTCATTTCTGCCAACTTTTCTTCCCAAAACCTTTTATGTTCACGAAACAATAGAGATCCAAACACCTTAAGAGCCAAAGGGAGCCCAGCTGCGAGTTTCACAAATTGCTTCGACATGTCAACCTGATCTTCTGGAGGATGGTTCACCCCACCAAAGGCAAATTTGCTAAACAATTTCAGGGCGTTGTCATAACTCATTTCTCTAGGTTCGTACAATTTATATTCCTGAAGAAACTTTAAAACTCGTGTGTTTCTAGTGGTGATGATAAATCTACTCTTCGAAGAAAAATCACATAATTTCCCGAGGATTTGATCAAACTCGAACCTCTCATCTGCATCGTCAAGGATAATAAGAGTTTTGAGCCTGCAAACTCTATCTTTTATCACTGAGACCCCTTCACTAGTATTTCCAACCTTATGTTCTTGCCTTAGAATGCTCGAGATCATCTTGTTCTGCAATTCTACAGCACCGTTATATTTGGATAATATATCTCCGACGTTTTCTAAGAAGCAACAACGATCAAATCTTGAGCATACTTTATTATACACCGCTTTGGCTATAGTGGTTTTGCCAATACCGCTCATTCCATGAATGCCAACAATTTTCCTAGATATGAAGTCCACATCGAGTAACTTCATCACTTCTTCGACATGCGAATCTATTCCCACTAACTCATCCGTCACTAATGTGTAATTACTTCTCAAATGTAGCTCAACTTGATGAAGGACTTGGTCAACAATTGCTCCCTGCCTGCAAATTCGTGAATAAAAAATGGCAACAAAAATGGTTGTTTTAAGGGTTACCAACAACTTGATGAAGGGACATACTGGACATGATTACATACAAATAGACCATTGTCGTTTGCAAATGACTAATTTTGAGTTATTTTATGTAGTTTGGTGTTAAGGGTTACCAACTTAACAAGCCATCTGTCAAAATTTACAAAATCATCGTTAGCAATTTAGTGAACAAAAAAGGTTGTTTTAATTAAGCACCCCGGAAATTCAGAGTGCGTGTTTGGACTTTGGAGTACTCTAAGAATGTATATAATCTTAAATGGTTGGAGTGATGGTAATACCACCTCTTTTGGTAGGAATCTCATGACCAACAATTGCCCTTATCAAATAAGAAAATCTATAAGAATAAAACTCTAGCTACTAGTTAACTCTAGCTACTAGTTAGTATCGTATCAGCCTGGTAAAAATAGGTTATGCACTTGATCCTCTCACGGTCTCACCTAAATCTGACAAATGATCAGGTGCATAACCTCATTAGTGGTAGAAATCATATCACTACTGGTAAAAGAGGATTATGCACCTGATCTAATCCCTCTATACTCGTAATAGAAAATAATGCAATTAAGTGTCATAAGGAATCCATGTTAGTTTGTTCACTTTCCTTATGGATTGATTTGTGACGGAAGACACAATAATTAATGTCATGAATGAAGATGAAAGTGAAATGAGTTACCCATCTAGCTCGGTGACGTGCCATCCTTTCATTTGACCAACTTCTTGAAGTACATCCTTCCATTCCCGTATGGTTTCCGGATCAAACTTCTGACTATGCAGCTCAAATGCCTCTTTGAAAGGTCCTTCTTGATGCCTCACATCTCTGGGATCGATAAAATAGAAAATGGGAAGTATGACGTGCCCCTTCTCTCTCTTCAGACACTTGACCATCTGAACTAGCTCTTGGAGACACCATCTGCTAGAAGCATAACTCTGTGATAGAATTGGTATGTGAATCTTGGATTCACGTATAGCCTGAATGAGAGATGGTGCAATGGTCTCCCCTTTACGAAGCTCTTCCTCATCCCTGAACGTTCTGATTCTGGAACGAGCCAGACAACTGTAGAGATGGTCGGCGAAGGTTGTGCGTACATCGGGGCCTCTGAAACTTAGGAAAACCTCGTACTCTCCTATCGGGAGCGCAGACATGAAATCAGACGAAGAAGAGGAGAGGTAATCTGTGGTAGCAAAATGTTCCAGACTGTGAAACTGAGCTAGGCAACAGTTAAAGGAATGGCTGGAAGGCTGAAGCAGAGGTAACGGTACATTGATAAAGTGGGTTTGGTTGGTCATTTGAAAATTGATTAAGAAAGACTTGCATCAGGGTCATTAGCTTGGGAAGATCACCGTCCCACATGCTACGGGAGACATGATGATTCTTGGGGTGGTGGTAAGTGGTAACTTTGTTGGTTTCTGAAGTCCTTTACTATTTCTATATTAATTTCAAGTTGTCTTAAAGCCTTTGTCCTAGAATTGTTAGCTTTGTAATAGCAAAATGTTTCAGACTGTGAAACTGAGGCGGGTAGCAGTTAAGGAATGGCTGGAAGTCTGAAGCAGAGGAATGACTTGCAGGGTCATTAGCATGGAAGATCACAGTCCCACATGCTTCGGGAGACATGATGATTCTGAGGTGGTGGTAACTTTTTTGGTTTCTCTAAGTCTTAGGTAAATACCACTACAAAATCCGAACTACAAAAAAAAATGTTACTTTTGTCCGACCTATTAAATATTTAAAAAATGTCTGAACATATGCTAGTTATGTGTATTATGTCCTGACAACGGTCGACCAGACGATGGTCAACTTGGCATTGACTTTTATTGACATGTCAAAATTAAAAAATATGTATATTCAACCATTTAAAAAAAAAACTATAAAAAAAACATGCAGCCAGGCTCCGCCGTCGGAGATTGAAATTGCGACTTCCACCGCTAGGATAAGGATTATGTTTGTATCTCTTTTCTCATCCCAAAACCTAGATTTCCACCACGATATTTTTTCAAATCATTGAAATGATCAGTCTACTTCGTTCTCTCATTTTTCGCATATGCAACGCCAGAACCCTAGTCGCCGTCGAGCTTCTGTAGATCCAGTGGCGCAAGCTACGTGTTTGGTGGGTTGCATGTGGATTTTTGAGGATTTATCTATGGTTTACATTTCTGATTTTGTTTTTCTCTTGGCCTTTTGGCGATTCTCGTTGTGGAGGAAGAACGGATCTGCTGGCGATACCTCAAACTCCGGACACCAACGAACACATTGAATCGGCGAGTACCACACTTGACTCATTTTTTTCTTTTGAAAAGAATGCATAAAACTAGTTTGAATTTTGGTAGAGTTTTGGTATGAGAAAATCGTGTATAAAAATCAGGGAGGATAGGTGCTATTTATAGAAAATGAATGGGTGCGTACGAAGGGAGGCGACTCTTCATATGGGTGGTTACCTCCCAACCATTACAATGGTTTGTTTAAAATATTCCAACCATTGCATCGGTTCGACCCATAAAAGTTGGACCGATTTATTTGTTCCAACCAGCATATCGGTTTGATTTGATTCACTTACTTCGGTTTGTTACACAAACCAATTTAACCGATTATCCACATACATACTACATCAAATTGATCGAATTCGAGGCTCCACCTTTCCACATCTTACCAAACAACATGGTACTTCAAAAACTTATCTTGCATCTTTTTCCTTTCATTCTCATTAAGAGACAGTCCGATTCAACCAAATTTCCAACCCAACGCAGATGAAACGCCATGGTTGGAAATGTATATGATATATGATCATCAACTCACATCCACTCGCAGCAAAGAAATGCAGAACATAAAAAAACAGAACGTATCCTTTAGATTACAACACCCAACAAAACTCTGCCACTCCCCTCAAACTCCCTTATTTAGAGACCCATCCAACACCCATCGATTTCCTCTAATTTGGGGAAACAACAATCAAGACGAAGAAGTGGAAACAGGGTTCTTGCCAAAGGGCAGCTGTTCCCCGCAGGTCAGAACCTCGTGCGGCCCGGCATCTTCCCTCCCCACGCCCATCAAATCGAGGTAGTACAGGTAGTGCGAGACGACGTTGTTCATCGCCTCGTCGTCTCCTTTGCCGCACATCTGCTCCCCGTGGAGGACGTTGATGGTGGCTCCGAACCCGGGCGCCCGCTTCGCCAGGGTGTCGTTCTTTGTGGGCTTCCAGTTGCCGACGAAGGCGTCGTGGGCGGACGGCAGCTTGTTCTTCTTGTCCGGCGTCATCCACTTCCACATCGCGGCCTGGAACGCCAGGGTTGCGTTGTTCTCCAGGTACTCCGGGTGGTTTAGCAGGTCCACCTTCAGGGCTTCCCCTGTTTTGCCGTAGTTGTAGTTCCTGCAACAGCAATTCAAAAAAGAATTTAGCGGGCTTGTGACTCATCGCACCGTTAGAATTCGAGTTTAGTAGGAGCTCATTTATGAAAAATTCAATAATATTGTATTCAATTATCAAGTAAATTCACTTAAACAGTTATTTATCAAATGATTACTTATTAAATTTGTATCTTAATGTATAGTTGAAAAAGTGACATTTTAGTTAAATAAATAGTTTCCAAGCAGAATCTAACACACAAAAAAAAGTGTTATAAAACATTTGATAATAAAATAAAATTGATATTAATAAAAACCTTGTTGAGCTAAGCAATTTTTAGATATAGGAGGAGGTTTTTGTATATATATTTAGTAGGATTAGAATATTTTTATATTGAGGATTCTCAGTGTTATCCGATTGATGTAGTCTATTTTATTTGAACGGTTCATAATACTATGACGATTAAATTTTCGTATGAATGAGATTTCGAATTCTGAAGTTAGCCTAATTAAACAATTGTATATACATATATTATATATAACCATTTTTAATTTATCTACGTGGGAACCTACGACCCCCACTCCTCTCCACCTCCCTCTACCACAGCATCAACGGCGCCCCCTAGAAATCGTAACATGAACTAATTGATCTCAATAATTTGAATTGTGCAGAGACATCATTAAACTATGCATCATATTATACACCACTTAACTAACATACTTATAAGTTATCATCTGCTTAGCAAATGAAGTCCTATCCAAGAACCGAAGTAAGTAACTCAAAAATTATTTGAAAAATATTCATATACTACTTATTAACAAATCGTACCAATAAAGCGGCAGAGCTCCACGACCATGGTACGACACTCCCGGAGTGCAAGGGTAATCGTATTTGTAATAGTCATCGCAGTACGTCTTCTCCGGGCTCAACTCCTTGTTGTAGCACAACCCCCACGCCAGAGGTCCTCCCGTCGCCACACCATATCCGCCTGCCCAAAAAAAAATTTCCTCGCCGGTGAGATCCCCAATTCAAACAGAATAAAAATGCCCCAAGGAACGCCGTCTTTACTGACATGAAGTCTTGCTGCCGACGTGGCCGAGGAACGCCGCGACCTCCAGCTGGCCCACGTTCTTCCCGCCGGTGGTCCCGAACCCGAGCGGCTGGTAAGTCGCGGCGGCGGTGATGAAGGAGTGGTAGTCCCAGAACCCGGAGGCGTGGGCCACGGGCGTGTTCCGCTTGGGGAAGAGTTCCTCGAACTGGTAGGTCTGGAAAAAATCGGAGATGGTGTGGTTGCAGCAGTAGGCCGACAGGCCTTTGCACTCCCACCCTTTGTCGCAGAGCTTCTTCCCCTTCACCACTTTAACCACCAGCGGAGGCTTCGTTTCCTCGGCATTCGTCGCGGCCGAAAACAGGGTCAAAGCCAGGGCTGTGATAGCCAGCCACTTGGTTGTGGCGTCCATTGCGTGTGCAGGGAGAAATTGAGGTTGCAGTAGAATTGAATTGAGTTGAATTGAGGAATTGGGTGGTTGGAAATTGGGATGGGTGAGGTGCGGGGATTTAAGGTGGGGAGGGTGTGAAAGAGTGATGAGGAATTTGTGTGAGAATGGAGGGTGTAACTGAGTTAGGAGGGAGGGGGGTTTTCAGGGGTTGCTTGATTTTGCTGCATTCTTTTTCTTGCACTGCAAGCAAAGACAAAATTTGGTTACAGTTGTGATGTGATTTGGCGGAAATGCAGAGTGAGGTAAGTCGTAGGAGGAGAAGACAGTAGTTGGGCTGACAATTGAAGCTAGTTTTGGTTCAGTCTGGGCCTTTATAGGTGGTGATGTTCCGGGCTTCGTTTGGAAGATGGGCTTCAGTAGCAGTTTCCGGTTTTTATGCGCAACGCGTGAGAGGGATCAGTTTGTACCCAAAAAAAAAAGAAGAAAAACTTGCTAACTATGAGTTGCATTTAGGCAGGACACCGGGGAAAGGGTTGGGATGATAGTATTTTTTTTTTTTTTTTTACAAAAGATAACCATTGATGAAACAATAGCTCGTTACATCCTGGAATTCAGCCAGACTTGAAAATTAAAAGAACGACACATAGTTGGGGTACAAGGAGAGGCCATTTCTAGCCACCAAATGGGCTACCCTATTACTACACCGACCTACAAATCGAACACTAAATCCCGGGCGAACAAAGTAATGAGCTACTTCCTCAAGAATAGCACTCATTCGGCTATCACTAGCATCCGCCTGATTGATTTTATCTATGACAACCTTTGCATCCCCCTCGAAACTAATCTCCGTAAGGCCACGACTCAGGCATCAAACAATAGCTTCCCGGAGCACCAGCAGTTCCACCACCATAGGGTCATCAATATCCGGAAACTAAACCCCAGTAGCCGTAAGGACAACCCTAGATGGGGTCATAATAACAATCCCGCCAGCCGAATGAGACCCCCCCTTGTGGCCCCATCCCACATACAAACTAGCCGATCGACCCCCACCGAATCCGGTTGTTGAACGTGAGGGAACGAAAGGCTAGAGGACCGGCCCATCGGTAGACGTAACCACTCCTCATACTAATGATAATACTAACGCATCAAAGCAGGGATCCCAAATTGTTTACCTTCAAAGACAACCCAATTACGGGAGCGCCAAATCCTCCAAAGGACAACAACTACCGCCATGAGCAAGGAAGGCTGACCCAGGAAGGACATCAATCGCTTAAGAAACAGAGGGAAAGTGTGCTGAGGTAATCCCTTGCCCAAATATGCCAACCCCGAATGATCCCAGAGAGCCCGAGCCACCGGACAATAGAGGAACAAATGCTCCATGGTTTCCGACTCAACCCAACAAACCGGACATCTAGGTAGCACAAGGACACCCTTTTCAATAAGGGCTTCCGTCGTAGGGAGTATGCGGCTGAGGATTTGTCAGACAAATACTTTCAATTTGGGAGGGAGATTGGCCTCCCACAGACGAATCCGACTTGACTTGTCCATCCAACTAGCCTTTGACCTCCAACGACCGTTCAGCTTATCAAGAGCTACGGCTAAATGATAAGCCGACTTAACAGTGAAAACCCCCTCTATTGTGTCATGCCAAACCAATCTATCCTCCACAGGCTGCCGCGGCAGAGGGATAGCTTTGATAGCACAACAAGTAGGGGGATCGAACCACTAACTAAGTTTGAGGTCATCCGACCGCCCTTCACCTGTAACAATAACTTCATCGACCATCGGATCCCCCCTTCCGCCAAAACTCGAGGGTTATAGCAAGGAGGGTCAAGCTGCAATCTAGGTATCCAGCTAGAGTGAAGCAGAGGAGCAGATAACCCGTTACCAATTTGCCATCGCAACCCTGCTTCTAATAATTGTCGACCATACATAATACTCTGCCAACCCCACGAAGGCCGAGAGCAAGCTGTAGCCAAGAGGAAGGATCCATTTGGGAAATACATTCCCTTATAAACCTGAGCTAAAAGGGACTGAGGTTCATTAAGGATACGCCAACCAATTTTTGCTAGAAGAGCCTGATTAAAATGTTCAAAACGGCAAAATCCCATCCCCTCATCATGCTTACTCCGACACATATTACGCCAGGACATCCACCAAATTCTCGAGTGGCCATCCTCCCACTCCCCACCAGAAATGGGCCACATGTTTGTCCAATAAATGACACAGGGAGAGAGGAAACCTGAAGCAGGACATCACATGCAATGGCAAAGCCAAGGCAATGGACTTGATCAAAGTTTCCTTAGCCGCCCACGATAATGTCATCTGCTTCCATCCCTGGAGCCGAGCAAGCAATTTCTCCTCCAAATAACGGAAGGTAGCCATTTTAGACCTGACAATTAGCGTGGGCAAGCCTAGATACTTATCATGGACCCCAACCGCTCCAACACCCAGAATCGTAGCAAAAAATTCTTGGTCCGGGAAAAGAATGTTTTTATTAAAACAAACTGCCGACTTAGCCAAATTCACCCGCTGGTCGCTCAGCTCCTCATATTCGTTGAGGACCTCTCTCAAATTCTCACATTCCTGGAGAGAACCTCGCAGAAATTGATATGAATCATCAGTAAAGAACAAATGCGAGATCCTAGGGGCACGAGGAGCAACTTTAACACCCTCAAGCTTTTTTCTGAAATAGCCTTGTGGAGAAGCGCAGCAAACCCCTCCGTGCACAGTAAAAATAAGAGAAGAGATAAAGGATCCCCCTGTCAGAGACCCCTGGAAGGAGTAAAGTAACCCGAAGGGGTACCATTCATTAAGACAAAGAAGGACGACGATCTGAGGCATTCTTGTGTCTATCCCCGCCAGACATAGTTAAAGCTCATTTTTTCCAAAAAAGCCAGAAGAAAAGGCCATTCGAGTCTATCATAGGCATTTTCCATGTCAACCTTTAGAGCCATGTACCCTTTCTTTCCTCGTGTCTTGATTTTCAAATAGTGCATTAACACATGCCCAAGGAGGATGTTCTCAACGATCTGCCTTCCCGAATGAAAGCATTTTGTCCCTCTGAGATTATATGCGGTAAAAGGCATGCAAGTCGCTCAGCCATAATCTTGGTAATAACCTTATAAACAAATTGGCATAAGCTGATAGACCGCAGCTGCCGCATAGTTTCCACAGTATCTACCTTAGGGATTAAAGTAAGCCAAGTATGATTGAAGCTGCGAAGCATCCTGCTAGTCGCAAAGAACGAACACACTGCCTCAACCACCGAACTCCCCACTATATCCCAAAAAGATTTGAAAAACTTCCCTGTGAATCCATATGAACTAGGAGCCTGTTTGGATCCCATAGCAAATACCGTTTTACGAACTTCATCAGGGAGAACCTCTGTTGTTAGGCTGGCATTCATAGCAAGAGTAACATTTTGAACGATAGGCAGACCTGCCACACAATCAGCCATGTTCAAAACCTGATTTTCTGAAGTGAAGAGATGGTGATAGAAACTAGTCGCAATGTTTGCCTTCTCGTTATCATCAGTGATCCAATCACCATTATCATTGTGAAGTCCGGCCACAAAGTTTCTCTTTCGGCAAGCTCTGGTCATCGTATAGAAATAAGAAGTATTCTTATCTCCTTTCTTTAACCATTTGACCATGTACTTTTGTTGCTAGTAGATCTCCTACCAAACGTAATTTATCATAGCCTTCACTTTCGGATTATCCGCCCAGCGGGCATCAAATCGGAAAATAGGGCAGCTATTTCTGGCGTAGGGTTTATCCAAAAGGAGGAGAGCCCGATGATTAGATCCTTGGTCCGTAAAATGCTTAACCAAGGTATTAGGATACCGATCGATCCAGTCTTGAGAACACAATGCCCTATCGAGTCTTTCATGAATGCAAGCTGCACCCATCCTCTTGTTTGTCCATGTGAAAAGATCATCTCGATATCCAGGGTCATGAATGCCCAGGTTATTAATAAAATCACGCAGGCTAACCGAATGTGCAGCATTCCACGGATTTCCTCTATCCTTTTCATTTTTATGCAGGGTAGTGTTTAGATTGCCTATGACAACATAAGGGATTTGGATGGCCTCACAGAGTTCCCGGAGATGGTTCAACTGGGAGGCCCTTATTGCAACGTTTCAACTAATGTAAACACAAATCACAATATAAGAAAAAGTCCCTTCATTAATTTGGAAAGTCCAAAACTACCACTGTTTTAATTTTTTTTTTACAAAAGTACCACCCATTCCGAAGAAATT
Source organism: Linum tenue (assembly GCA_946122785.1). Taxonomy (NCBI): domain Eukaryota; kingdom Viridiplantae; phylum Streptophyta; class Magnoliopsida; order Malpighiales; family Linaceae; genus Linum; species Linum tenue. The sequence goes on along the minus strand of CAMGYJ010000011.1, from coordinate 45,738,425 downwards.
CCAAATCTACCAGCATCCCCATCGAGTCGCGGTTCTCATTCAAACCGCGCGGCCAAGGGGCGGTTTGCCATTGGGCCTCTGCAAAACCGCACCTACACGTGGCAGTCCATGCAACCGCGCGATGAGCAGGCGATATGACGGCTAACCGCCTGCCAGCATAGCGATCCGCGTCGTGGATTGATAACCGTTGCCCAAGGGCGCGGTTTGCGCATTGGGAAACATAAACCGTGTGCTGGAGGCGCGGTTTTTGGTGGGGTAAATGTTGATATATTCAATCAAGCAGTACGTACTCATTTTACCCAATTTTTGTTGTTGTTATAATGGTTTTATTTAATTTATATACTAATTGATTTATGTTGTTGTTATGCTATCGTAGGTTGGGCCGGATGTTGATATATACAATCAACGATATTATGTTGAGCAAGAACCGATTGATCCGACTGTTTTCTACGATCAATCCAATCATCATTCAAGAGACGTTTGGAACGACCACAATGTACAAATTATTTACCATCACTTGTAATTTTTATTTTGTTAACGTAATTTATTTGTTTGTACAATAAATTACTTAATTGTTAATCGTATTGATTATTTTCAATAATTTAAATCAATACAATACAACAACAATGGCAGTCCACTCCCCACCATATGAGCATGGGTAGTCCTCGACCGCACACGGAGGGGCCACATAGCACGGCACCGCGGCGATATAGCACGGACCAGCGCCCTTCTATGGCGAATAGGAATCTTCCACCGCTTTCAACCCCTATTACACCCGGTGGACCAGTCGCCCATCGCCCAAGGAAACAGAGGGCGAATCGTCGAAATAATGCATGAGTGTGACAAGTTGTGTTTATTTCAAGTTATGTTTTGTTTAAGTTAAGTCAAACAAGTTGTTTTTATTTGAAGTTATTTTTTGTTTCATGTAGAAGTGTGTTTGTGTGAGTGATGTGTTTATTCAAAAAGATGGAACATTGCATCGAAGTGTGTCAATTTTGCAATTGGAACACTGCCATTTAAGCACACAAAATACAAGTACGTAACCATTGAAATTAATACACTCTGTGAACCATGTGAAAATGCATGAAATCAATCTATGGGCCATTATCCGGGTTCACCACATAAGGACCTGGATTTTGAGGACCAATTGGTCCAGGACAATTTCCCTGGTACTTTGCGGATGGAACACCACCTTGGCCCTCGCGGTGGTCTTCCACTTTGATCCATCTCATTTGGAATCCTTTTTACCCGCAGGCGACCTGTTTCCCGCCTAAGTTCGATTAGTGGGATGATGACCTTACCATCATAAACTGGCCAGTAAGCTTCATCCGGCAATGCACGGAAACTCTTACCATAACTGCTCTTTTTTTAGTCGATGTTGAAGAACGGACTGACGAAATGACGAGGGTCTTTGCTTCTGTGCTTTATTACAGCCATTGCATGGTAACAAGGTACACCTCTACCCTGTTACTTCTGACAAGAGCACTCCCCTTTTTTGGTCCTAAAGTTGACGGTGACTTCATGGCGATGACCCCCACGTCTCCCATCCTCCCAGTGCCCGGTCTCGACCGAATACTCGCCAGCATTTCGATTCATAACAGTGACAATGTGCAGAGAGCTCTTTCTATTATCTTTTTCCATTATTTTTGTGGCCTTATCAGAGTGTACCTTACCCTGTGCCTCCCTCTTCTCACACCAGTGGAGACAGTTGACAAACCATGCGTTTGTTTTCTAGAATGTCATCTCAACAATTGTAGAGATGGGGAGTGCACGACATGCCCTGTAGATGTTGTTGATACTCTCACTTGAGTTTGTTGTGGACCCCATTTGGTACTTCCGTCCTTATGAAACGTCCACATTGTTAGGTCATGTTCATCAAGCCACTGCGCACCTTCAGGGCATAGCTGACGGATATTTTGCATCTTCTCTTTAAAAGTTAATGGATATACTGCTCTATTTGCATCTGCTCCGCTAGCGATTAGTAGAGTACCCTTGTACTTGCCGGTAAGGAATATTCCATCAACTTGAATCATAGGAACACAGAATGGAAAACCATCAATACATGGGTTGAATGACCAGAAAAGACGCTTGAAATGGTGCTTGTTACCAGGCACCGGCGACTGAATTTCTTCATCTTGGTAGCGGGGAGAGAAAATGGTGTCAGGGTTAAACCCCTCCATAGCCAAAATCAATCTGGGAAGGAATGCATATGATTCTTCCCAGTCACCAAACACGGAGGCCATTGCTTTCTGTTTTCCTTGCCACGCCTTCTTGTAGTTAATGATATAACCATAACGACTAGAAATGTCGGCGATGATGGTTTTAACCTTCAGGTTGGCTGCTCCTCAATTAGATGTTTGATTGTCGTGGCAACCACCCTTGATTTCAACTATCGATGGTCTTGGGATGTTATTGATGACACGCATGTGTGAGTGTTCACCGCACGGGATATGACCCAATGACCGACTCTCTTGCTCTTGATGGCCCGGACCCTAGCCTTGCATCCCTCATTTTGATTTTTGCATCTAACCATCAGCCTCTTCGTGTCAGAATGGTTGTGTGTCATTCAAAACTCCGAGTCATTGCTTCAGTGGCAATAGCGTGTCAGACCTCATTTTTCGTTGCAAATTGTTGGCCCTTTGTAAAGCCAGTGAGTGGACCCCATACTGGCACCTCTGGCGGGTCCATGTCGGCATCAACATACCAATCTTCATTTGGAATGTGATTGTATTACTGGATAGGTACACGGTCACGAGGCACCTCATCACCGTCTGCGTCTGAATCTGGACCGGAATCATCAGCACCTTGAAGAGGATCGAAGCTGTCTGCAATGACATTGCCTTCCTCTTCTTCTACCTCAGGGTCACTAATTGGACTTGGATTGACCTCTTCTTCCATCTGATGATCATCATGAAAGGCACCTTTACCTTCACCAGCTCTGTAATGGTAGTTGTGGTAACTAACGCCGCTTTGGTAGAAGTTGTACTCGGGTTGGTACTGGTAGCCTGCTTGTTGGTTCCCATCCGCCTGTTGAGCTTCTTCTTCATATGCTGGGAAGGATTGATGATGTCCTCCAGTTCCATCATGATACTCCTGCCTCCAGCTCGGGTCTTCGTACTCCTGGTGGGGATGATCTTCGTATAATACAGTCCCACCGTGGATACCAGATGTTTGGCCATCTCCAAAATGACCTACACCGCCTTCGACCGCCTCGGTATAAACGAACATCTCCGCTTGTTTATTCTTATTGGTGATAAAAAAAATTGGACCATGGCATCAACGTCCTCCTGAGTGGTAATGAGGAATTCCTCATTCCACAACGACCCGTCATGTCTGTTTGATATCGATACACCATACGATCAACTCTTCTAGTGCCATCCATGCAGGTAACCTCATTGCACATTTGATGGAGCTCTTCAAGCATCGATCTCGTACGGACCTTCATTTTATAAAAATTGCCACCCACGTAACTTATACCCTTTCCGGTCTCTTCCGTTTAACCATTCCACCGTAACCCAAGCGTGAACTTTTGGAATGTCATCTGCATTAAAATTGTAATTAAGTTACTACCATAAAAATCACAAATGACAATGAAAAGTAATACAAAACAAACTTACGAATTAACGTTAATCGCAAAAGCTAAATAATTTAAAGGTGCACAACTGAAATTTGAAGAAGAAGAAGGAGTGGAGTGAAGATTTTGAGTTTTCTGGACCTGCCTTTTATAGGCAAATTTTACACTGGAAACCGCAGGGGGAGCGGTTTTAGTCTGGCATGCAGCCCCCACCCCTGCAATCTCCTTCATGCCGACATGTCGGATGTCGGGTGACAAGGCACAAATCGCTAGGGGGGCGGTTTATGTGTCGACATGGTAAACCACTTCCCTGTGGAGCGTTTTACCTTGCCGACACATAACTGCTCCCAGAAAACGTGGTTTGTGCTAGGGCAGCCATGAAAACCGCTCCTTCGAAGAGAGTTTTCCCAAAAAAGACAAATCGCATGTCAAGCAGGCGGTTCCATGGTAAACTGCCGCCTGGGTGGGCGGTTTCTGATTTAACCGCTGCTGCGTAGAGCGGTGTTTAATAAACAGTGGTAGATTTGGAATTTTTTAAAACAGTGGTAGTTTTGGATTTTTTACCCATTAATTTGGACGCTGTTGATATGACTTGAATCGGATTATCAGCCGCTACGACTGGTAATCGGGGGTCTCGCTTCGGAAGTGATACAGAGTGCTTGGTGTCTGGGTATTCTGACTCGGACTATGCTGGAGATGTTGACACGAGGAGATCGATGACCGGTTATGTATTCACTCTTGGAAGTTCTGTAGTGAGCTGGAAGGCAACTCTGCAGTCGGCGGTGACATTGTCTACTACTGAGGCAGAGTATATGGAGTTGACAGAAGCTGCTAAGGAGGGAATATGGTTGAAGGGACTGGTTGGTGATCTGGGTCTACATCATGATCAGGCAGTGGTGTATTGCGACAGTTTGAGTGCAATATGCTTGGCCAATGATCAAGTCCACCATGAGAGGACTAAGCACATCGATATGAGGTATCATTTCTTGAGGACAGAGAAGAGGATTAAGGTGAAGAAGGTTGGCACCGCGGATAATCTTGTTGATATGTTCACGAAGCCGGTTCCACATGGCAAGTTCCAACACTGCTTGGACTTGCTGAATGTCTTAAGTGGGTGACTCCGCCCTACGGGGCATTGATGGCGGGAGAGAGAGAGAAGGAGCAGAGTACATCAGAGATTTCAGAGGAAGAGGATTCAAGTCAAGGTGGAGATTTGTTGATATGACTTGAATCGGATTATCAGCCGCTACGACTGGTAATCGGGGGTCTCGCTGACCGTTTCCTTTGGCAGATTGGACTGGTAATCGACACACGATTCATGGTGTATGGGCTTAGTGTTATTTGGGTTCGGGTTCTGGGCCTGGTCTGTAACCGTTTCCTTTGGCAGATTGGATTAGGTTTAGACCCACATGGAGAAGTACTATAAATACTTCTCATACTCCTCTGTAATCTGTAATCTCCTCGATATAGTGAAATCGGCTCTCTCTCGCCCGTGGACGTAGCTAACACACATCGTGTTAGTGAACCACGTAAATCGTGTGTCGTGTTTTCGATTCTCGCTTTCGTATTCTTGCTTTGTCGATTCCGGCGATTTCCCGATCCGTAGCAGCGCGTTTATAACAGACGCAAATACAAAGGTTGGAATGATAAAACACCGAAGCATCAACTTCGGGGGACCAAGCTACAACTAAACCACCGGAAGCGTCAATCGCATTCACAAAAAAAAAAGAGAAATATCAAACCCTAAACCCTGCATACGACGGGAGACAACACGCTGGCTCGATCATGTATCAGAAAAAAATACGAGATTCAGTTTATTCGAATGAACTAAACCGACAGCAGTTTGGAATGTGAGGGATGGTCCAATGCCTCTCACATTCCAGGCTAAAAGCCTCATTTATCAGGCTGGGGCCACTCCAGGCTGACTTCCTCCACCTTCTCCTGAACTTCAGCAAGTTCCACAAAATGTTTCTTCGGCGTGGGTGGGCTACCCACCTCACCCTCAATGTCTTCCAGAGGTCGTTTACGTATCCCAAAATCTGGGTTGGTCATATTCGACCCATATTCATCAAGAGCCCCATTATCCTTCTCTAGTTGGCCACGCTCCACAATGTCAACCATGGTCCCTTCGCCTCTATTCGCGGAAGGCTCCTCCGCATCCTGAGCAATAGTCAGCCCCACTTCAAAAGCCGCCACCACTTGGTTAACACGACCCTTGGAGGCAGGGCGAAGCTTTCTTGACATGGTAGATGGGGCCCACTTTTTAATTTCAAAGTAGTGAGGTTCATAAGGGTGACACCTTCTCCTTCGAGGGTAGAGGTACCACCAGCCTGGGAACACTCCTCCTTAAGGGTATAAGCTTTACACAGCTTTCGAGTAGCCCTTTGTAGTGGGAGTTGGAGAGGAACAGGAGACTCTACTCCACATTCAGCCCAGGGAGCAAGAACCTCCTTTTTTGATGGTTTGGCTGAGGGAATCCGAGATTTCCTCTTCACCGTCTTATCAATCTGGGTCTTCTTAGGTTCACCAAGAAGCTGTCGAGCCTGAGTACTACGACCCTGCATGGTTCGCTTCGGAGCTGGCTGCTCAATCGGATGGGCCAGATCAATCATGTCATCATTTGAATCATCCTCAAGGATGAGACCTCGACGATGGGTCTGCTCCTGTGCCTTGGCCGTGCAGACATCATCAGCTTGTGGGGACGAGACCAACCGCGATCGGTACCGCGGCTGAGTGAGTATTCGCAGTCAGTCCCTGAGGATCGGGGAGGTCACCAACATCTCTCGACCCCTTATGCTTACTCCGACCACCCCTGATCCTGACTTTGGGAGCTTTATTGATGACAAACCTCCTCGGGCTGGTCCTACGAATTGGCGACCACCCCGAACCATGAGTCTGATTCGGCATGGCCTTAAAATGAGCAGCCTGCCTCTGTTCAGCTTTCGGGGGGTAATTCATTCTTCACAAACTTCATCTCATGGGCTTGGCCTCGAGTTACCGTCTCATTTCCATTCGTCCCAGTTTTGGGCATAGGAACACGAGCCTGGCGATTAATCCATACTAAATGCCTAGTTCCCCTATAGTGTAGGGCTTCACCATCTTCCTCATATATCTTTCTTCCCAACTTCTTGGTTGCCATATGCGGACCAAAATACTCTTTCTCATGCGGCGGGTCAAACACACAGTCACGGCGCGCATGACCCACTCGGCCGCAATAGAAGCAAAAACTCGGCATGAATTCATATTTTAGACTGACCCAAAAGCTATCAACTTCCTCACTGACCGCCATCAGTTGTGAGCGGAGTGGTTTCGCGAAGTCAATGATAGTACACACTTTAATAAATCGCTCACCCGTGTCCTTGCAAGCAAAGACGCCTGATTCCAAGACTTGACCAATAGCCGAGGTCACAATTTTCCACCCAAATAGTTTGGTGCAGCAATCCTCCGTCACTCCCCATAGTCGAATACCGAATTGGGCTATTGACATCTCATCAAAATTTTGCTTGGTGATTAATGTCACCCAGGATCGAAGGATGAGCAGCTTGTCCTTGATGACCCAAGGATTACGCGCCAGCACCCACTTCTTAGCCTCCTCATTCTCCAGTAAGATCTCGAAGAGGCCATGTTTAGCCCTCGAAACTTTGAGCTGCTCTGTGATCTGCCATGCAGCAACCAATGCATCTCTCAGCTCAACAGTTGTGATTTGGTCGTTAGTGAACAGCCTTCCCAAGAGCGTGCGGGATGCATGAAACTTAGTCGATTGAACCTCTTCAAGTGAAAATTGAACAATCTGCTCCTTTGTCACATGGGCTATCGTTCTTAGCACCTGGCACGCAGAGGAGGAGATCTAGTTAAGCTCAAGTTTATCAAACCCTAGCAGCACTTCTGTCGAGGAGATGACACTCGAAGAACAGGAAGGAACGGGCTTCTTAACAGGTATAGGCTTAGGTTCAGCCAAAAAGAAAGTACAGGGTAGTGAACTTAAAAGCTTATTCACCATACCTGAACAAATTTTAGCAGTATTCGCTTGAGTTTGGGGCTTGGCGACACTAACTTCTCTTGAGCACCGCTTCTGCTGGTTGAAGAGAGTTAGCTTCCAAAGCCCAGGCTTAGTATTTATATACATAAGACCCGTGTCTACTTTAAAAGGATTCCCCGTAGACAGTTTACTCAAGCTAGCGAGAGGTAGTTTAGGATTAGGAGTCCCACAACGGGTAGGATTAGGATGAATGAGTTTTTTACGTTGAGTAGGGTACCTCCAATAAACCCCTAACAACCCCGCAAAGTTAGTGGGGGATCTTTGTCCAACCGCCAAGATGCGATTCCCCCTCAACGCACGGGATTTGGAAACGATCCTCCACGGTGTCGTGAACAGGGCTTCGCCAGCGGGAATACAGGTCAAGGGCAACTGTGTGTTAATCGTCGCCCATTCCATCGCCGACGTTTGATTCATTGCCCTTTCCAACGAACGTTCACTGATAGACTAACCATGTTGATTAGCAGCTTTTGGATCAGTAATACAAACCGTGTCGTCAACCATCTCAGATGCGGATAACATCGATTCATAGCCTACCAATTTCGATGAAGGAGGGAGCCAGAATCTCCGCCCTTTCAACGGCAAGAAAGGATGGTAATAGTTCGGATTTTTCTAAATCTAAACACAATTTTAGTGGGCGAATTCTTACGCAAGACACTTTGAAAATGAGAGGATGGAGTTTCTTCAACAGATGTGAGCTTTGTCGAGCGGATGAAGAAGACGTTGATCACCTCTTCCTCAAATGCAGATTTGTCAGACTCGTTTGGGAGATCATTGGAAGGTTTGTCAAGATTGAGAGCACTCTACAGAATGGTTTACCTAATGTTATCGAAGGTTGGATATCAAGGACGCCACAAGACCCAACTGACTGGTGCACAAAGGTTTTGATGCATGCCCTTTGTTGGAACGTCTGGAAAGAAAGGAATGACAGGATTTTTTAAGACAAAAAATCAGCAGCAAGAGTTGTCTGCTACAGGATTGGCTGTCAGATTGCAGCGTGACTGGTTAGCGCAAAGAAAGTTGATCGTCATCTTGCAGAGGCCTGGTTCATATCGCCGAAAGCAAAACTAATACCCATGGAGAGTCAGTAGGAGGGTCAATAGATGGAAGACCAGTGTAAGATTTCAAACTTCTGTTTGAATCTATTGTTCGTGGCTGTGTAACTGGCCATCTTTTGGAGGTTTGTGAGGCTCCGTTGTCACATTTGAAGATGGATCATCCTTTAATGGTGTTGTGGTGCCACGACGATGTTATTTTGATTCGCCGGTTGTTTTCGTCGGTTGCTTTTCAGATGGGGCGTGTTTTTTTCCATCTCGTTGTGGTTGATTTCGAGCTGCTTTTTCCGATTTTCTACTATAGACTTGGGCTTTATGTCACCCTGTTGTCGGCTGGCATTGAGGAGCGTGGGAGTGGCAGTTCAGTTTGGGCGATTTCGCACCCTGCCTTTTGTGCTATTTGTTTCTTTTCTTTGGCATACTATTTTACAGCTTCCCTGTGTTTGCCGCGCTGTTATTTTCTTGTAGGGAATTGATTTGCACCCTTTTGACTTTTATTTAATAAAATAATATCACCTTTATAAAAAATACTCGTATACTAACATTATATAAGTAATAATTAAAAGAATAAATTATTAGAAAAAATAAATTACTTAAAACAATATAATTTAATGAAAATATTAAATATGTATGATGAATATCAAATATGCTAAGAAAAATAATGATAATTGTTAAACAAAATACATATACATGTGTATGATTGGGCGGGTTTGAGTTGGATAATGAGAAAATCATGACCCATCACTTGCGATATTCAGGTTTGGATTTTAGCCATGCCCATAAAAATCCGTTTGGGTTCGGGTGTGACCCTATGACTCGCCACGTATACACCGCGATTTAAATCCCGACTAGAGCTCAAGCATAAACTCTAGCCGGGTGCAGTATAGGACAAGTATGTTTTAATTTTCAAACTCGTGTCGGTCCATGTACCCCTACTTCAATCGCTTAGTTTGTTATCTAGCAAACGTTTTTTGGGTTTAAAACTAAGAAAACTACAAATGAAAACAAGCAAGTAAAGTAAATCGAGGTTGTCCCAATGAGATAAGAGTCCGCCCGGGTATTGTTCCCCCTAGCTACATATCAAGATCGCCCAAATCGAATGCAAATGTGTGGAGGTGTGTTAATACACCGTAGGAGGGCGCAACAAGCGAAGGAAACCTCACTCTCTATCTTAATCAATCAGTTAAGGAGAAAGATTAAGCTAGGAACCTTAGCTCTCTCAATCAATGGATTAAGGATTGCTACAATAAACTAGGGAGTCTAGCTCCCTTAACCTTTCGGCTAAGGATTGAAACAATAAGCTAGGAGTCCTAGCTCTCTTAACCGATAAAACTAAGGGTTGCAAAATCTAATCCCTCGGAACTTAATCCGAACCGCGAAATAACACCCAAGTTAAAGTGCTAAATCGAAGTTTGAGGTTTGCCCTAATTTTTCCTAGCTAGGTGACTCAATTGGCCAAGGAATCCAGCTTATCAAAACCTCCTAACAAAAAGGAGAATTCCCTCTAGCTAGGTCAAATTGGCATAGTAATGAGAAATGAAGAACACAACCCAAACATAATGAAAATATCTCAAATTTTGCATTAAACACAATCCCACACACAAAGCATTCAATTAATACAATCTATCACATATTTCAAGCTAGGGTTCACTACACCCAAGTGAATAGGTAGGCTATTCCATATAGGCATGGCAATGGGCCCGCGGGCCTTGGGCATCCGCCGGGGCCCGCCCGCGTGTACTGGGTCGAAACCCGCGAGGCCGGGTTGTGTGGCGGTTTCGGGCCTACCCGCGGCCCGCAGGAGACGGTGACGGGCTGGGTGTGGATTTCGTCATCCCCGCACCGTACCCGGCCCGTAAGTAAAACGACGCCGCTTGCCCATCATATATAATCCAACATTTTAGGGTTAGGGTCTTCAGAACCCATTTTCACCACGCAGTTGCCAATTCCCTCTCCCGATTTCCTCTCAACCCTAACTCATCCAATCGACGATTTCTCTGTAAATCCCTTCAATTCCAACGAAATCTGCTCCTTCCTCTACTGATTTCCCACCAAAATTGACGATACCAGCATCAATAACCCTAGATCTTTCCCTGAATTAAGCCCCCAGTCATCGAAAATGTCTCGATCGACGAAACACACCACTATAATCGTGCATGCAGATGATTTCTTTCCTAGATCAAGAATTCGAGATAAGTATTCGATTCTTTCTTTCCTTAATCCAGTTGTGCTTATACGTATATAAATAGGTGACTAATTGCATGGTTTTGTTCATCTGCAGTTTATCAAAGTCGAACCCTAAATCCAGAAACGCAAGCCTTCCAGTTCCAGAACTTGAAATCCCCCTTTTCGTCATTCATTCAATCTTCTAAGTAAGTTTATTTCCCATTACTTACTTCATTTTTTACATGGTGATGGTGCTTGGTTAGTTTGCCAGAAACGCTAATGCTTTAATCTTTCTTGCTCCTTTGTTTTGGCTTTTTGCAGCTTGTTGCTCGCGAGTCTCATCAACAGAGGCAACATTTGGCGCCTTCCAAAATTCGAACCCTAAATCCAGAAACGCAAGCCTTCCAGTAGGTTTAATGGCCGCCCCATCGTTCATTTTTTTTTCATGGTGCTTGCTTAGTTTGCCAGAAACAGAAAAGGTCTTTAATCTTTCTTGCTTTTTTGCTTTTGGCTTTCGACAGCTTGTTGCTCGCGAGTCTCATCAAGTAGGCAGCAGCAGGTGCTGTAACTGCAGTAGCCTTCCCGAATTCACAGTAAGTTTAGTATACTTTATTTCATTTCGTGACTTGTTGCTTAGTTTGTCATAATCACAAATGCTAATGCCTTCATTTCCTGCTCTTTTGTTTCTGTAGCTTGCTGTTTGGGAGTTTTGGCAATCAGCTGGTGCTTCAACTGCATTCTGCTCTCTGCTGAGGTAAGTCAATGACCCTTGTTTGGTGTTGGTTGTTCACAGAACAACCCAATATGCTAGATTAGTCACATGTCGATTAACTGGTCACATAATCAATTGTAGTTGTTGTACCTACATGTAATCTGCTAATGCTCACTTAGGCACTTTGTTAATTTGGTCTAAGCTAAACTTAACACATCTCGAGTGTTAAGTTTAAAACTGCTAATCCACTAATCCAGTAATGTTAAACACAAATTCCCTTAATCTTATCTTCTTAAGTTAGAAAACTGCAGTCTGCTCAATGTTAAACTACTAATGTAATAAGAACACACCTAATCTAAGTTAGAAAACTGCAGTCCACTAAGTAATAAGAACACACCTAATCTGTAATGACTAAACTCCTTATGCTTCTAACCTTCTTATTCTCTGAACTAAGTAATAAGAACACACCTGGACATCTTTCTAAAACATTTTTAATTTCTTATGTCAAACAGATGGAACCCGAACATGTTGGTAATGCACCTGCTGATGCTGCTGCCCCTCATATTCCTAATGGTAATCCTGATAATGTTGTGGAAGATGTTCTTCCTCAACATCCCTTAGGTGCTACTAGGTCTTTAAAATCTGATGTCTGGCCTCACTTCACTAGGCTGATGGTCAATGGGATATTAAAAGCTAAATGCAACTACTGTAAGAAGGTGTTTGCTGGGAAATCTAGTAACGGAACTTCTCATCTTAGAACTCATAGGAACAAGTGTGTTCATAAAAAGATACACGATGGGAGTCAAAGGGTACTTGGTGCTAATTACAATGCCAATGGTACTGCTGATATGAGTACCAATCAATTTAGTAGTGAGGTGTCTAGAAAGGAACTCTGCACCATGATCTTGGTGCACGAGTATCCCCTTTCTATTGTGGATCACCTTTACTTCAAAAGGTTTTGCTGCACTTTGAACCCTCTATTCAAAGTTCCAACCCGAAATACCATAAAAAAAGACATTGTGACTATTTATGGTTTAGAGAAGTCTAAAATCCAAGGGGTAATGGACCAAAACAAAGGGAGGATTGCTGTCACAACTGATTTGTGGACTGCCACAAATCAAAAAAGGTCTTACATGGCTGTTACTGCCCATTACATAGACAATTCTTGGAAGTTACGGAACCATCTGATTATGTTTGGTTATGTCCCTTCCCCACACACTAGTGAGAGGTTGGCTGCTAAGCTTGCTAAATGCCTCCAATCATGGAACATTGATAGGACATTGTCAACAATTACTCTTGACAATTGTACTACCAATGATTCCATGATCAATCTAGTTAAACAAAGGCTGGTTCTTTCTAATTTGATTAGGGATGGAACACTTCTTCATATAAGGTGCTCTGCTCACATCCTTAATCTAATTGTGAGGGATGGCCTAGATGTTCTCAAAGATGGAATTGAGAACATCAGGGATAGTGTGGTATTTTGGACTTGCACACCTAGGAGAGTTGAAATTTTCCATGCAACTGCCCAGCAGCTTAAGCTGGCTGTTTCTAAGAAACTGGTGTTGGATTGTCCCACTCGGTGGAATTCTACTTTTGACATGCTTTCTACTGCAATCCCATATAAGGATGTGTTCTCTATTCTGAAAATAAGGGAACCTCAATACAACTCTCTGCCAAGCAATGAGCATTGGGAGTTTGCTGAAATTTTCTGGTTCAAACTATCCTACAGCCAATCAGTTTTTTGCTAAGGTGTGTGACTTGAGGTTGCGTTTGATGGAATGGTTATGTGATCCTAGCCTGATGATTGTTTCTATGGCTGAGAAAATGTGGGCAAAGTTTGTCAAATACTGGGATGATATTCATTTGCTACTGGCTGTTGCTGTTGTGATGGATCCACGGTACAAATTGGATTTGATTGGGTACTATGCAAACAAATTTGGCATTACTGGTTCTGGTTCTGACCTTGTGATTGATAGAGTGAAAGATCTTGTTGCTGATTTGGTTGTCGAATATCAGAGGAAATCCTCTAAGAACACAATTGTTCCTTCTACATCTCATCCTTATTCGGCCACAGATCTGGATTTTGATCTATATGTGAGCCAAAGGAAAAAAAACAGAACATATGTTGTTACAACTGAGTTAGATCACTATCTAGCTGAGGATAATCATGATAGAACACCAGATTTTGATTTGCTTGGTTGGTTGGTGGAAATTCAATGGTGCCAAGTATCCCATTTTGCAAGACATTGCAAGGGATTTACTTGTTGTGCCTGTTACAAGTGTTGCCTCTGAATCTGCCTTTAGTTCTGGTGGGAGGCTTTTGGACCCCATCGGAGCAGGCTTGATCCCTTAACAATAGAGGCCATGATGATATTGAGGACATGGATTCAAGATGATAGCAAAGGTGATTGTTTTAATCGAATTCTTACTTTTTTTGCTGTGTTTTCCATTGTTTGGTTAGTATTCTTATAAAAAAACAGAACATATGTTGTTACAACTGAGTTAGATCACTATCTAGCTGAGGATAATCATGATAGAACACCAGATTTTGATTTGCTTGGTTGGTGGAAATTCAATGGTGCCAAGTATCCCATTTTGCAAGACATTGCAAGGGATTTACTTGTTGTGCCTGTTACAAGTGTTGCCTCTGAATCTGCCTTTAGTTATGGTGGGAGGCTTTTGGACCCCATCGGAGCAGGCTTGATCCCTTAACAATAGAGGCCATGATGATATTGAGGACATGGATTCAAGATGATAGCAAAGGTGATTGTTTTAATCGAATTCTTACTTTTTTGCTGTGTTTTCCATTGTTTGGTTAGTATTCTTATCGATTAATTATTGCTTTCCCTGCCATGTAGTGTCTGCCTCGGATTTGAAAGCTTTGGAGGGGGTTTTCTCAGCTATGGCAATGGATGATGCCTCGGTGGAAGAGTGCACAGGTAACCATTTTGCTATAAGTAGTGTTTAACTTATGTTTCAGCTTTGTTCTAACCATTTTATTTTGTAACAGATGGAGCTGGAAGCTGTTCGAAGGAGAAAGGTGATGAGGATGATGTAGCTGCTGTCATCACCCTGCTGGACTAGCTCTAGGTTTGTGTTTTAAGGTTTAAGTTTTCATTTATTAATAATGCATCAGAATCAAGTGTTTAATGTGAATGAATCTGTCATATTTTGCAGATAGTCTAGTAGGCATTAGATGTGAATTACTCTTGTCTTATGGGTTGCTGGACTGATGTTGAGTTGCTGGAATGATGCTGGAATGATGCTGGGTTGTTAGACTGCTGTGTTGCTAGCTGTTTTTGAAGAAGTGAAGAATGCTTGTTGCTGCTAATAATTAGTGATTTATGGTTTTGTTATTGTGTTTGCATTATCATGGATTCATTAGTGCCCATGTTTTGGGGTTTGTTAGACTATTCTTAGTTGAGAATTGGCTGAATTGCAGACTATGTTTAGCTGTCGGTTTTAGACTTTCAGTTCTTAGATGGAGACTTGCTGGATTTCAGATAGGTTTTGGGTTTGCAGTTCATTGTCATTGATACTGCTGGCAGCTCGCTGTTATTTTTTTAAAGGTTTTTTCTTTGTTTATGAGTTCATTTGGAATTGGATGAGTTTTGGGGTAAGGTGTTGGGCTCGTTGGCGGGTAGTCCATAACCCGTGGGTTCACCGAAGCCCGAATGGTTTTGGGCTTGGTAGGGATTCTCTGCCCGTATAATCAAACGGGGCGGGCACGGGCATTACCCGCGGGCCTAAAATGCGGGCAACGGATAGGGGGTATCCGCCCCGTATCCGACCCATTGCCATCCCTAATTCCATAGCTAGGCAAAGGAAAACAAGAAAAGGAGAGAAAGAACCATGAAGAGATGACAATCTTCCTTCCTCCTTGCTTGAATCTCCCTTGAGAGGTACGAATCTTCACTCCTCTAGCTTAGGGCAAGCCCAATCTTGTTCTTCCTCCTTTGAATTGCACTTTCTCTCTCTAGAATAGGAAGAGAAAATCCTAATCTCTCACTAGAAACCCTCCTTTATTCTGGAAACTAAAACCCTAAAAAAAACTATCCTTTCTCCTTCAGCTCAACTCCCATTTTATACCCAGGTAGGGCCCAAATCACGGTCCTAGTTCACGGTCGTGAACTCAAGGTGGGGACCGTGATCTCGGGCCAAAAAAAGCCGTTTTACTAAGTCACTTCACGGTCTGAGGCTGGAGTTCACGGTCGACCGTGAACTAGCTTGAGTCTAGTGAAACTGCAAATGGCTCTGGAGTCGGGACCCTCCGCACTTCACTGTTTCGTGGCAATTGTCAAGGTCTGGACTTTTCTTCGCTTTTTGCGCTTTTCGACCTCCAATTGTCCCGAAACTCGTCCTCGACCCTCCCACATGGCTAAGACCTGAAATATAGCAAAACAAGCACAACCTAGCATGAAATATGTCGAGGGACGATGAAATGTCAAGCCAAACTATCAAGAAATGAGGGGTAAAATGTGTGCATTTAGACGCGAATCACCCTACTCGATTAAGTCGTATTCGGGTGAGTATCCATGGGTATGGTTATTTGTCATCCCCAGTTGTAATCATAGTTGTAATAATTGTTTTGTGATTGAAAAAAACCCGAAAATTTCATGTTTGAACTATATCAAGGACAAATTTCGAGTCGAATTGGTGATTAGTTTGCTTATGATTGTTTAACGAGGTATATTAAATGAGACTTTCTTAAAAATATAGACAACGAATGTATCTTGTGGTTCTCTTACAATATGAAAATGTGACATGGTTGTTTATTAAAATAATAACTGCATTGATCGGTTATTTTATTATCTATGAAAGAATAATTTGTATATTACTAGTTTCAATTGAACTTATTTAATAATAATAACTTATTTATATTCTAAAATGAGATACCTATACTTCAAAATTCTTGCTCCGCCAATAAATACTACAAATCCAACGTAAACTATAGTGTCCTACCACTACTATATAGATCAACTTCAAAATTCTTTCTCTAAGCTCTTCATCCCATTCGGACTTCACAACCTCTATAGTGTTACAACAATATCGGATTGTGGTGGGATTGGGGTCATTAATACCGGCAGGCTCGAAGTGCTTTACTACCAGTCGTACAATTTGTGTGGGTAAAGGTCCCATTTATAATTTTTGCTGTGCGACTTTTTTTTGGGTAGAATCTGTACAAATCCCATTGAAAGGGATGCATGCATGCATGTAAACTGTAGCGCCACCAACACAACAGCTACCCACACACTTAACTGTTAATTTCTTTTTTGGTGGAGCATTTAACTGTCGATTTTAATGTTTTCTGATCTATCTATCTTCTTTCTCTAGCAGTTTCCAGTCCAATCAGAGATAGCCACACAGGTCTAACTTGGACTGGGTCAAATCGCCTTAATTTGCATGAGAGGATTGACTTCTCATTTTCACATTTCTTTGGTAACCGAGCTAGCTAGCTATGTTGCAAAGCCGTATGAACCAAACTTAGTGCGAAGCTTAATAAGGCTAATATATCGCAAAACGAGTGTCAACTCTGTTCACCGTGTCGGCATAACAAAGGTATGTGATCAGTGATAATATTGAGCTTCCACTTTATTAAGGGAAATTGTGTGGCAAATTGATGATTATCAATCAGTGTATATGTTGGGAGGCGATGATAAATGAATTGGATTTATGAATTGGTGGATTCGAAGGATTGATTGGATTGAATTAATGGATTCATGTATTCGCTGATCCAAGTGACATCTAAAAATTGGACTATGATAAAAATTTGAAAGTTTAGTACGGAAATGCCATTATAAAAAAAATAGGTACCATGCATGGTTGTCAAACCGGTCTCATGCCGGCCGGTTCAACCGGTACCGGTCACCAAACCGGCTGGAAAGAGGCCGGTATTTAACTGTGGTCAAATTCGGTCAATGCCGGTCAGACCCGGTCAATTTCGGAAATTCCGGCCGGTTAGACCAGAAATCAGAATTCAATGTTACACATATTTTATCCAAAAATAAACACCCTCCTTAGGATTTGAACCAAGTATCTCATGTTCATTTTAGACTCTCTTATACACCAGTAGGCTACAAGCAACTTTGTTGTATATATTAACCTTATATATTATATATCTAATACTAAATTTTACACAAATCATTATAAACATTAATAAAATTCATTTTATATACTTTTATTTTTAAGCATCTAGTTGTTTAGTATTAGTTACCAATTCTTAGCTATAAATTATTTTGTGTGAAATAATTTTTCTAATTGCTTTTTGATGACTAATTTATTTGGAATTGAGGATTTCCATTTGTCTCATATATTTTATTAAAACCGGCACAACCGGCGTGAATACTGGTTGTACCACGGTCGGACCATTCCACTTTCAAAACCGGCACACCGGCATAAACCGGTTTGACAACCTTGGTACCATAATAAAGTTGTGAAGAATATTTTTTTTTTGAAAATTTAAATTTTAGATATCAAATTATAAAATATAAAAAAGGCAATGAATTTTAATTTTACAACAATCCATGAATCTACAAATCCAAATGAATTTAGATTAATTTCATTTATAATTTTGTGGATTGGATTCAAATGGTGTTTTTGGTAACTAACGGTGGAAGATAATAGTGGCTACTTCTCTTATTTTAGTTAGTCACATAAACTGGTTAATGTTTCATAATGGGTTTGTGACCTTGGTAACTAACGGTGGAAGACAATATGATGTTGTTGGAATCGCGGCTCGGCCGCTCGGGTAATAATGAGCTATAAAATTTATATTAATTAAAACGAAACATTTTTTAGGTTACATTATAATATATTTCCAAATTTTTTTTATTTATTCTAAACTAAAAGAACAAATCATACTCTAAAATTAAAACCATCAAATGAGATTTAACATAAGTTCACCGAAGAAAAAATGTAACACATATAAATTAAAACATTATAAATTCATTTCTCGAGTTATTATTACATTACACGCCATAAATGATCTGAATAGGGGTAAACTTTTCCAAATAAAAAGAACAAACAGTTGGGCCGAAAAGGCTTTCGCGGATTGAATAGTGTGGTGGGTCATAAATCTTTGACTATCCACAGCCTGGCCCATGAGCATTAAAAGCAATCACTTCCTCTAGAGGCCTCCATGGCCTGAACTGATGTCAATGGACGAGTTTGGGTTACTATATGACAAAAATATCTGTAATCGTGGATATTCGGCCGAATCCGATCTAGTAGGGTTGGGTGAAAGCCGAACTCGAAAGACTATTAGTGGGTATGGATAAAACCCGAACCCAAATATTGCGGGTAATGGGTGGGCATGGTTTTCTCACTATCCAACCCGAACCCTCCCGATTATACACATGCATATGTATTTTGTATAGAAATAATCATTATTTTTCTCTAACATATTTTGTATTAAGCATATAAATATAGTATTTTCATGAAATTGTGTTCTTTTAATTAATTTTCTTCATCCTAGTGAATTATTTTCATAATTTTCTCTTATGTAACGTGAAAATACGTGTTAATGTTAATATATTGATTGAAGTTGTAAAGGAAAATTATTATCCATGGATAATCATGGATACCCAAAACCCGAACGGGTATGGGCATGATTTTGATTTTCTACCCGTTTCTTATGTGGGTATGGGTAAAACCCGAACTATTTTGGGTAGGATAACGGATATGCACTATCCGTCCCCATCCCGACCCATTGCCATCCCTATTCCTAAATCATCCCATCGTGCTTAATAATAATTTAGTGGTCGTTTGTTTCGTGGATTTGGTATTCAAACTCAATTCATTATAGATTCAAAGGAAATCTATTGTTTGCTATCACTTTTTATAGGGACCAAATTCATGGGGTTCACCGATTTGGTTTCGTAAATCCCACGTATTGATGTGGAATTTGGAACATGTCATAAATCTATAATTGGATTTTGCCCATATGCCCTCATGAATTTTGAATATCCCAAGGTTGCCATGACATTTACTTATTGTACATTATAATTAATCAATTAATTAACAACAAAGAAATAACATAAATATTCAATTAATGTGCAAACATGAGTTAGATTTTCTATGGCCTTTTTCGTGTTCTAGTTTTCTTTGACCGTTTCATGGAACGTGGAATTCTTTATTCTTCCGGTTCTAATATATGTTGCTATATGTTACTTTTGAAAAGGAGGACAAATAATTGACAATTGATATATATCACGTCAAAAGTTAAACGGAATTTCCCCGTTTATTATTGTTGTCCTTGTGCAACATTATACTTATTAGTGTGTATTGTCCTTGTTTTGTGCACATATCATAAACATGAAAAACAAATAGAAAAGGATAGTAAGGTAGTTTTGGACTTTAAGTTTTAAATTCCAAATCTTTAAATCCATGATAAAACATCTCAACAAATTATAGGATTGTTACAAATTCATAATGTCTCAAACTCTTGATAAATCCATGGGTTTTTAAATTACAAAACACTTATTTTTAAATCCATGAAACAAACGATCCCGTAAATTCGTACACATTTCATATTTATGAAAGGAAGTTTTACAAACCTCTTTCCATACTCGCGATTTTTCGATATCCATGAATTATATACATAACGTATAATATGAACTCAAATCATTCGACCCTACAGCATCACTCAAAAACTAATTCAAAACATCAACTCAACGAACATAGAGCATAGGAGACGAGAGTCCGACGAGTTCCTTCTTATGCCGATGGATAGAGGGTGGTGGACGAGATGAGATACATGAGAGATATTAGAAATGATGATTGATGACTCAATGGTCTCGAGGGGTTAGGGTTTGGTACTTTGGTTTGAGACTTTAAGTAGGCATTTAAATCTCAACACTTTATTTGTTTTGAAAAATAGCATTTTTCTTCCATTCACACATTGCATTGCAGTGCTTACATTTTATTTTATTTTGCCTATATATATAATTATATATATAGTATTGGCGGAGTGAGTATGGATATGAGTATGAGGAGACGAATATATCTTTACGGGTTTTATAGCACTCAAAAACCATACTCCTATCTCATCAATATCTATGCGGGTTTTATCGGGTATAAAAAAAAGAGAATTACTTGTGTTAATTGGATCGGGGTGGTTGCCACTGGTTGGTACCCACAATCGTGGGTTTTGGTTGCATTCCATGTAGTACAATATTGTGCCTAGGGTTAATTCTTGCTAAAATAGGGGGCGAAAATCATATCTCTAACCCACGAATAATTATTGAATCAACATTGTATATTTTCCGCAACCTCCTCTCGACTCTCAAAGAATACTTCACTAATGGGACTGAATATTTATCGCTGTCTAAAAGAACTCAGCTATGCAAAATTGCAGTGAACATGAGATTTATAGATTGATATTGATAAACCAACATTGCAACCAATTTTGAGTTATGTGGCGAATGATCGTTGTAGTTATTTTAAGTTCTTAACTACTACTGTATTAGAATTGAATCTGATTTTAATCTTAATTAATAATAGTGTCTTATCCGCCATTACCCCACCATAAGCACTAAAAGCACCGTATTATTGGTACAACCTGTCGTTAATTAAAGAGGGAAAAAATACAGTGAAGTGAAACGCCCCAATCAAATAAAATAATAACTGATAATAAGAGAGATTATTTTATTTTATTTTATTTCTCCATTCTATTTCAGTTTCAGATTTCCAGTCTCTGCAAGACCAGCGGTGGTTGGTGTTTATTTCACCGTTTGGTATTATTTACCGTCGTTGCGCTGTTGTAGCCGAACGAGCCGCCATTGATAAAACTCCACTCTCCCACAGACAGTCTTCTCCGTTTCCAGCTCGTTAGGGGAAAAAAGAAGAAAGAACGCAAACGATTCTAGCCGCCGTACGTTCCCCGCCTGGCAATTTTTTCTTTCTTATTTTGTCATTTGGTGTGTGCTTTTTCCTGGAAATTGACTTGGAGATTTCCCCCCATTTCTTTGTCTTATCACATTCCGTTGGTCGCAGTTCAGCTGAGCTCGCACTCAGGTACCCGGCGATGGCGACCGGCGCTCCTGGACGGCTCGTCGGCTCGGAGATTCATGGATTCCACACTCTCCAAGGTAAACTACAGTACGGTCACTGATTTTCTTGGAACATATTATCAGGGAAGTTAATAGCCTCGTCCAGCTAGCTGGGACGCCTTTTTTTGGTCGATATGTAGTATATTTCTTCCCGGTGCCGGAATCTCGAGGTCTGTTTGACTGTTCTCTGGCATCGTTCTTCTGCCTTGTATGATGATGCACAGAGAAATTGAAAATAAGGGGTAGAAATTTGGGGTTAAGCCAGTCATTTGATGGTCCATTTGCCGTTCGGAGATAATTTGAATCGATTGTTATTATGGGGACTGGGGAGAGAACCTGGATCAAGGCAGGGAATGAATTTGACTTGGCCGATTTCGATTTATTGGTCATCCGTTTCACTTGTCTTGCTTTGATGGACCTGTTGTTGTTCTGGCTGCAACAGATTTGGATTTGGTGAACATATTGGAGGAAGCGAAATCGCGATGGCTTCGTCCTAATGAGATTCATGCCATCTTGTGTAACCACAAGTACTTCACCATCTATGTCAAGCCTGTGGCCTTGCCCAAGAGTAAGCTCCTCTTCCTGATGAGGTTGTCATGTTAAATCTGAATCCTGATGGTGGCTATGGGGTTTTATATTTATTAGTAAAGCAAGTGATTCAGTCGAAAGATAGCTGTAGTTTTTACCGTATATTCCTTTTGTAATTGATGGAAAGGCTTCAACTGATTCTGTTGTTTTCCATGTACAATGCCAGGTGGAACCATTGTATTGTTTGATCGTAAGATGCTTAGGAACTTCAGAAAAGACGGTCATAACTGGAAGAAGAAAAAAGATGGAAAGACTGTTAAAGAAGCTCATGAACATTTAAAAGTGAGAAATTTATCTGTTTCTTTTTTGATTCTCATGAACCACTCATTTCCTCGCAGCTTTTGCTGTTTTAATTGACCACTAAGTCTTGGAAAGAATCACCAAATCGTTTGCTCTCGGTCGAACACATTGTTCATGTACCATAAGACTTTAGTCTGTTGATGTTAAGACCAAAGATATTGTTTTTTATGTTGTTGTGGTCATGGTGGTATTTGGCGCACATTCTTGTGACTGTTAAGTATGAAAATTCGATTCCTCTAAGCGGCAGAAGACTTCCCTACATAGTAGTGGGTACATATATGTGCTTAAAATGTACCCAACCAAACTATGGTGCTGACTGTCTGACTTTGTTATTCTTTGTTTGCTTCAATATGTACAGGTTGGTAATGAAGAAAGAATTCATGTGTACTATGCACATGGCCAGGATAGTCCAACTTTCGTCCGCCGGTGTTATTGGCTGCTCGATAAGTACGCCCTTTTGAAATAACGCTTGGTTTCATATCTCTTGTTGCATTTGTACTTGACAAGGCTACTTTAACCTAAGATTTCACCTGGTAATTCTTTATTCTTTACAGGACTCTAGAACACATAGTGCTGGTTCACTATCGAGAGACCCAGGAGGTTAGATTTTGATTCTTTATCCGTTCTTATTTATATGAAAAATTAGGAACACTCTAAACTGACTTGGCCAGTGGATGTACTTGTCTGGTAATATCCTGTATGGTTGATGTATATGAGGTACTTCAACTCCATGTGTACTGTAACATTAGTATCTTCTATTCCTATAAACGCTTCACTAGTGAGCATATGAGCATCTAACCGTTCCTTTTGTAAGGATAGTTGTAGTTGCTTAGCTTATGGTGCAATTTGTTCTTGTGATAATAGTTGTTTAAATCTCATGCTCTCTTTCGGTTTGCTTACTGTACAGTTGCAGGGCTCTCCCGCCACAACCGTGAATTCTAATTCCAGTTCAGTATCTGACCCATCTACTCCTTGGCTTTTAGCTGAAGAATTTGATTCTGGAGCTGGTCTTGGATATTCTGCAGGCGAGAAACAACTTATAGGTGATGATACTTGTATGCTTCAGTGAGAGAAGATTTCCTCTATTTCGCTGGTCAATTCATTAGCTCCTTTTAGAGTGATCAAATTGTTATAGTTATCTCTTTGTTACTTATCAATATGCATGTGATACACAGATCCTGGTAGTTTACCTGTGAGCGATCATCAATTGAAGCTCCATGAGCTCAACACACTTGAATGGGATGATCTGGTGGCAGGTGATCCCAACAAGCTAACAACATTTGGGAGAGGTACAAAGTCTTTTGTACTTGTTATATGCAAGTGGATATTTGTAGCGAATCCTTTCTTTTCTTCTTCAGGATATAGTGGTATATCTTCATAATTGCTATTGGTTATTGTTAAAAGAATTTTCTCCTGGCTGTGAACAGATGTGAGCTCCTATCTTGACAAGCAAAATCAAGTTGCTGTGAATGGATCTGCTATATATGTAAGTGATCTTTGTTATCATAAGCTTATTTCTTGCACCTCCCCATGGTCTCTTTCTGTGTGAGACTTCCCTTGTGGTTATTATATTGTGAAGCAGGTTCAAGGAGTAACCAATGGTTTTTATTTATGCTGCGGATAGTCCTTGAAACATCAATTCAACATTTCTCCGAGCGTACATAGTGCTTCAGTGTTATGTCCATCCTTGTTTTGCTGCATATTTTGATGTGCACAATGCTTCGGATAAGCAAGATTTTAGTGGATCTTCTTTACTGTGCGTGCCTGCATATTGTGATTGCAATCTCTGGAATCTAATCTGCATATCTCTTAGTAAGCACCTCATATGTTGTCTTTTATTACAAAGGAACATTTAACAAATGTCGACACACATTCTTTGTGTGCAGCCCAATAGCGTTCAATCCTCTAATATATCTGAGGATGTTACCTCTGTAAATCAAGTCATTGCCCCATATGTCAATGTTGGCACCGCTTTTACCAGTACTGCAGATGGTGGTTATCTTCAGCCTGCTAATCTCCAAGTAAATCCGAACACACCAAGCACGGATCCTCGAGTGATGAACCCTGATACTTCACCGAACATTTTACTAGCTGATGGTTTGCAAAGTCAGGATAGTTTTGGAAGGTGGATTAATGACATAATGGCCAAATCTGCGGCGTCTCTTGACGATCATCTGCTTGAACCTTCTACCTCATCTGGTGATGGGTCATCTGCTTCTCCATCAATTGGCGAACATCAATATTCTGTTGAGCACTCATTTGTTATAACTGATATCTCTCCTTCTTGGGCCTTTTCAACTGAGACAACAAAGGTTAGTTCCACTTTACTGAAACCCACTTTCAAGACTTAGCAACTCCTGTATTTAACCCACACCTAATGGTTACTGCAGATTCTTGTTACTGGTTATTTCCATGAACAGTATCAGCATCTGGCAAACTCCAACCTGGTTTGTGTTTGTGGTGATGATTTTGTGACTGCTGAGGTAGTTCAGCCCGGGGTATATCGCTGTTTCTTATCTCCTAATTCCCCTGGAGTAGTGAATCTCTGTCTCAGTTTGGATGGTCATAAACCAGTCAGCCAAGTCCTGAATTTTGAGTACCGCAAGCCTGCGCAGCATGTTGATGATGTGGTGCCAACCGATGAAAACTCCAAGTGGGAACAATTCCATCTCCAGATGCGACTCGCTTATCTGCTCCTATCTACATCCAGGACCCTAAACCTGGCAAGCAGTAAAGTATCCCCAAGTAGCCTGAAGCAAGCTAAGAAGTTCGCCAACAAAACCTCCAACGTTTCTCGTAGTTGGTCATTTTTGTTCAAGTCGATAGACGAGAATAGGATCTCACTGGTGCAAGCCAAAGACGACATGTTTGAAATTTCTTTAAAGAACATGCTAAAGGATTGGCTGTTGGAAAGAGTGCTTGAAGGGTGTAAAACCAATGAATATGACGCTGAAGGTCAAGGGATAATCCATTTGTGCGCAAGACTTGGGTATACTTGGGCCATTTACTTGTATTCATGGTCAGGTTTGTCTATAGATTTCCGTGACAAACACGGATGGACAGCACTTCACTGGGCAGCTTATTACGGAAGGTATGGCCTTTTAAATTTTTTGTTACATTTGCATTTAGCATCATGTCCATAATTAGCTCATTCATCCTGGTTAGAAACTCCAGTTCCATATCATGGTCTATATTGTCACTAACATTAATAGAGTTGCTATTATCAACAAAATATTACCTATATATAGAGGGTTGTATGGATGTAGCTATGTAGGATTTGAAAGTGATGGACTGTGTAATTTCCATCAGATAGAATTGTTATTTGTTTATGATTAGTTAGGTTTCAGAATTGTGTATTTGAATGTGTTTCTGTTAGTAGAATGAATGAGCTTAAACCCTCACTAAAATAGACGGGGAGGCTTGGGTAAGCTCATCTCATTATTACCAAAAAAGGACATGCTAGACAATATCATGGATTGATTTCACTCACTTTCACTTTGGGGTGATTATGAAATACAGTGGCTCATGGATTTTCAACTCCATAGAGCTTGATATCCTTTTTAGCTCGACCAAACAAGGATTCTGGAAGGAACCCTCTACTCATGTACTTTGTGCTTGGGTCCATTTGGCCTATTGTCCAAGAACTTGTTCTGAAGTATTGTAATTAGTGAACATAAGAGTTCATCGCTACAAGTTTGCGTTTCAATAAAATGCCAAACACAGGGGATAGGGCTAAGCGGAGTGAAAGGAAGTGAAATTTTGTTGATTTGATCTATGGCTTCCAATTCTCTGTAATCCTGTCGTGCCTCAAATGTTTCAGGGAGAAAATGGTCGCGGTTCTTCTGTCTGCAAAAGCAAAGGCGAACTTGGTCACAGACCCAACTGCAGATAACCCTGGTGGATGCACTCCTGCTGATCTTGCAGCTGCTCAAGGCTACGAAGGCTTGGCAGCTTACCTATCTGAAAGAGCTCTGGTCACACATTTTGAGGACATGTCGATAGCTGGAAACATCTGCGGCTCACTACAACCGGTCTCTGCTGAACCCACTAATGCTGTAAACCTGAGCGAGGAAGAACTGTACCTTAAGGATACGTTGGCTGCCTACCGCACAGCTGCCGATGCAGCAGCTCGTATACAGGCAGCATTCAGAGAGCAGTCACTGAAGTTGCGCACCGAAGCAGTGGAGAGTTCGGGTACAGAGGCTGAAGCTCGGAGCATAATTGCTGCATTGAAGATTCAACATGCTTTTCGCAACTATGAGACCAAGAAAAAGATGGCTGCTGCTGTTCGCATCCAGTACAGGTTTCGCACCTGGAAAATGCGAAAGGAGTTTCTCAATATGCGGCGTCAGGTCATCAGGATTCAAGTAAGCTTCTATAATTCAAGATCCTTGTTGGCCTTACAGGCTACGTTTGTTTATATCTTCAAAATCTCAAGGTACATAAAATAGTTAAGCGAAACATAGAGCCCCATGAACTATTTAAAGATTAAAAAAATCACATCATACAGAGAGCTTTATCTTTAGCTTTGCCCTTTCCTTTTCAAAATAAGAATTTGTTCTCAGATATCGTATCCGTGATAATCATTTCACAAGTTTTATTAATTTGTTGCTGTTAAATAAATCAGCTCTTGTCCCATGGATATTTTTTTCTAATAAAAACATCTATTACACTCCATGAACTCAACTTATTGTAAAAACTTTCTGCCACTGCAGGCTGCATTCCGCGGGTTCCAAGTCAGGAGACAGTACAGGAAGATCCTGTGGTCAGTTGGAGTGCTCGAAAAGGTAATCTTAAGGTGGCGTCTGAAGCGAAAAGGCTTCCGCGGACTTAAAATCGAGCCAGTTGAATCAATCGTAGAAGACGGACAGCCAAGTGATGCAGAGGAGGAATTCTTCGTAGCTGGTCGTAAACAAGCCGAGGAGCGTGTGGAAAGAGCTGTTGTAACTGTTCAAGCCATGTTTCGTTCCAAGAAAGCGCAAGCTGAGTACCGAAGGATGAAACTAGCCTACAATGAAGCTTCGGTGCGTCACTTTGATGATAGCTTACATTCTTTTGTGCTGTCCTTATGATTTCGTATAAGAAAAGAAAACTGAAAGTGTTCTCCCTGTTTCTGGGTTGCAGGCGGAATACGATAGTCTTCTCTCTTGCGACAGTGAGATGGACAAATGAAAAAAAGGACAACAGCAGCAGAGAACTGAACGACAAAGAACTGATAATCTTGGCTAGGTATTTCTCGAGCTAAGGCAGTGTTTGGTAGCCTGTACATGATCTGCCTAATGACTTTTCTGTGCATTAAGGTAGAGGGTTAACCTTTAGGTGCGTAGTTGTTGCCTTTTCATAGTGTTTTTCAGGTACTGAAAAGGTCCCCTGTGGTTTAGTGTGAATATTACTATTGCCACTGTGATGGTGACGATGATTTAGGGGGTTGATTAGGTTTCATGCAAACAAGGACGCTTCTAGCTTAGATCGTAATTCCATTTTATAAAAAGAGGAAGAAGCTACAACCTAACTTCTCAATAGTCTCCTCGTGTACTACTGAAATGAGGGAATGGATTTTATAGTGGCAACGATGCGATGATGCATCTCGACTATGTATGGATGGCTAGAACAAATACGTCTCAATCTCCCAATATGCTTGTTTCAGATAGATGAACATGAGGTGTGAAGATTGCGGATTATCGGTATCAACTGCTTGAATCATTTGCTAACGTAAATGCAAAGATTGTCGATGTCTCGCGACGAGAGATTTCTTGAAGGAAGACACAACTGATCTATTGTATCTCATTGATGGTGCCTCTTCTTCCTCTTCCTATTGCTCACCAAAAACAAACGGAACTCTACCCAAGAGACGATGGAGCACTTGTTTTCCCCTTTCCAAATGCGGCAGTAAAAAAATTCAGTCACCCCAAATTATCTCTTGATTTGAGCTTGTCCTATAAGATTACATACAGTTCCCACTTTCCAACTGCCTCAAAGCATGTGTCAAATGTGACTTGAACAAGAACAGGTCGATACATTTTGGTGTCACAAACATAGCACCAGCTTTCTTGTCCAGCAAGTTTCAGCGATTGACCTGCAACAGTGAGCTATATAGCAATAGAGGATGGTTTATACTGCCAAGTTTTGCTTAATCCTGCAACCAACCAATTCAGTTCTACCCATAACAACAACAAAGAATTCCATTCTTCCAATCTAATTGTGCCAAATAACTGCAAAAATGTCACGAAGATAAACCCAGAAAAAAAGGGGCAAAGAGAAAGAAAAGAAAATGAAGAAGGAAGAACCCATCTATTATATCTGCTGCTTCGTCTCTCTCCCTCTCTCTACTTGATGTACTGAGAGAGCCACTTGAAGCCATCCCCATAACCCATCTTGCGGACGATGCTGCACATGAAGACCTCAAGAGGCCGGACATTGGAGTCCATGAGGTTGACCTTCCCCTTGCCAGTTGTGAAACTGGTAAGCCCTAGATGGTATCGAAGCTCTTCTTCTGAAGATGCATAGGGGATGTCAATCTTGTTTCCTAGAATGAGAAACGGGACATTGGCCAGTGCTTCGTCCGATAGGAGTGCGTCCAACTCTTTCTTGGACTCGGCAAACCTTTCCTTGTCATAGGCATCCACAAGGTAGACAACTGCATCCACCTGTTCATGCAAAGAAGATTGGCTTTAGTTCCTATTTTAGCTCTTTCTAGATATGGCGTCAATGCAAGATAGTGAAATAACAGAACTCGAGAAGCATACAGAACAACTATATACTTCAAACATACGCATACAGAACAACTATACACCTCAAACACAGCATCCAGAACAACTATATACCTCCTAACAAGTTTCATACCAGTTGGATGAAAAGAATAAAGAGGAACAGGTTAAGCTCAAGTTTCAGAACAAATGAAATGTATGGAAATCTACTATTAGAACAACCTCCCAGAAAGTATAAAGAGGTGCCATCAGCGAAAAAATCCATGTTCGGTGTCGGCCTCTCATGAATCAGAAGAACACAAAATGAGGTCATCTGGGATTAATGGAGGCCATTCGGACTATCAAGCGATTACATTCATCCAATTAAGACCACATAACAATATAGCCTGTACAATAAAACTAGTAAGACAACGATACACAGGATAGAAAGTCAACAGCATCCTCAGTAACAGTATATAATACTCCACTCTACACTGAATCTCAACAGCATCCCACTTGAAGAACATGCCGAGATCCCCAAAAATTTATACATCATTCCTACCACTAGAATGCATCGATCAACCAACAAAAGCAGGCAAAGCCACTAAGCTCAATTTCACAGCTTCCAATCAGCAAAAAATAAAGCGACCAAACTAGGAGGACAGTACTCACAGGGGCAATCAATCAAACAGATCGCGTGCACTCGCGACCACAAGCCGATGAAAGCATCCAAATTCCAATTTCACACAACAGAGACAAAAGAATAACGTAAAGCTACGAACCTTGGTGTAATAGTCTTTCCAGATGCGGCGAGCGATCTGATGGCCGCCCAAATCGAAAGCCTTGAACTTGATCTTCCCAATACTCAACTCCTCCGATGTAGGGTGCTGGGTCGGCTGATGCTGGACTAGTCTCTGCGATAAAGCGCCGAGCAAAAAAGAAACCAGATCCCCCGCCAAAAAAAAAAAAACCCCACCACAGATTAAATCAAAGATTCCTTCAAAATCGATCGGACCCAGAAAAGAGAAAAACTGAAATCGAAGGGAAGAAGTAGAAGCGAACCTCGTCTTTCAACATGTGAAGGAGAGTGGTCTTGCCGGCGTTATCGAGGCCCAAGAAGAGGATCTTGGCCTCTTTCTGCCATAACCCAAGAGATGCGAGAACTCCATAGAACCAGTCGAATAGAAACATATCGGCCGGCGCTGACGAATTGGTTGTTACTCTAGCTGGCTGCTGATCCAACGGAGTTGTGGAAGGAATGGGGGGATTGCGAGGCTCTCGAGTAGAGAGAGAGAACAACCCCAAAGAAATGGATCCAAATGGAGATGTGGGAGAGAGAAGTGATGTATTTATACTACCACTGACAATTTACAAGTTTAAATTATAGAAAAAAAGACAGTATAAAGTTTGGGATCTCAAAATTGGCTTTGCTAGCTAGAGGGACACTGACGGTGGGTTGGAAAAAATAAATGGAATTATGGGGTGGTTTGGTTTTGGTGATAGTTAAATAAATGAATTATCCAATATATGTATATTGGACAATTGGTGTATTGTAGTAGGGGTCGTTTGGAAGTTGCGATTGTTAAATAGATGTATTGTGGAGAATGCATGTATAATATTATACATGTATTGTCGAATTTGATGCATTGTAGAATACAACGTTTGGTATGTGTGATTGTGTATGTCGCATCAGCTAAAAGCTGAGACAAAACAATCTCAACTCAACTATCTCAACAATCACAACGAAAAGTTGAGATATAACAATCACTCAAAATGAGTGATAGTTTCTGTCACATCACAGAAACAATCCATGTATTGTTTCTGCTAAAAAAACAAAAAAAACGATGCATTGTAAACAATACATGCATAATGACAATCTCAACAAAACTATCGCAACTTCCAAACGACCCCTAGTTTATATCGTTTGCTTTTGTGATAGTTGTTGTGTTATTTAAATAATTTATATTACTTTTTGGATGAAATGTCACTTTTATCCTTTGTTTTTAATATAAAAAATAACACACATAAAAAGGTAAGGACATAGTTGGAAGAAAATAAAGCACAACAATCTCAACAATCTCACAAAAAACTTGAGATTTAACTATCACTCATTTTGAGTGATAGTTTGTGTCAAATCAAGTAGACAATGCATGTATTGTTTGTGCAGAAAATTCAAAAAACGATGCATTGTGGACAATGCATGGATGATAATTATCTCAACCAAACAATCACCAAAACCAAACGACCCTATATTTTTTTTCTTTTTTTCTTTGGCATGACTTGAGAGGACAACAATTAATGGATTGGAAATCAAGTTGAGAAATTGTGCAGTTTGGTTTAGATAAGATCATATAGATGATTTATGGTCTAGATCGACAAGTTGAAATATAGATCACAGAACATACCACATACTATATGGTCCAGAACTTCAGATCACACTTGTATGGTCTGATCCAGATGAACAATATTTTAGTCAACTATATGAAAAATTAAACCGATACCGAGAAAAAAATTTGTTTTTTACCTTAAAACATAAACTCTAACATGCATGAATAATTTCCATACCTTAAATCTCAGTAAATAACAAAGATACAAAATCAAAATATCCCAACTTGCACCGTAAATTCGTAACATCATAAACATTAACATAATGTTATAGGGAGACACCACCATCTCTATTACTAGGTGAAATGTGGCTGTGATGAAGGGGAGGAAGAGATTCTCAAAATTAGAGTTGAGACTTAGGTCTCGTTGGGAGAGTGGTCAAGTGGGCTGCTAACACGTATTGAGAAGTGAGTTGGGTTCACGGTTTGGTCCGGTAAATCGAGATCTAAACCATACCAGACCAAGAAATCAAAACATTATATAATACAGACCATGGATCGGACCAGATCATTCTAAATGGTCTGGTATGATCTGGTCCAAATCAAACTGTGTTGTCCAATTTGATCCACGATTTTTCAAACGATCTTGTCTATTTTTCCGCCCTAATAGGAAATATTTGTTAAAAAATAATAATTTAAATATTTATTAAGTAGAAAACCTTATTTTATTTCATTAATATGTTACATTTGCTTTGCGATTAGTGGTTGAGAAAGTATTTGTATATATAAATTTTGGATGATATCTAATTATTATTTTCATTGTGGTCAATCACTAGTCGGCCCAACTACCCAAAAAGTTGGGTAGGTGGGATGGTAACCTTTGACACCTTCATTTTCAATATTTTAATTACGTTTTGGTACTCAAAACTTTTAAAAGCATTCTTTTTTTTTTGAAAAACAAGTTTTATAATAATAAAAATTAATGAAATTATCTGAACAAAGTCGGAACCGCTGATTTCTGCTCCGGCTAGGGCATCATGTGTTTTTATTGGAAATTCGACCTAGAGTCTAGAACTAACATTGACGAGGACACTTCAGGAGATACTAGGACAATTTCAAATTTTGATTTCGGGTTCATTTGTGAAAATCCAAGTTCTAGTAAAAGAGGCAGAAACCGTACTTGAACTACCATAATTTGTGAGGGATTAGCACGACATACCAAGTTTTTCATATCACAATGATTATATTTAGGTTAAATACACTTGTATATCCAAAACTTTCACGGTTGTGCCAATAATATCCAAATTTCCCGAAATACCACTTATATCCAATTCCTTCACATTCGTTAACGATGTTTTTGGATATACAAGTGTATTTAACCAAAAATATATTGAGAAATGGATAGATTTGGCAAAGAACAACTTTAAAACATGGATATAAGTGGTATTTCGGGAAATTTGGATATTATTGGCACAACCGTGAAAGTTTTGGATATACAAGTGTATTAAACCTTATATTTATGCTTAGAAATGACCTAGGTGAACTAGAATGACATGATTAGGGGTGTATGGACTTTTGTGCTATAACCTATATGATGAACCCTAGACTTCTATAACATATTTTTTGTCTTGTTTTAATCGTTATGGACAGTGTTTATGTTGATGATTGCATATATGTTGCCATTTGTGGGCTTAACTATTGATATGTTTTATGATGGTTTGAGAAGGTACTTGAATATAAATTCACATGATTGTTGTATTTGGATTCACAAATGGGAAAATATACTTCCCCAAATGATACTATGATGTGTAAGGAGGATGACTTTGCACGAGGGTTTATCCCGAGGAAGTGCAATTATACGACTCATAATTTACCTTTGTTGAGCCAATTATGGCCAAGTCAAGTACATGTTCAAGTAACGAACTAATATTAAGCAAGATGAGTTATGGATCGGTTACCAAACAAGAGTGATTTGGTCTCATGGTCAATTACATAGTAATTAGGCTTCCCATGCTATTACTCTGTGTGATAGGTTATGTCACACCCCTGATGTGGTGTTGACCGATGATTTTTCATGAGATATGTATACACCCAGAGTGGTGTCGTGTATGACCACACCTAGAGTGGTGTCAGGTCCGATATGACTACACCGATAGTGGTGGGTCCGATATGACCACATCCACGAGATGTTTGGTTTGTTTTCCCGTTAGAGTAATTAGCATGGGAGTAGCCAGACGCCTACAAGTAAAACATGATAAGACGCATATGCATAAGTCAAGGTGGTTGAGTCTTTTGCCTATTGGGATGTTGGATGGTTGAGGTCTGTCACTAGTGTTTTGGCTTGATTGCTAGATGTATGATAGGGGTATGCTTTGTTATGAACTACGATACAATGATCGTCTCACTCAGCTATGAGTTAACCCTCTTTTATCATTTCCCCTACTTATACCATGTGTAAGCAGATTATTAGCGGCAGCAGTAGATAGGTGTTTAGGTGGGAGATAAGCTAGAGTTGAAGGCAAAATGAGGTATGGTCTTCAACTATTATGTGCTTGGATGACTACTCGGGATTTTGGCCAGTGATCCACACCTTTTTGTAAAAATGTTTTGAGAAAGTTTTTCATGTGCATACTAGTTTCTGATGTAGTGTGAGATATCCGCAGGTGTGGAATGTTGACTATATGTGTATATGAGTGTGGTTGTGTTGTAGTGCCGATTATGACATTTATATGTATGGTATGCAATTGCAGAGCATAAAATTGTGGCTATGACGATGAAAAACCAATCTATATGGTTGTGTGTATATATGTATGTCTATGAATGCAGAGATTCACATAAATTATTTTGCAGGATTAGTTGCAAGAACTATTAGCCTATTACGGGAGTAATTCATGTCGAAATTTTAATTTGCATAATTTTGGGAATTAATGTAACACCCGAGATTATTTTCGCTGCGAATGTATGACCAATATGATTAGGTAATACGTATAGGTTAGAGTGTTACATCAGTTATCACGTTGGCACGATAAGTGCTCACAATGTAGCAATGATTGAAAA
The DNA here is from genome assembly GCA_946122785.1 of Linum tenue. Classification (NCBI taxonomy): domain Eukaryota; kingdom Viridiplantae; phylum Streptophyta; class Magnoliopsida; order Malpighiales; family Linaceae; genus Linum; species Linum tenue. The sequence goes on along the minus strand of CAMGYJ010000011.1, from coordinate 45,703,875 downwards.
ATTGTACTTTACCAGCGGTTCGACCACAAAAATATATTGCCAGAAGCAAGATCGGTAGGCGGTATTTAGCGGTATGAGATGGTTGAACCACAATTTCAGTTTAAAATATCATACGCTGAGTTTTCCGATACAACCTCCGGTATGATATTTCAATCCTTGCAATGTAGTAAAAGATTAACCAATATGTATGCTCTCACTTCTCACTAAAGAATTAACTTCAAAACATAAGGAGCCATTTAGTTGCCCAAGAAGAGAATATGCTACCTTTTGCAACCTATAACAATAGGTCCAATTAGGGGTAGGCATTGGGTGGGTTGGATGGATTTTGAACATAAAATGCATCTACTCGAGCTTAAACGGATTGACAAATTTTAACCCACCATCCACCCATATTTAGTCTCGGGTTGGGTCGAGTAGATGGCAGATGATGCATGTGGGTTCACCCACATCACAATGTACATAATATAAAGGAGTCAATTTGACATAATCCATCTATATTTTTCAGAAGCCACTGTGTAATGTCAATATGAAAAATAAAAATCCATTTCAACCATTCACCCTCCAAATTTGAGTTTAACATTTGAATTTAACTTCAAGTGGCAAGATAATTGGTGGAGAGTTATCAGACATAAACAAGAAGATGGAATGAGAAGAAAAAAATGTCGAATTAGTTCTGAAATTGTATATAATTTTTATTATGGAGGAGTTTTCTACGGATGAAGATGATTACCGGGTGCAGGAAACTAAGAAAAATAATTCAATGGAGGAAAGAGAGGTGATTCAGACACAAGAATAAGAGAGAAAAATAAAGAGAAAAAGAGGAAAGTCGATATTTGGAAGATTGATTTTGAGATTCAATGTTCAGGAATAGCTCTGGTTTCCGTCAGCGTCTCCACTCTCCAATCTCCAACGCAAATGACTTTGTTATTTTTGGTGTTGGGTTTGTTGGTAGAGTTGAGCGCGAGACTCGGGAGATGATTGCCTCTGCTTCTTCGATCAATTTGAATTCTGCAGAACCCTAATTTCGGTTTCGACAAGAACAATTGAGGAGAGTGGAAGAAACTAGAAAATCGAATCGATGGAAAGGGTAAAGTGACTTCCCTTTCGTGTTGAACAGAAACGACAGCGTATTTAGAGCTTAGTCCTGAAGTGGGTTGGGCTTAGACAGTTCTCAATCTGCCAATATTCAGTTGACACAATTTTCTTGCTTGGGACGCTGCGTTTTAAAGACTTAGTTTCCTTCTCCTTCCCTTGAGCAAACCGATCAGAACCTGTTCTGCACAAAACTCAACTTTGCACTGTATCAAGAACACAGAAACAATATGGAAATATAATGAAGCAAAGTAAAGCACGATTAAAACACGGACACGGTATTTTTACGTGGTATACGGTACTGATAAATTTTGTACCGACTAATCCACGGTCAAAGGTACTCTAATTTGAGTCCTTTGACGTTACACTATGATGGTAGGATTCAGATTACAGTTTACAATTCGATCTCGTAGTAACTCCCCGTTACTAGATCAGAGTTCCTGATCCAAATTCAGCTCCCTGCCTGAATTCAAATCTCAAATCACTCAACCTATCTCCCCGACAGCTTCACCTCCTTTTCTTTTCAAAACACAGTCTGCACTCTTGTTTCTACTTTTGAAAATTGCTCGAAAAGGATGCTATACTACCCATAGCTCTCTTCTTTTATAGTCTAGTTATTCCCACCCGTTGCACACAGATTTGGAGAATCAACCTCCCTGCTTGATTTCCTTCAATCACTCGATTCAGCAGAGCCTTCCTCTTTTAGTTTCAGCTTGGTGATTTCCTTTCTTTCTTTCCTCAATTATACGATGCCAGTGGACACAACTTCACCCAACAGGGTTGAGCGGGTCACCCCGCGCACCCGTCCACAATCCACCCCCACCCCACGAATGCCTCACGACTCAACACATCACCCACCCAAATAACAAAATTCGGGTCAAATTCCGCCGGCATGCCCAGCCCTAGGTCCAATCACGTAAGTACATAAAATCAAGGCTGTACTCTTCGTTCTGCAAACAGCTCAGTCCACTACAGAACCTTCAAGCCCATTTTAGGCCAAGGCCCATGCTCGCGCAGAAAGAAATATAAGACCCTCGAGATTTAGGGTTTCAGTTCAGAAACTCCGTGGAGCCAACTCTTCCTGAATTCCTCGACGCAGCCGCATTCTCACTCCTGCTCGCTGAGGTTCGTTTCAGTCTTCTTTCTCTGTCTAGATTTAGGGTTCGGTTCCGCCATTAAAGCTTTGCTGTGTTTTCATTCCTGCTATCTTATTCTGTGTTGATCGTTGTAGAGATGGCCAAGTCGAAGAATCACACCGCCCACAACCAGTCCTACAAGGCTCACAGGAACGGCATCAAGAAGCCGAAGAGGCATCGCCACACTTCAACCAAAGGGGTAAGCTAACTTCTGCCTCTCTCTCTCTCTCTCTCTCTCTCGCGATTCGTTTCTTTGTTTCTGGTTTTTTCATTTGTTGATTTTTCTATTACGGTCTTGTTTCAGATGGACCCGAAGTTTCTGAGGAACCAGAGGTACGCGAAGAAGCATAACAACAAGAGCGCGGAGGAAGGCAGCGCGGAAGAGTAAACTTCAATTTCCTTGGAATGACTGGAGTTTTCATTTTCGTTTAGTTGCTGAATCCGTAGAGTTTGTACTGGATTTAGTTTTACGTATTTTGATAGTTGGATGAGTTGAAAATGGTACTCTGAATGGTGAAGTTTTCCTTTGAAATACTAGTTGATGTCAGACTCGGTTTATTGAGCTTAATGGGTTTTTGAAAGGCATTCTATCTGTTTCTGGTGTTGTTTTGCTGGAATCTGGCAATCGACATTGAAATTCCATTGCTGCTTGTTTCTTAATTGGATTTTGCTGAGTAGTTCATCGCTGTGATTTTGTCTATGGGTTCCCAATAGGCTACTTAATTCTGGTTCTCTCTTCCTAATTGTGGTGCTCCATTGTTTGTGAAGAATGTGGAGGGTTTTCAATAGGTTTGTAGGGGTTCCTTCTGTTCTGTCTCAAAGTGTTGTGCTGTATGGACTACGTGCTGATCTTGTTGGTTTTCCTTCGATGGTAGTTACAACTTACAAGGTTGAAGCTGTCCAGAAAGAAGGCCATGACCTCATTTTTTGTCATGGTTTTCTCTAAGTCTGTAGATTGGTAGATCGTGGTTTGCTGTTGAGATAGGTGATAGCTGTTTCGTGGTATTCTATGTCTTTGCATAGAATGAAGCTGGTTTCCAGAATCGAGGCATCATTCGGTTTTTAGTAGGGTTTCCTGGTGAGGATGGGGGAAAAGCTTTACTTGGGTGGTGCTTCTGTCGGGATGTAAGCATTGTTGCCTTCCATTTCGCTTCTTGCTTCTTGTCATCCCTTGTATTCAGCTCTGATTCTTTAAACCCAATAGTGTGCAACTTGTTTCCTTTCGTATCATAAACCAAGATTTTAAGCGAAGAATCGTTTGTGCTTGGGACTCGTACTGAAGAGCAGCATTGCCTCCTTGGTAAGGCAGCAGTACTAATGTCTTGAATACAGCTAAACCACGAGCCTTTTGGCTTTTGTCCAATGACCCTAGCAAGGATGTACCTTTTCAAGTGCATCTTGTTATGTGATCGTGGATTATATGCAGATGATCAATTTTAACAAGATCGGACCAAATAAAGCGAAGGGTACATGATCGAAGCTAAGCAATCACGAGGATTGACGATCTACATCCATGTACTACGAAAATGATGTTCTATCTACATTCTTTAATCTCGCTCATAAAATCCCTGATAACATTACCATGTTGGCTACTGGTAAACATCGAGCAACGATCCATCACAGTAGACTTTCAATTAACATTACTTGCAGAGTGACTGTACACAAGGTACGGGTGGCTACCGATGAAAGATGACATTCAATTGTTAATATTACTCTCAACGAAAATGTTGGTATACAATCAGGATACACAATGAGACAATGACAACAACCATAAGATGAAGCCTCCCAATACATTCGAGTCCTATAAGTATCTAATACCTCAAACCATAAATTAGTACAAAACCGGATGATTATTAACTCGAGTGTATCTATGGTTGGAATGAACGAATTGGAGAAGACGGCGAACTAGCTGGCATTACTTGTGTCACGCCGATGGCTTCCTATCATGTTCAATCATGGTACACTCTTTCCAACACTTGCCATTTGATATCTCGGCGAAGCATTGAGATTTGCTTAGACTGCAACTGGTTCAGCTACTGGGCTGCCAACATGTGCGTTAACCTGCCCCATAAATTAAAAAGGTCCATCACTTGCTTGAAGAAGGGTGATCTGGTCTCCAGCTTTAGAAAATGTACGAAAAAATGTGGGCGAACACTATATTAGGACAAATGGTTCGTAGATAATTGCAGCAAGAAGATATGATTCCAGTTCATGTAAACCAGATAAGGATATGGGTTGGCGGTAGTTCAGCATCGTGCAATGTTACACGTCTGTCTGATGTGCTCGTGCACAGAGGCCAGATCAGAAGCTCACCTTTGCTGACTTGAAGAGTTCATCGAGAACTTCAGAAAGCGTGGGATGTGCGTGAACTGCTAATTTCAAGTCCTGCAAAAGCATAGATATATGTTCGGTTGAATCACATTTGAAGACGAGGAAGTGCAGAAGCAAACGCTATACCGTTTTATGCGTAAAAAGAGAGGACAAACCTGGATGCGAGTCCCTAAAGCTATAGCATTAGATGCTTCGTGGATGAGATCTGCAGCATGCAGCCCAAAGATATGAACGCCGAGAATCTCTCCGTTGTCAGGTCTGTATATCAACTGCAATACAAAAAGGACGACCATCTTACAATTGTTGATCATCTTAAATTTGCAGAAGAATGGTAATTGAAGGATACGAGGAGTCGGCGAATATAACCTTAGCAAGACCCTCCCCTTCATTTTCGGCCAAGGCCTTCGTGTTAGCCTTAAAGCTTGTCTTGGCAACGGCCACTTCAAATCCCTCTAGTTCAGCCTTTTCCCTTGCTTGAGGCTGTGAATCAGAATCCAATTAAAAATTCAGTACTAGATAACAAACATTACATCTATGTCATGTGATACATTCAATATAGCACAATGCAAGGTCTTCAAGACACACCTCTGTCAATCCAACCATACTGATCTCAGGATGGGTGAAACAAGCAGCAGGGATGCTTAAATGATTTAGCACGTGGTCTCTTCCAGTCAGTTGCTCCACCACTAACGATAGAGCAAATAAGGAATTGGTAAGGACCGAAGACTTAGATCGAGATGTTGGCACACTGTTTAAGTTTACCAACCTGAAATTCCTTGCGCACTGGCTGCATGAGCAAGCATCATTTTACCGTTGGCATCACCAATACAAAACAAGTGAGGGACCTGGCGACCATCATTGAGAAATCAACGGTCAGGATGTTAGTGACCTACGTCACTTGAAAAAACACGCGAAAGGTTTTTGAGCTTACCCGGTCCCCATTGGAATCAATGACACGCATACGCTCATCAACAGGAATAAAACCACGTTGGGTTGCAACATTAATCTGCAATGGTAAGGAGAGTCAAGAATAAGAAAATATATTCGGGTACTGGCTTCTTTTCTCTGCTTATCAGAGAAATCATCAAGAAGTTGGGAGTTTTAACAACAAATCATACATTCTCCAAGCCAAGACCGTTGGTGAAAGGTGCTCTTCCAGTGGCAATCAGAGCAGCATCTACCTGTAGCAAATGCAAAGTCAAAGTTACAGGAACGGCATGGCATGTAAAAATCATTAAAACAAATAGACGAGAAAGCAGTCACGTGATTTGTATTCCAAACAGAGCGCATAGCTCAAATACCTCGAGAGTTTCTTTTGGTTCCTTGGTTTTGGCATCAATAAGCTCAATAGTAACTGGTTTCCCATCTTTTGCAGGAGTGATCTATGCCAAGAAAAGGCAAGTCAGATGCAGTGCTTTTTAAGCAAATGTACCACAACAATAAACTCTACAACATGGAGATTCGCATCTTTTCACCTTGGTTGCGAATACTCCAGTGTGGTAGTCAATTTTGCGAGGATTAATTAAGACTCTTTGAGCCAACTTCCCAATCTCAGGATCAAATCCAGGCATCAGTTGGTCCAGAGCTTCAACGAATGTCACCTGCAAACACGCCCAATTCAAAGATGCTTTAAGATGCAGCTTCGCAAAATGAGAAAGCACTTTCTGCAAGAGAAATTCAATAGCAGGGGGGAAACAGAAAACGGTACCTCACTTCCAAGTGCAGTATACACATCACTGAATTCAAGACCAATGTAACCACTTCCAACAATAGCTATCCAGTCAGGTATAGACTCCAGTTTGAGGGCGTGATCACTTGTAATGACTGTCTTCCCTGCAGGCATGACCAGATATAAGAGATCCTCCTAGTACAAGGACAACAGAAGACTGGATAGTTTTAGCGGGGCCCTCAATTCTAACAAGGAACAGAACATTCACACTATTTCAAGAATCGTATGGTTGGAGATGCGCCTTTTACAAGAATACTCCTTCTATCATGGAGTAAATTATCTGTGTATTCTTAGTAGGTACTTATTATTGTAATTAAACAGGAGAGCATTATTGTAATTAAACAGGAGAGCGTGGAATGTGCACCCCTTTGTCAACATATCAAGCAACCAGACAGTATCACTTCTTATTTCTAAAGGTTATAATCTCCAAGCCATGCACTCATTTATATACTCGAGAGTTAACAGGGAAAATGGCTAGGACAACAATCATCTTCGTTTTCTATAGGCACTGATGATACCAAAACTGCCCTTGTCTGAACTGCTACAAAAAGGTAACTTTTGATATCCACATGGAATAAACAGAAAACCTTAAGAAAAATTACCATCGACTTCAATCCCCTTCGGCACAAATGGGACAGAACCAGTGGCAATGATGATGTCCTTTGCAGTCACAACAGTGTCTTTCCCAACTTTCACCTTTTGTGGACCCTGAACCAAGTAACAAGAATCTTTCAAGACATAAACAAGGCACAGAATCCTTCTGAAAGAATATCTGAGCATGACTTGTCTTCAACGGAAATCACGACTTTGTTTAGAAATAGGGTAAACATGCAACCACATCCATAGCACAAAATGCCCACTCACCAAAACTGTGCCAAAACCAGTCAAGATGTCCACACCCAATGCCTTCATTGAATTTGTCAAATTGCTGCGAATTTTCGTAGCAAGATTATTGGCATGATCAGCAACTCCTTGTCTGTCATAACTAGCAGCTGAAACCTATCACAGTTGGAGACAACCCTATTACCACAAGATTCCACCAAATGGGTTCCTCATCACAGATTACAAATTGGGTTCATTCATCTTTAAGCACACTTAAGCAAATGCAGGATTATCAATTCCTGCACAACTAGTCGTACAAACACCATAAGCCTATTTACCTGGAGACCCAAAGCTTTCAAATGATGTTCATTTTGAAGCTCGCGCATCCGGCCACTAACAGCCAGCAAAGCTTTCGACGGGACGCAACCTCTGTTTACACAAGTTCCTCCGACGACATCCCCCTCAACAATAGCAGTTTTTAAACCCTGGCCAGAAAAGAAAAAGAAAAAAAAAAAAGCAAGACCAGATATATAATTTTATCCCCTAATCAGAAATTCAGATGGAGCAATTCGACCACTTCACAAGAACTTCAAGCTTAATGAAACCAAATCAACCCTACTTCAAACTTCCCGAGTTCTCAATTGTCCTCAAACTAGCAGCAATGTCAACGAAATCAACCCAAGTAAACTAACCGCATTACCTTCTCAACAGCATGAAGTGCAGCTCCGTGGCCGCCAACGCCAGCTCCAATGATGATCAAGTCGTAATCGAACGACTTGGGAGCGCTGCTGCTGCTGCCATTGTCGCCGCCGAGGGAGGCCCAAACCTTCTTCGACCGAGCTGCGTTCCTATTTGACCGGTAGGCGGAAATAGAAGAAGAAGAAGAAGAAGAAGAAGAAGAAGTGGAAGAAAACCCCAAGGCTTCCCTCCTGAGACCGCAGAACCTGAGATTCACAGGCTTCGACGGGAAAGGGAGGGAGGACTCGAAACCGTGGCCTGATCTGGGGATGGCGGCGGGGTTAGATACTGAGAGACTGAGCGAGGCCTGCATTTTTGTTGTCCGAAACTGAATGGGGAGAAGGAATTGGAAGGATCTGGAAATGGCGGAGGGAATGGAGGAAGACGGAGGAGGCTTTTTGGGAGGGGTTTATTAGGGGAAGAAGTGCTTAGAGAAGACCGTTGAGAAATAAAGGCTTGTAACGGCGGAGTTCACAAAGCTGCGCGGCCGATGAACTAACCACCTCGTTTTTTAACGCTAATAAACTATCGCCTGGCTTTGCGTTTTTTCTCCAGTTGGGCACGTCGCTGTGTCTTTGACGGTTGGACCGATGAAAACGATACCGCAGTTTTCTTTTACCTTGTTACAAACTAGTAAATACCTGTTTTATTGTAATTTTGAGGGTTTTACATTGGTCAATTTTTTTTTTTTTTTTTATAACCCAGGGAACCTCAGCCCCACGTGCCGCTTGAGCGACAGCGGGGCCTACTAAACCACTGGGGGTACCTGCATACTAACCGGGGCTTTCTGCTACCAACATCGGGGGGGCTTCGCCTCCGATACCAAGGGTGCCGCCGGGAACGCACAAGTGGCTCCACTGGGAATCGAACTCAGGACCTCTCACATCCAGAGCTCAATTGGACCAGTGTTTTCACCACTAGGCTATGTTACCTTTGGCTTACATTGGTCAATTTGGTTAAGAATTGGGTCGAGTTGATTTAGGATGGACCAAAAACAAAAGAAACGAGGACACGAACTCTACCAAAAAGTATGTTTGGTTTATTTGATTCGATTCGATTTGGTCAAATTCAATTTCTGTTCATTTTTTCCTCATACTTAAAAATGATTCATAGGACCCATACCAAATCGAAATATATGTGATTTTATCTGATTCGATACGGTTTCAATCCTTGTGAATCGGATTATTGCCCAACCCTAAGCATTCTGAATCCTAATACTCATAAAAATATATCGAGGAATCGATGTTCATGCAAATTGTTGTATTTGTAATAGTCATAAATTCGTAGAAAGAGAGTTTAGATTAGCTAAAATAAGATCAACCTAAGGGTGTCCAGGGTCCAACTTGGTTAGAGAGTCGGCGACAAATTTATCTTACAATACTAGATTTGGGCATGCTTGTTGGCCAGATGAATTTCATTAATAGCATAAATAACCATAGTCATTGTCCGAGACAAGACATGTTTTTATTTCATATACCGTAAAAAATTTCAAATCATTTAGTTACTGGAAATATCATACTCGTATAATTTTCAACATGCTAATCCGATATCTTGCTAAAGTCCTTATTGAAAGTAAAAAACAAAGCTAGGCAAGAAAATCGAGTACTAAAAATTCAATCAGATTACACTATTTTCTCCTCGCTATAACAAATTATTGCAAATTTCATTTTAGATTCCATGTGATCGCTCCTCCTCCGTCCTCCAAAGCACCATCATCTCTACCAAGTACAATCCATTTTTCTTCTTTAACGAAACCTTTATCTTCGTAGTAGTTTGTTCCTTCTCCTTTTCTTTTCTATTTTCATTGAACTAGCACAGGGCCCGGCCCGTTGGCCGGAAGAATTTTGTCGAGAAATATGGTATATAATAATGGATATAATAGATGATTTGTAATGCATGAAATGATTGTTTTCTATCTTAGTTATGCACATAACATTTTTGAAAGTCATCCAACTATGCATAATGTGTTTACAGCTCCATGAAAAGAGAAAAAAAAAATATAAGCATTACATATAATTATTGAATGAAAAAACGAATATAACTAATTGTCATTCACTACTTAATTAAACCATATAGTTGAATATTATAGTTACTTCTCATAATACATACATAATCACCTTTAGGATGAAAGAAAATGTCTCATAGAGTTTAGTATGTCCTTTAACTTTTTTTCTAATAGAGAGCATTCTTTTTTTACCACACTGTTAGTAATGAATCTGAAGTTGCTTGATTTGAAATATAGAAGACATGATGCTAAGTTGTCGCTAATAGTTAGTTGAATAATGTGTTGTGTACGGACTTCCCAAATTATTCTCAGATCGTAGACATGTCTAGCAACAATATAGTAATTTTCATGCAGCAAATATTTTTTTCATGAAATAGTTCAATAAATAAAAACATATGAAAATAATATTACATGAAATATATGTTACTCATTAAGTTGAGGGTATGAGTAGCATACATTTATTTTAAAAATATAGAAGTTGCGAAGTGTCTTTTGGGTCGCATGAAATCGCATATTCTTATTATCGCTAACTGACGTATCCTTTTTTGCAATAGATAGTTCAAAATGTACCTTAAAACCTTTGTTTCTACTAGTGTAAAAGAATTGTTTGAACCAAAGGATTGTAAAATCGTATAAAAAAAGTTGGTAGTAGAGTATTTTATACTGAAGTCATAATCTAACTGTGGTTCAACCATTTCATATTGTTAAATATCACATATCGATTTAGTCTATGATGTGAATTTATATGGTCTAAATCGTTGGTACGTACGATCTTTCAAGCCTTAACGCCTTAAACCATTGTATTTATATAAAGAATCAAAATGCATAATCAGGTTCATCATCATTTCACATGTATTTGCCGTATAAATTCATTACACATAAAAAATGGTTTGAACTGACGCCATATCAAACTAAATCTCATCTTATGATTATTGGATCCATGTCAGATTAGCAAAAGGTCTAAGGCTATTGGTCAACCGGGATGAAAATTAATACTAATTTAAGAATTATATATCGTTTCCAAAATGTTCAATACTCCAAATCAATATGCAATATTCAATATTCAAACAAATGATATATGAGTTTCAACTATTTCTCAAGATTTTTAGACAAAAAAATCCCCCCTCCCTCCCCCCTATCACACATTTGCAAAGAAATACTAAATCACAATTTCGTCTTCGCTTTACTTGCTTCTAAAGTTATTGTTGACATTGTTTGTTATTACTGCAAGCTATAAAAAAGACTTTTCAGCTATTAAGTTAATCAAGAATGAATTTATTAATGAATTTTTAGTTGTATACATTGAAAAAGGTATACATTGAAAAAGGTTTGAGTCTCAAAATAAACAATGAATGTATTTTATAAATCTTTTAGAATATGAGTCATCACACGTTGATGTGAGAAACTACTCATTAATTCAAATTTTATATGTTATTTTTAGAATATTTTGTTTTATTTTTATCAAATGATGCATTTCTCCATAAAACATGAGTTCACCAATATTGAATGTGTGGAACTCGAACTTGTGTGCGAGCCCTTGAAGTTTAAGTCGGTATGACCCATGAAGCATTCATGCTTGTACATGGTCGATCCATATACATTGTCTTCATGGTTAGATCGACCATATGCCTATGTATAGTTATATGCATTGTAATAATTAAGTTTCTACCTATTCACAAAACCAAGATAAAAACAGTCATAAATGCACCCAGTATTCGATTTTGACTACCTGATGAAATACTATATTTTAATAAACTACAACTGATGTCACAAATAATAATTATACCTCTAAATCATATATAAAATATTTCAAACATCACAAACATTAAGATTAAATTAATTATTATAAAGAGTAAAAATTGTATAATGAGGTTAATTATAACTCATTTTTATGTTAATGCCCTATAAATTGATCAACACATACAATCCAAAACTGATGAAATGAACATCACATTAAACTCGATATCGTCTCATTATTGTCGGGTCCATTCATGCCTGATTAGCAAGATTTTAACGTTTAACAGTTAACCATGCTAAAATTTTAGAGAACCCGTCACCTATAGTTTGTACAAAATATTATTGTTTCGTATTAGTTCTTAAAATTCATATTAATTTACAGAATTCTACATCGCTTTTGCATATTCAATACTGCAGTTCGATATGCAATATTTCAAGCAATGAAATTTGTGTTGTAATTTTAAGATTACCTGTCATTTTATAGTTTATAAAAATTACAAATCATGTATTAAACTTTGCTTTTCAGAAGATTTAATAGGCTAGCTAACCGTGAAAAGTCCTCTGCTTTTCAAATTTTCGTTTAGTGCATGTTTACAAGTTATGAAGATAAAATAAATTTGTTTAGTGTAATTGGTTGTGATTATTTTTTTTGTTTGAAGAGACCATGGTTCAAATCTTGATATTGATACTCTTTCATATGAAGTAGATAATAATTGTGATGACAAAATTACTCTTTCTACTTTCACTCTCACATCATGAAATTTGAAATCGAAAATCTTAAAACATTGAATATATCTTATAGAAAGAGCTTCTTCAACCAAGTAGGAAATGTATTTTACCTGAAATTATTATATCTTATAGAAAGTGATAATTGTGAAATCAGAACTCAAGTAACATTGATTCAAACATTAAATAATAAATTGTATGTATGGTTCAGTTTAGACAAAATACATATTTGTAGCCAAAACATTGATCTTTGTGACAAATATAATAAAGATCTTCGTCCAAGGTTAATCGCTTCACATATGTAAGTCATTCATTTTTTTCTCTCTTTGTCTCATGGTTTTATCTTTCTAATTAATAACAACATTGACTTTTATTTTCAGGTTGTATCATGAGTAGAACATGCAGAAGATTTTTTTTTATCCTATTGCGCAATACGATGTTTGAAGCCCGATGGATCTCTTGTGTAGTTGCTCCTCTTTATGTTCTTAGGTTTCAACTTCAATGGGGCTTTTATCTTCATAGAAGGTTCATTGAATTGATCTGGTAGGCTATTATTTCCTTCCTAATTTATCTAAGTTGTTTGTGATTGATATATAAATTATAGGAAAGAAATTTGAGCGGTGGTTTGGGTGCTAGATTTGTTTGAAATCAAATAGATGTTTGTGTAGAACAGGGGCAGTTGTACTTTACTATCACCCTATCTACTTTTTTGTTGTTTGTTTGTAGTATTTCTTTTGTTCTTTGGTTAGCTATTGAAATATTAGAATAAGATCATCATTTTCTTTTTTCAAGTAAAATATTTCTACTCAGGTTTTATTTTGTCATATCTAATGTTCTCCGCAATTATATTTTTCTTCATCAATCTCGATTCTTATGGTCCAGCTCACCAATCAAATTTTGATATTGTTTTAGGATTAACTACACACTACTGATTTTGTCGATGTTTTTAGTGTCCATCAATATAATTGCAAGCCATAATGATTGCTAAAGTTAAGTCTCCACGCAACAATACTCGGGAAGGTGGGGGTTTGAACTTGGAGTAGAAGAGTTGGGATTATATTTGGTAAGGGAAGTAGCGGGGGAAGAAATTATGTTTGGATTCGGTAGCAAGTAAAGTTCAACTACATCACGTGAAAGCGGAGTAGAGGGAGTTGGCAATGGTAGTGATCGAATTGAAGAGGGTATCGAAAGACATGGAAGCAAAATTGGAGTAGTTGAAGAGAGAGAAGTGAGAGATGATAATAATATTAATGAAAATGGAGAGGGTATTGAAGGGCATGGAAGTGAACTGGAGCAGGTGAAGGCAGTCAAGGAGGATATGAGCATATTGATGGAATTGGAGATGAGGGTTGGTTTTACCAAATCTTATTACAACTGCCCCTAAGGAAGACGAGTTGGCCAAATACAAGAAAATGATTGAGGAGTTGAAGAGCGAGTTGACAAGAACCCTAATTGGAAGAGAAATTGAGTGCCACCGAGAGAAGGACCATCAAAGTAGCAGAAATAGAATTGCAGGAGAAGGATTAGAAAGTGAATTTTGGGTTGAAACAAATGCCTCTTGAGATTGGAGATAAGGGGATAAAAAGTTGGTTGTACAACGAATAATAGTGGATATTGGTCTTTAGGTTTATTGTTGTTGCAGCTACCACAACCTATGTCTATCTCAAAATGAGGAATCATTGATTGATTTATTAAAATTAAGGTCGATTCTCTATTCAAACTACTGGAACTTGTAGATAAGGAGTGTCTAATTTTGTGTCATATTACTTTGATCGAGTCTATTAGTATATTGGAGGTAACCCTAATTTTGTCATTTGCGCTCAACTTTTGATGGTCCCCTTTGAGTTGAGTTGTTATTATATGGTTGACTTGAATCGACAACTCTCCATTTCTTTTAATTAGTGGCATGGTAGAGCATTGAACCCTTTATGTAGGATTATGAGATTTTAGTTTTAGTTTCCAATTATCGGAAAAATCCCAAAATCCACATGTTTTTAAATACAATTCCAAAATACACACGTTTTATGAAAAATTCCCTAAATACACATGTTTGGGCATCTTGCGGCAGACAAAAGCGGTGAATGCATCACCGCGGTTGACGGCCTCGGTGAATGTCTAACATAACACTGAAACTTCAAACGAACGTAATTTTGCGCTCCGTTATCCAATTGTAGCAAATTTTTTTTGATTTCCCATAACTTTTCAAGATCTTTCAAACTGCAACAAGCATCCATCCTTTGATACCCCGATGAGCAATTTTTCGGTTCTGCTAAACTTTGGAAGACCATAACTTTTTGCTACTCAATCCGAAAGTCACAAAAAAAATTTGATTGCGCATAAAATTTTAAGAACTACAACTTTTACTATGAAAGAATTTTTTAAAGAATAAATATTTTTTGATATACGTGATTTTGGGAATAACTTTGCTTTTACTTTTCACAAATCCACATACATTCCAAAATTATGGTTATGATCAAAGTTGTCGTTCTTCAAAAGTTATGCGAAATAAAAAAAAGTTTCATGACATTTGAGAATTTTTCATAATACGTGTGTTTTTTGGGATTTTCTTTTTTTAAAACATGTGTATTTTTGGATTTTCTCCCCAATTGGGTTGTGTTAGAATTCCAATGGGCTTTTATACTCTATATCTCCTGACAATCAATTAACCAATAGCATTTTAATGGAGGCTTAATTATCATTACGAAATGAGATTAAGTATACATTTTTATATTTTTTATACTTAACTGATGATGGTATTTCTTCAAACATTCATCCTATATATTCATCCCACGAGATTTCATATTATCTGAAAGAATTGCATAACGCATTCCGAAGAGTAGAATACTCATCAGCGGAATTCAGTGGGCGGTGATAGCGGAGCTCCTGCGAAATATTGGCGGGACATGGGGACAAGGAGCTTGGACGAGGAAACTTGTTGCAGCGCTGCAGTGGGATTGCTTTTTAGGGGAGAGCTCTCGTCTCTCGTTTCTCGCTATGGCTGTCTATCACTGGGATAGTGGCGGGATTAGTGATGGCAATGGGACAGGGCGGGGGTACCTCAATTCCCATGCCCGGCCCCACGCTACTGCGGGTTGGGCGGGTAAAACCCGCGCAGATACGGGGCGGGTATACCCATTCTTAATTGTTATTTGAAAAAAATACACGCAAAGTTTACTTTTTACGATAAAATGAAGGGGATATTACTTTACAAATGAAAAATAGTGATAATAAATAATTGAGACGAACAAGTTGAAAGATCGACTAACTAGTTGAAGAAATGTTAAAATAGGAGAAATACGGACAGATAAGATAAAAAATTGAGATAGAATGGGTCAAGAACGGGGCAGGATGAGGCAGAGCGGGTTGAAAGTAGATACCCATGCCCCGCCCCACGCTACTGCGGGTCGGGTAATACCCGCCCCATCGCGGGTCAGGTAATACCTGCGGGGCGGGTCCAAATTGCCATCGCTAGGCGGGATGTAAAATTTGTTTAGTTGTTGGTCTTAGGAAAGACTAGATTATAAATAGAGCCGAAGAGAATTTATTACACGAATGTTGCCTAGCTGAGATGAGAATGTAGTCTACATGTCCATGCATTGTCGCTTGTTTGAATCACAAGTTGCCAATATATACTGAGGGACTTTTTTCCAATTGGCAAGGGGACTGCACGCACCCCAGGTGATCAAGTGGCTCTACCACTGGTTTACATGGCGCGATCGTCCAGAACCCAGCAGCTGAAAAACCCCAAGTTGAAGATGAAGGTTTCGGTATCTTACGATTTGGAAGACCTGCCTGAGACTAAAGAGGAGGAGGAGGAGGAGGAGGAGGAGGAGGAGGAGGGGGGAAGGGTAAGAAGGTGAAGAAGAAGAAGAATAGCAAGAGGAAGTGTTAGAAACGGAACAACAACAAGATGAGGATACCGAATCTGGAGCTGAGTCGCGGACTAGGTCGCTTTCTTTAAGACGTTCGCGGCACTGCCCTCGATGCGCACGGCAGACTATCAACCGGTCGTCTCCAGGATAAAACAGCTCCTCTGTGTACTCGCGGTTTTGTGCGAAAACCGGAGCTCCCTGAACACTCTCTCTATTGTGTTTATGCTCGTTGTGGTGTATTTAGAGGGGCTGGGGAGGCGGCTATTTATAGGAGCCGAACCCCTAGGAATATACCCTCTTGCTTGGGGAATAAGTCGGATTAATTAAGGAAGATAATTACTTCCTTAATTAAAACCGTCGGTTAGGATAAATCCTGCGGAGATTATCCTTCGAATATTCCTTTTCAATCGATTATCCCTTGGAATATTCCTCAGAATAACCGATTAATAATTAATTATTAAATAATTAATTTCGTTCGGAATTTCTCCAAAAAATATGTATATAGTCTCAAGTGATCCATCCATCCAACCGACCGACCGACCGGTCGGTCGGACGGACGGACGGCGCGCGCGCGCGCGTGTGTGTGGTGGTCCGTTAGGTCCTCCCTCTCCCACAAAAGTGGGTCACCCCAAGGGGCATGCCCTTAGGAGAGAGGCTCCTATCTTTATACTCATTTCACCAAGTAAAACTACCAATGTGGTAGATTTTCCACTTGAGACTCTATAGCTTTCAAAGCTATTCATACACATTTCCAACAATCCCCCACTTGAATAGTTTTGAAACTATCTCTGAGCATTAACAGTTCCATAAGATCGGGCATAAGCTAAGGTATCGCGAAGATTTGAACCTTAGCGTAGTGGTTACACTTCCGATTTCATAAGGGTGACTCGTAGTCTTGAACCCTATCTCAGACAGTGTAGCATACCGGATCTTTTCATTGAGTTGTGTTCTCTTCTTAGCCCGTGCGTTTATGGCCATGCACGTTATCCTGGTTTAGTGAACGCTCTAGCAACTTTGTGCCTCTCAAAGTTCCATAGGGAGCGGCCCCACTCCCACATTCACATAGGTGAGTCTATCAGGAGTACCCCCAAAGTAAAGTACTCCACCCCACATAGGGTATAGATCTCATTAAGAGTTATTAACTCAACCTCCATTGCTTTGGGATTCATGCTTCATTATGCATGAACTTTTCGCATACTACTCATGACTTGTTATTACCCATTGAACCCATTTCTTGGGATCTCCAGTCTATTGGGTCGGGTTACCATCACTTGTAGTCCGTGGTTCGGTAGGCATAAGTCCCATACCCTTGGCGGTATTCTGGACTTTCTCTCTAGGTAATCCTTTCGTCAAAGGATCAGCTAGATTCTGTTCGGATCTTATATGATCCACCCTCACTGCTCCTATCGTTAGGAGTTCTCTAACAGTATTGTGCTTACGACGAATCTGTCGTTTCTTTCCGTTATAGAACCGGTTCTCAACTTTAGCGATAGCTGCGGTACTATCACAATGTATCAATACCGGAGGGACCGGGCTTTCCCATAGGGGAATCTCTGACAACAATCCTCTCAACCAACTTGCTTCTTCACTAGCCGTTGCTAGTGCTATCATCTCTGATTCCATAGTTGATTGAGCTAGGATTGTTTGTTTCTTTGACTTCCAAGACACAGCTCCACCAGCGATGTTAAAAACATATCCGCTGGTTGCCTTGGAGTCATCTGATAGGGTATTCCAATCCGCATCACTATACCCTTCTAGTACAGCGGGAAACCTTTGATAGTGTATACCAAGGTTTGCTGTTCTCTTGAGGTATCTCATGACCCTCTCTATAGCATTCCAATGCTCTCTACTAGGACAGCTGTTAAACCTGCCAAGCAATCCCACGACATATGCAATGTCTGGTCGAGTGTAATCTGCAGCATAACGGAGACTGCCAATGATGCTAGCATATTCTGTTTGTCTTACACTGTCTCCAGTGTTCTTGAATAGCTTTACACTAGCATCATACGGAGTACACGCAGGTTTACAGTCGAAATAGTTATACTTCTTCAAGATCTTCTCTATGTAACTAGATTGATCTAGAGAATAACCATTTGCTGTTCTAGTTATCTGGATTCCAAGCATAAACTTTGCTTCTCCCAGATCTTTCACCTCAAAGCTCTCTTTTAACATGGCTTTCGCTTCATTGACCACGTGAATATCTGTACCAAATATCAACATGTCATCTACATACAAACATATGATAGTGCAAGTGTTATTCTCTGACTTGCAGTAAATACACTTGTCACTTTCATTCACCTTAAAGCCATGTGAGAGAACGAGAGTGTCAAACTTCTCATGCCACTGTTTTGGAGCCTGTTTCAAACCATATAATGATTTGTCCAACTTACAGACTTTCGAGGCATGTTCAGGGATAACAAACCCTTCTGGTTGTTCCATATAGATTTCTTCATCTAGATCACCGTTCAAAAAAGCAGTCTTAACATCCATTTGGTGTACCACGAGATTGTTCAAGGCAGCAAGAGCAATCATGACACGAATGGATGTTATTCTAGATACTGGTGAATAGGTGTCGAAGAAATCTATATTCTCTCTCTGCCTGTAGCCCTTGACTACTAGGCGAGCTCGGAACCTTTCGATTGCACCATCAGGTTTCCGTTTCGTTTTTAGAACCCATTTATTACCTAAGACTTTGCAGCCAGGAGGTAAGTCTGTTAGATGCCAAGTCTTATTAGCCTCTAACGAT
This sequence comes from Linum tenue, assembly GCA_946122785.1. Taxonomy (NCBI): domain Eukaryota; kingdom Viridiplantae; phylum Streptophyta; class Magnoliopsida; order Malpighiales; family Linaceae; genus Linum; species Linum tenue. The sequence goes on along the minus strand of CAMGYJ010000011.1, from coordinate 45,684,941 downwards.
TCCATTTCATCTATAACGGCCTCATTCCAAAAGTCTGCATCTATGGAAGTTAATGCTTCCTGCAAACTTTTTGGATCCTCTAGGGTGTATACTGTAGTAAAGTCATCACCAAAATCTTTAGAGATTCTAGCTCTTTTACTTCTTCTGAGTTCATCCTCAGATCCAACACCCCCACTTGTTCCGTTATCTCTAATAGCGGGTAGTACATTACCCCCACTATTTCTCGTTTTAAATGGAAATCGTGTCTCAAAGAAATCAGCATCAATGGATTCTATTACTGTACGAGCATTCAAATCATAGAATCTATATGTCTTACTATTGGCCGCATAGCCAACGAAGACACATTCATATGCTCGACTAGCCAACTTAACCCTCTTAGGATCAGGAATTCTTACGTAGGCCAAATAGCCCCACGTTCTTAAATAGGACAGATTAGGTGGCTTATTCTTCAAGATCTCATAGGGTGATTCTTTTCTATTTGTTTTTGGAAGACGATTTAGCACATAGCAAACCGTCAACAAAATATCACCCCACCAAGAAGAAGCAGCTCCAGAATTGAGCATAATAGCCACAACTAATTCTGTAAATGTCCTATTTTTCCGCTCAGCTTTACCATTCATTTCTGGTGAATATGGTGCCGTGGTTTCATGAATGATACCATGTGAGCTATAGAATTCCTTGAAGGGATTAGAGTCATACTCTGATCCTCTATCGCTCCTAAGTCTTTTTATCTTTCGATTGCACTGATTTTCGAATTCAACCACAAATACCTTGAACATGTCAAGGGCTTCACTTTTGTTTTTCATCAAATAAACAAAGCAATAATCAAAGCAATCATCTATGAAAGTGATAAAGTATCTCTTGCCAGACCTAGTTAACGTCCCATCTAGTTCACAAATATCAGAATGAATCAGATCTAAGGGTTCTGATTCTCTACTCACAGATTTATGGGGCGTTTTCGTTATTTTAGCTTGGCTACAGAAATCACATTTATCAAATTCATTCATTGAGAGTTTAGGGATATGTCCTAGCTTGCTTAAATTCTTCACAATTCGTGTGTTCACATGACAAAGACGAGCATGCCAAACATTCAAATCACACACCATGTAAACTGAAGAATTCATCTTATTAATTTCGACATTCAACTTAAACATCCCATTACATGCATATCCCTTTCCCACAAAACTCCCATTCTTAGTAAGAGTATACAAGTCTGCCCCAATAGATTGATTAAACCCAGCCTTATTAAGAAGATATCCCGAAACAAGATTCTTCCTTATCTCTGGAGTGTGCAACACATCCTTAAGCACCATCTTCTTCCCAGAGGTGAAGTTCAGCTCCACTTCACCAGAACCAGCAACCATAGTGGTGTGAGTAGTCCCCAACAGCACTTTCTTGTCAGCAGGTGCTTCTTCATATGTTTTAAACATAGCACGATTGTTGCATACATGCTTCGATGCACCTGTATCCAGCCACCATCCTTCTGAGTCACCAGTGAGGTTAACTTCAGCGATCATCTCTGTGATCATGGCTACCAAATCCTCTTCTGTCAAGTTAACCCTGGCCGCAGCGGCGGGGTTATGCTTGTTCCTGCACTTTTTTGCCATATGACCCGGTTTTCCGCAGTTAAAGTAGATAAACGGTGGGTCATTCTTAGAGGTTTGGGCCATGACCCTTTGGTTACCTCGAGAGGCACCATTCTGGTGGGGGCGGACCTGCTGGTTCTTACCCTTAAACCCTTTCTGGTTAGGTTTAAGAGCTCTAGGGGTGGGTCGTTTAGCAGAGACGACCATCACCTCTTCTTTCATATCCTGCTTGCGGGACTCTTCCTCAATCCTTAAGCGAGTAATCAAACTTTCTAGTGAAAATTCTTTGGTTTTATGTCTAAGCATATTCTTAAAATCTTTCCACGAAGGGGGCAGCTTATCAATAATGCAAGCAACTTGAAATTGATCGTCCAGAGGCATACCTTCAGAGACGATCTCGTGAGCTATTTTCTGAAGTTCGTGGGACTGAACTTCGACAGACTTGTCATCCACCATCTGGTAGCGCAGGTAGCGGCTGACAGCATACTTCTTAGCTCCAGCCTCCTCCGTGTCGTACTTCTTTTGGAGCGCATCCCAGACCATCATTGCGGTGTTCTTGCTGTCCGCATAGTAGTCGTAGAGGTCGTCTGCCAGGCCGTTGAGGATGTAGCCCTTGCATAGGAAGTCATGCTCCTTTTCCTTAGCAGAAGCAGTCCTCTCCTCATCGGTCGCTTCTTCCGGCAGCTCGACGGGCACGCTAGTGAGGCAGTGTGCCAACTTCTTGGTCGTCAGGTAAAACTCCATCTTTTGTTTCCAGCGACGAAAGTTGACTCCAACGAAGCGAAACGGTCGATTGATATCGACAGCACCAGATCCGGCCATGTTGTTCTGTTCAGTCGACATAGCAGCAGCCGAACGTCTTAAAATTGTTAGAAACGGAACAACAACAAGATGAGGATACCGAATCTGGAGCTGAGTCGCGGACTAGGTCGCTTTCTTTAAGACGTTCGCGGCACTGCCCTCGATGCGCACGGCAGACTATCAACCGGTCGTCTCCAGGATAAAACAGCTCCTCTGTGTACTCGCGGTTTTGTGCGAAAACCGGACCTCTCTGAACACTCTCTCTATTGTGTTTATGCTCGTTGTGGTGTATTTAGAGGGGCTGGGGAGGCGGCTAATTATAGGAGCCGAACCCCTAGGAATATACCCTCTTGCTTGGGGAATAAGTCGGATTAATTAAGGAAGATAATTACTTCCTTAATTAAAACCGTCGGTTAGGATAAATCCTGCGGAGATTATCCTTCGAATATTCCTTTTCAATCGAATAACCGATTAATAATTAATTATCAAGTGATCCATCCATCCATCCATCCATCCGACCGGTCGGTCGGACGGACGGCGCGCGCGTGTGTGTGGTGGTCCGTTAGGTCCTCCCTCTCCCATAAAAGTGGGTCACCCCAAGGGGCATGCCCTTAGGAGAGAGGCTCCTATCTTTATACTCATTTCACCAAGTAAAACTACCAATGTGGTAGATTTTCCACTTGAGACTCTATAGCTTTCAAAGCTATTCATACACATTTCCAACAGGAAGCATTGGTCGGATTCTGATTCGGGCAGTGTAAGTGAGGCTTCTGTTTCCGAGAGTGATAGTGAGTCTTCGTCGGTTATTGGGTGAGAGTGTTCGTCTGCTGAGAGTAGTTCGAAGGATTACCGTTCATCCTCGGATTCTTAAGAAGAGAAGGGGCAGAGGAGGAAGAAGAAGCAAAAGATGAGATTGAGGCGGAGGAGGTACAACTCGTCCTCGGAGTCTTCTGATTCCTGCTCGGGTTCAGAGTCGGAATCTGAGGAGGATAGGAGAAGCAAACGAAAGAAGAAATCCAGCAGAAAGCGTTGAAAGCCAAAATGTGCAAGTGCCTTTGGAATAAGTTTGTAGACTAGACTAGCCTTCTCTTCCTCCCAATGTTAACCTTTCGGTATTCTGTATGATACCAAATTAGTTGTTTGAGCTTGCGAGTCTGGTATTGTTGTTCTCTTGCTCGGCCAGTGTTCTTGAATTTGAATGTGCCAGTCAGTTTGGTGAATGCTTATGAGCTTCTTGCATTTGACGTCGTTATTTTGAAGAAATTTGAGTGCATAAAGTAATATCCATGCTTTGAATTCACTTGCAAGTGATGTCATTATTAACAAGCACATTTCTTATTAGTTCGAGGTGAAATCCTCTTGAATGTGTGCGACTCGATTGAAGTAGAGATTTATAGTGAGACCATGTACAAAATTTTCCAGTTTTTGCTTTTGGGATCGTTGTAGAGAGTAGATATTGACGGGATAATAAGGGACCTTCGTATTTCATAGTCCGAGCAATCATAAAGTTATGATGATGTTAATCAGCAAATGCAGTTTGCCGCGTGTAGTGGGGTTTGGGCTTTTACTAATGTTTATTCTGATGAATTGGGCCTGGGCCTAATATTAGAAAATCCAGCGATAGTAAAGAAACTTCTGGATGCTGTAGCTTAGTCACTAGTGAGTAGTGACTAAGGGTGGGCATCGGTCGATCCAATCCAAGACCGAACCAAAATATCTTCGGACCAGACCAAAATATCTTCTAAATCAAGGATCAAAATCGAATCGTTATTTCTTTGATTCGATCTGGATCAAACCATATATTGTTTGATTCGGTCTGGACCATCCCATTAGACCAACTAATCCTACCATTCGAATAAGATTATTCTTAAAGGACAACACAAGAATTAAAATAAAAGTAACTAAACAAAAAGGAAGTAATCAAATTATCCCAATTTAAATACTCCACAATTAATGAAAAAACATATGAATGATAGAAGGATTATTATCATCTAGTCATATTCATACATACCCAGTTGACCATAGGTGAAGTAAGCAGCTCTCACTTAGACTTGATCGAAGCAACGCCAATCAGAACACCGATTTGAGGGTAGGACTAGAAGAGCGGCGTGAGTCTAAGTCAGGGAAAAGTAAATCATATTTATAAGTAGTTAAGTGTCGTGTAGGGTACTAGGGTTTTCAACTCCAAATTGACTTGCCTTGTAGGAGCATAATATAATAAACAATTAGTTTAGTTACGGTCCGGTCCTTAGTTTGATTTTACGATTTTGGTCCAGACCGTACCAAAACAAAAAACTCTCCAAATTTAGAAACCCAAATCGAATAGAAAGATGAACAGATCGATCCGATTCTATGTGAGAGTCGATTCGGTATAATTCTGACTGATGCGAACCAAATCGTTGCCCACCCTAGTAGTACGTAGTACTCTCACCACTGTACGTGGGCACCGGGCCGTGCCGCCCACGGGCTAGCACGACACGGCACGGTTAGAGCACGACACGAGCACGAGCACGAAATAAATGGGCCAGCCCGGCACGAGCACGAATAATTTATGGGTCGTGCCGGGCCTAAACTTCATGAGCACGGGCACGGCACGATATATAAGTGGGTCGTGTCGGGCCTAATATTTTCTAAACTTTATTGAGTATAAGAACGGACATGACACGAAAATAATATTTATTTGATAGAAAATAAATGTAAAAAGAATTATAGGTTCAAATATTACAAAACACAAGTAGAAAAATAATTATTTGTTATTGTTAGAAGTGTCATAAAGATATATACGTAATTACTAACATAAGTAAAAATGAACAAAGAATTAAACAAAGCCAAATCACACTCGCTATACTTCCAATTTTCTCGGGTCAGATCCAGTCCTTAAGCCTATAAGCTTAAGGAGTTTCTTAAAGCTTTCTTATTGGCTGGTTTGAATCTAGAGAGTTAATAGGGAGTTAGCTGTTAACAGGTAGTTAAGGATAGAATTGGTATTGTATAACCATCATTAATATAATGAATATTTAAATAAAAAAGTGGAAAAAGGTAATAATAAAAAAACCTAAGACTATTCTCTCCGTCATTTTTCTTGAGTCCACCCATCCGTCGCCGACAACCATTTCACCATCTTGCAACCAACCTCCCATTGGCACCCGCGTTCGGTCCCCCGATCGGCGATCGTGCCAACGCCTGCTAGTACTTTTATCGGCAAAGGCAGCAGTGTCACCACCATCTCGCCGCCATCCCGACGCCATATTAGCACCATTGATCCTGCCATATCAGCGGCGGTGTAGCCTTTCCCCGACGACGCCTACAAGTGAGGAGGTATCGGTCGGATGGAGGCTTGTGGCTGGCGGCGTTCCCTTTAATCTCCACAGTTTGTGATACAAAACATCTTTGTTGTAGGTATATGTTGTTGCTTCGTTTTGCATGGTTGACGTTGAAAGAGGACTAGTTTTTGTTAATAATGCGGTACTTAACAACACATTTTTATTACTAATGGCGAGTTTCATAAAGTTGATTCCCTTCCATAACATTATTAACAAGTCTATGTTTGAACGTTAATTATAGTATATTATAATATTAATAAGAAACAAAAAAACGTTAATGGCCTAAACTCTTATGATCGTTGAACTTCATTAATGATATGTTGCATAGGTTAATAATCATATATTATATTTAATAGGAGGCTAAAAAAACATTAATATTATAAACTCTTATGGTTGAAAAAACGTTAACAGTATAAGATCTTACGTTGGGAAAAAAACGAGTTTTTGTTAATAAAGCGGCCCTTAAGGACCCCTTTCTATTGTTAATGATGAGTTGCATTAAGTTGATTCTCTTCAATAATATTATTAATAGGTTTATGATTGAACGTTAATAATAGTATATTAGAATATTAACAGGCTTAAAAAAATGTTAATACTCTGAACTTTGATGTTCGTTCAACTTAGTTGATAATTATGTTACATAAGTTAATAATAGTATAGTATTAATAGGAGGCATAAAAATGTTGACATTTTCGTCATCAACGCTTATGATATAAAAAATTAACAATTTCATCATCAACCCATCACTATTAACAATTTCAGTACACTTATCAATTCTTTACAATCACATTATTAATAATTTTGGATAAATTATTGCCGATTTATATTTCCATCATCAACGCTTATGAATAAATTATTAAAGATACCACATCATTATTAATGATTTAAGTATCATTATCATTGATTTAGAGCATATTTATTAACGATTCACATTTCCACATCATGTTCATAGCTAGTCAATCATGACCTCGTACAATGAATTCTAATGACATTATTAACATTTTGCGAGAAATTGATATCACTTTACATTATTGTTCTCTGGTGTCTAGGTAGAACAATCTCCAACAGTCCAACTCACTCTAGCTATCTTTATTATTCTCATATGCTCTTAGCTTCTGGATTGTACTCTGGTGACTAGGTGGAGGTGAAACAATCTTAGGTGACGTGTCCTTAGTTCTCGATATTCCTGCAACCTTTAAAAAAGTAGAATCACAACAAAAAGATGTTGACAACCATATCATAAACCATTAATAACATATGGGTTATAGATATAATATGCCCCTCAACTATGACGTTTTATCAAACATGCCCCTCTACTATTTTTTACATCAAATATGCCCCTGTACTTTGAAAAAATTATCAAACATGCCCTTCTGTTGAAATTTCCATTGAAAAAATCGTCAATCATGGTTGAATTGAGATTTAGACGACCCGACATCAGCAAATGGGAGGGAAAATGTCAGTTTTGTCCCCTGTTTTATTTCCCTGGGTCTTTTCAAAGTGAAATTATTTGAATGATTTGATTATACAAAAGAACCAAAAAAATTCTAAAGTGAATTTATTAGGGATATTTTAGTCATTTGTGTCATCCAAACTAAAGTTCGGCCTTGGCTAACGGTTTTTGGATGAAAATTTTAACAAAAGGGCATGTTTGATCATTTTTACAAAGTACAGGGGCATGTTTGATGTAAAAAATAGTTGAGGGGCATGTTTGATAAAACGTCATAGTAGAGGGGCATATTATACCTATAACCCATAACATATATGTGTTCTGTTGAACATGCATTCAAAATAATTGATATTGATTAAACCTATTGATGATTAACCATAGAACATATCAATAATAACCACCTTATAAAACATTGATAACGTTGATAATTCCATTGAACAAAGTTACAAACATAACCTAAAATTGTTAATAACGAAATGATTTGTTTATAATTGTTGTCTAGTGGTCGGGTAAAAACATTGACAATAGAGCTTTACAAGATTACAAAGCGTTAATATGTAAATTGAGAATAAACTTTATTAGTAAAAATCCTAATACAAAAGATTACCCATGCAACGACGCAAAACCCTACCCATGCAACAAAATTAAAAGTGCAGTCCAATAACATTCATAATTGGAAAACTCTTGCGGGAGCAGACAGTGGAACGGAAGCTAGGCTTCAGATTTGGTGGAGAACGTTGCGGGAGTAGACGGCGGAACGGAAGCTGGGCTTTGGATTTGGTGGAGAATGACGGCGGAGAACGTTTGCGGGTGCAGAAGGGCCGGCCGGAGAAGGAAGCGGAAGGGACGACCATTGTTTTGAGAGAGTGTTGACAAAGAAACGGTTCGGCTGATAGGGAGGAATAAAAAGACTTTGTCCGTTTATACATCACTAGGGTTACGTTTTTAATTTAATTATAATTCCCTACATATCCCTAACAACTAATTAACTAATAACTCCTCACTAACTACCTAAAATAGAATCAGCCAATCACATCCCTTTAAGATCCTCTTTAAAAAAGAAGGTTTAAGGACCTGAACTTAGGCCCAATTTTCTTTCCCCCCGATTTGTTACTTTTCTCAAACATTAGTTGTTAATACTATCTTCCTCCGTCCAATTTTCACCTTCTTTTTCATTCTCTCTTTTGTTTTCGTCCTTTTCATTAAACACGAATACGAGCATGACACGAGCACGAATAGGCACGACACGATTCGAACCGTGTAGCAAAGTTAACAAATGGGCTTGCCAAGCACGGCACGAAATAAATAGGCCCGAAGCATGCCCGTGCCGTGCCGGCCCAAGCACGGCCCAGCGCCCATGTACACTCACCACATTATTCCCACTCACCCACTCGAGTCGACGGAGGTGAAAGTACCGAAGTTCCTCTCCCGTCCCGCCAACACGCTCGATTCTCTGCAGTCGCCTCTCTTCGTCTCTCTGCAACTTTCAGAAGTTCCGCAAAGATGAGTACCATGAAATTCTGCCGCGAATGGTAAGCTCTCTTCTCGCTTCTTCCTTTCGCTTCTTTCTCTTCTGCGCTTCTTCATTCTCGGTAGCAGAAACCGTTGTCAAGTTTTTCTACTTCTCTGGAATTTCTTTGATGCAGCAACAACATTCTTTACCCTAAGGAGGACAGGGATCAGAAGTTGCTCCTCTACGCTTGTCGGAACTGCGACCACCAGGTACCGTCTCCCGATTCTCCCGATTCTCCCTTTCGTCTCTCGTTTACGCGTCCATTTCTGTTCTTCCCGTCCTGTATGAAATGCTAGGGTTTTGGACAGTTCGATCGAGAGGTAAATGCGTTGCTGGAGAGGTGTTTCAGATGTGATAATGCATGTGAGGTTGAAAAAGCAGAGCGCACATTGAATGTGTGCTGCGTTAGAGTGTTGTAGGATTTACTCCTACATTTTGTTCTAGGTTGAACGGGAAAGAAGAGATGCGCGGTTGTACTTCTATCTTTGCTTTTGTTGCATTCCTAGCTGTTCTAAGTGGGTAGTTCGTAATTTAAGGATTTTCTTTCCTTTCATAGAAACGGTATTTTATATATTAGATTTAGGCTCTAGAACCCTAATGGCATGACCTATCTATTTAGAGGTATGATCTGTCTGTGCTCTGTTACATAGTGAACAAGATTTGATGTAAATGGATTTGAGCTTTGATTACCAAAGGCACAACAGAAGCTGGCGTTATGCTTTGTGAAAATGGAGTAGAAGACTCTCATTATTCATTAATTGTTTTCTAGTCCGAATGCAGAAGAGTTGCGTGGTTTCATCTTGATTTTGTTTTTTCTTTCTCGGGCTGACTTCTCTTGTTAATGCTTCATCATCTGATATTCCTGATGGCCCTTGTCGTGACTGGTTGCTCATTTGGTATTTGAGCAAGAAGTTCGCTGTCAGTTTACCTTTTGGTTTTAGTTTTTCCATGGACATCTCTCTTACATACAGTCATATGGTACAAGGTATAACAATTTAGTCATTACTGCATGGGACCAAAGAATGCTTCATTGGCATATTTGGTAGTTTCTTGTTTATCCCTTTATAATTGTGTTAGCAGTTTTGTTTTTGTTGCAATCTCCCAATGTATTAGAAATTTAGATGTGTTACTCAGATATGTGTTATACTTTGAACATATTGCAGGAAGTTGCAGAAAACTACTGTGTTTATAGAAATGAGGTGCATCACTCTGCAGCAGAACGCACCCAGGTATTGCAAGATGTAGCAGCAGATCCTACTCTCCCTCGCACTAAAGATGTTCAATGTGCTGAGTGTAAGCATCACGAAGCTGTGTTTTTCCAGGTTAGTTTTCGATCCTGACTATGGTTCCATGAATTTTTACAGAAATCATAACAATGTAGTTGCTCTCCTGTAGTTTCCTTTTCTGTATCATTTTTCCTCCGGATGTAGACTAAATATTAGCTGATTGGTGTGCTTATAAGTGTTTCAAGTCTTTACATGTCTGCGTAGGAATTAACGAGCTATTAAAACTTGTGGTTACGTTCTAGATGTCTGTATTTGTGCATCTTGCATTCCATATGGAAAATTATGCTTCATGAACACCATATTCTCTTCATTGTGAGGGATCACGCAACTGGGCTGAAATATTGCGTACCAACTATAGCACATTAGACGAGTCGGCCATGTGTTATCCATCCTAGTGATGAATATATTTCGAAATGAAAAAGGAGTTGAGAGGAATATCGGGCTTGCCTGTTTTCTATCAGGAGTTTAATATTCATTATGTTCTGCTTTACCAAAATTTGATCACATTAGCTGCATCCTTTTGCACCTACTTTCTCTATCTATTCCATTCAACTTTTTCTGAATAATTTTTAAATGGAATGACATTGCTGCCATCAGTTTTCAAGGTTGTGTCACACATTTTGACAGGTTATCTAAGTTGTATCTAGTTACAGTGACATGTTGCCTAGTAGGCCGCACATATGCTTATTTCAGATTCCTTTTTTTGTTTCCTTTTGTTTTGATTGTGGTCTAAAAGTATAGCTAGGAGGTGTTGTAAGTCTTTGCTGTCTGAGTGGGTACTTTGAGTACCTCTTAGCCACTTACAGGCCATAAGTAAGAGGATATATTTCATGAACAGCATACTTTCAGTGGCTAGATCTGGAAATATAATAGTTAGGCTGAAATCATGCCCACTGGTATACCACATCCAGAGATGTCAGGCTTCAGCTGAAAACATGCATGAAACTTAGAAGGGTTTGTCACAGTTGTGCATCTGTTTCGTCTACACGAGCAAAGATGCTCCAATTCCAGATACTAGTTTTATCTTCTTTGGTCCTATTTCAGTTGCTTGAACTCCATACCCTGCATCCTATTTTTGGATGCACTCCTGGCGACTAGTTATTATGAATGGACTGCACAAAAGGAGCTCTGAGCCTGCATCCTATCTTATGCTTGTCTGTTAATTGTTATACTTTTATTTTATTTCTACACCCTCTTTGTAGGGTTCACTTGCTGCAGAGGTTTACCTTTTTTGCACATGGACACGCAAATGGGTGTCTTAAAGGATCTTCCACAAAGTTTGTGATGTTGTACAAAACATATAGATGTGAATTTACACTGCTAAAAATATCTGAATGCAGGCAACGGCCAGAGGAGAGGAAGGCATGACGTTGTTCTTCGTCTGTTGCAACCCAAATTGTGGGCATCGCTGGAGAGATTGAGGCGCTGGAAAGGATTGCGGTGTATGTTTTCCAATGTCAGGGTTGCTGTGGAGTTCAAAGAGTTTCTTGCTGCGGTGGAATGTATTCTAGTGTAGCCTTTTGTGGGTCGGATTTGGGCTTGACACGGCCTTTCAGAAGCCAATTAATGCTTTTTAGGGTGTATTTACTGCCCATCGTGGTGCATATGTGATGCCTATCATTTACAAGAAGTAGGCTTTGAGTAGCAAAATAATGCTTTGCTGCCCTCTTAAGCACCTTCAGTGGTCCAAGTATGGGCTTAAAATCCCCATAATCCCCCTTTTGCTGCCATCCATTACATTTCGTGGAACTTAGAGGTTGTTAAAAATGAAGGATTTGTGTAGAAGGATTTGTGTAGAAGGATTATGTTGGATTATGCTATGTTGAATTTGTGTTGAGTTTTAAAAATTGAATATTTGCTTGTCGGATTTCAAAATGGACTTTACTATCTTGGATTTATGGATTAAATTATGAGTTTACCTTCTTGCCCAAGTATTTTTTTGTTAATAATACTTTAGTCATTCATAATTAGTGGGGTCTGGGGTTTACGAATTTGGGCAACTCTCAAAATCTTAACTAATGGGATGAGATTTTATAATTCGTGAGGTCCCATATTTTGAGCCACAAAAATCCCACATTTATGGGCCCCACGGATATAGTTCAACCTCAACAAACATGTATTTGGTCATCTCATCAAAATCCTACAAGCAAAAGACCCCTTACAGAGCACGTGAACAAGTACATTCAAAAGGACAAACGCCTTTTGGTGATTCGAGCGGGCTTAAATAAAGCATAATATTGCACATCGAGCAACAATAATAACCTGGCTTAGAATACAACGGGACCATTAAATACACCCATTTGAGAATTGCCTATTAGGCGTCAAAGTAAGACCGACATTTGCCTTTCACGAAATCTGGGCACATGAGTGACACCGAGTCCGAGTTCTTATATATGGCCATTGTTTCCTTTTCAACTTGCAACTTCCGCAACAAGTAGTTAGTTGGCATCTTGTGAAGTGTTGAAATCAGCAAATAAATGAATCTGTTAGCACCTGTACTTACCTGTGGTGTGGTGCATCTGATGGCAAGAGAGCAGTTCCCGGCTCAAATCTTGCGCTTTTTATGATCTTCCATCGAAGAACTTTCCACCTAATACAAAGTCACCTGGCTTCCATCAACCTAAGGCATCTACCTCCGAATTCCTCAAGAGCTAAAGGAGCACAATAACTAATCCCAAAACTGAATCAAAGAGCCCCAGTAAAACAAATCATAAATTATAATTAGAAACAAAAAAAAAAAAAAAAAAATTATCTACAGAAGTGAAAGAAAGGAAGCACCTAGCGCCGGTTCTACTCTCCTGTATCTACCCTAATGCCTTCCTTAGCCGGTCTGAAAGACGATTCATTTTTTTGGAGTACTCTGGATTCTTTCCAATGTATAATTTGGCATTTGATAACATGACTTCAATGTCATGCTGAAATGCCTCCAAACTTCGGTAATAGTTGTTTTCCAACCTTGCCTTGATTAAATCGAGAGAAATGGGAACTGGAAACCTGAGGAAATGATTTTGCAGTTTGGTTACACAATAATAATTCAAGCAGTAGAAACCAATCTAACTGATAATGATCTTAGATTTAGATTCACCCCTGTTAGTGCCAGAAGAACATAAATGTAAGAGGATGGTGGGGGGAAAAACTTACCTGTTTATGAAGTTGGATTTCTGCGCTATCTCACTTAACTTTCGAACACCGTATTGATCCTGAAACATTTATAAAGCAATAAGAAACCGACATTACCCAGAAAGAATTTGATCAAGCTCTCTTACTCTTCTAGCATGGCTGTTACCTTTGCTTTATTCCCTGGTCGCTCCAATTCTTCCAAGGCAGACAGCAGGCCAACTGTCGTCTCATCATCAATATGGGGCTGCTCCCATTGAATATCATCTCCTTTACTTTCTGAAAGCTCCCAGGGACTGTGGAGATGGTTCCCATGAGGGTCGTCCTTGTACCTTATGGTATATCTCTCCCATGGGCTGTCGGGAAATTCAGATGATTTCGGCTGTACACCAAGGATCCGGCCATCCCACCATTGGCCTTGTACTTCATTGTCATTCCACCATACCTTACACCTATCTCTTTTCGTCCAATTCCTCTGCAAAGAAGCCTCATATCTACTTCTTTCGACAAGGAAATCAGGGAAGGCTGTAAGTTCAGGGAGAGTCAATCTGAATGTTTTGTTATAGACATCAGATGTTGGATCTACAAATCTAAGCATCAGTTTACAGCAACTATCCCCAGAACCAGGTAGCGTGGCGTAATCCAGGCTTTCAACTCTGCAAAACTCAACTGCCTTAATAAATCCCCCTTTCACATTCTTCCATGGCCCAACTTCTTTTGTGCGAGAACCTTCCATGTACTCCTGATGGCCCTACAAAACAGAAGCTTACGAGAATATTAATATTAAAGTACTGTAATGTTCGATCTAAATGGTAAATGGTCTATTGAATAAGTTGCCAGCGGAAGCAAATTGTAGGAGTTGAAGTGTTTGTGAAATGTTGTTAATATAAACGAACAATTCTGACGATGAATAAGCGATCCCTCCTATTTGTTGATTTTTTAGGTACAAGACATCATTAAATATATGATAGTCGTGTCATGTCTAAAATAGCCCACGTTCTTTAGGAGGTTTAAAAAAGACAAAATGGTGAAAACGAAGAAATTAAAGGGATAATTTGATTGAGAAGTTGATTATTAGACAAACTGGATGAACCAACAAGTGTCGAATTGAATCTAATGGAGCCACAGAATAGTTCACCGGGATGATGAAGCACAATGTCACCAGGTCCAATGACAATTGACAAGCTCTAGAAACCGAGCCCCTCTTTTTAACTTAATCGGTAGTTTTTAGTGATCATACTACTGCTATATTCCATCTCAGTGCTCATTTTCATGAATGGACTCACTAGGATATATAACTTTGCTAAAGGAATAAATCTAAGGTACTGACTACTGATAAATGAAAAAATACGTACCTGTCTCAAATATGCTATTTCATCACCTAGTTGAGGGATATAGCGAGATCCTTCCTCGTGCTTTGGCAGCACTAACCAAGATACTGGCTCAGCTGATTGCTGAACTGTCTCATGAAAACTGTAATTGGTTCTCCTATTCCTAGCAGATCTAACTCTGACGGTTGACCTGGCGCTAGAACCCCATTCTTGAGATGCCATTTGCCGCCTGTCAATAGGATCATTGGAGGAATCTCTATATGCATTCTCCAACTCATGCTCATCACTCTGCAAAATCTTGGGGTCTTCTTTCGCAATTTTTACTCCCATGGATCGTGTCCTACGGACTCCGTTGGTAAGCATATCCGTTCTACTACCGCTGACATCATCACTGGGGTTTGATGTACTCTCTTTCATGCCACTGTCACATTCCGAGTTAGCTCTATTCCTAACTGACTTTGATCTTCTATAAACGGCAGCATACATCCTTTTAGGGCGTGAATCAGCACCTGCTGATGAATCATCCAGTGTTGGTGCAGAATTCTCGTCAGCATGATCACCTGACCCCTGGACTGCAACACCGTCATAATATTCTGAACTCGTTCTACCATTGGCTTCTACCAGGTCTGGGTCCTGCTTTATCTCCGCAGGCCTTCCAGGTGACGCCATCGTCAAAGGTTTCAACTTTATTCGTAACCTTGTTGGGGCAGGCAGACTGCTCTCTTTGAGTTCCAGCAGATTATCATTTTCGAAGTGAGCAACACCTGGCACTTCATCATTGTTTCCATTCGTGACGACGATTGGCTGGTCCTTGTTGAGCCCATTATTTGATACATCGGATGAATCAAATTCAATGTTTTGACCACCCACTGGTGACAAGTCATCAGTCTTATCTTCATGGTTCTCAGGAGTGCTCAGGTACCCATTAACAGTACTGGTGTCTTTTTCTTTGATATTGGGTAAACGCAATATGCATTTGGTAGGTGGAGGTAATGATGAGGTTTCACCCAATCTTTGACGCTTGGACGAACGAACCTTGGCACCTCCCCACCTGATATCCCCATTCTTAAGATTTTCAGCCTGGGCACAGTCATGATAGTTTGTCTGTTCTTCATCAGAAGAGTACCCTGGAACTAGAGAGCTTACACGAGTGTTGTTGACCTCCATGGCTATCTCTGGGGCATAAGATGTTGATCCGACATAATCACCATTCTGTGGCATCACCGTAATCTTACTAGAATCACGGACTGGAAATTTAAGAACCAATTTCTTCCTGATTGCAATATTTGGATGAGATTCGTGAACCTTAGGAGGTCTATCTTCAGACACAGCCAAAGCCTTCCCTTTTAAGTACCTCATGCGATCGCTCCTCAATGACATTTCTGATTCATCACTCTCCATGTCGGAATGCTCAGTTGACTCACCATCCGATGCATCGCCAGTAGATAAATATTCTTCATCTTCGTCGGCATCTTCAGCTGTTACCTTGATTAACAAGTCACGAGCCTGCTGAGCGGCAGCTCTTTGCTTTCTTTGAGGTCTCATCAATGCATTAGATTTGGAGGACTTTTTCTTCTTAGTTTTGCGGACAATGTGTGGTTTCCTACTACTACGGCTGATTCTCAATGTATTTACATCACAAGCATCCAAATTCCTCCTCTTGATACGTCTTCCAGAAGAAGTCGTCACCTCAATCTGCAGTGAAGTAAACAGGACAAGGTTTTTCGCGTCAAACATGCAACAGAAAAGATAGGGGGTGGTTAACTGGTCCAAAACAGTTAACCAAACTGAAAAATTGATAACCAACGCCTACCAAGGATGAGCTAATTTCAAACAGAAACAAAGCTTTTAACTAAGAGGCCAAAACCAATACTCCAGACAGTGTTCATAAAAGAAAACTCCATACGGATAGCAGAATAACTTATACAAACTTGATGGATATAACATCTTCTTTGAATGTATTTTACTGAATTTAATTTTCCTCAATTTTTGCTAGTGATTTATTTCAATAACTTTTTGTTGCTTTTTGGTTTTACGTTATATTATTGTTTCGTTGTATTATGGTTTTGGATTCTGGTTAAAAAGAAAAACAAAACTGGTTAGCAACCCCTAAAAATAGATGGCAAAACACAACAGCTCGAAGATACGTACTTCAGCCCGGTGTTTTTTCTTCTTGGACTGACGGAAATCATCTCTGCACTCATCCATACTGTCATCTGAACTACATTCTGGATCTCCATAGGAGAAAGAATTCAAACTCCCCTGCTCGCCTCCAGAAGAATATTCATCAGGGACATTGTACTCAGAATCAGCATCGTCGCTCTGCATTTGGTGTACTGATTCCCAATCGATAACATCAACAAATTCAGGAAGTGGCTCCATGGGCAGATCCAAGTCAGCCAAGGGTAATATATGGTAATCTGGGTCGAGACTGAAGTCTGGCCCAATGGCAAATTTCACAAGTGATGGTTTCCACTCCAAGCCCAGAGCTCCTAATCGCCTCTTTTGGTAAATGCTCTGGTACGGTTCTTCATAAGGGATCATGCCTAGCAGTTGCAAAACAAGATAGATACGAAATCAATCTTTTTGGATAAAAGTTGAGATATACTGTGGCCAAATTCAAAGTAGTATACCTGAGTCGCACAGAAGATCCTGCATATTTCGCCTGTATGGTACCAACTGAGTTTCCTGAACAATGGCATTTATAAATTAGAATTAGGCCAAAGCAGAGGATCACAATACACAAATTTACAAAGGGCTCTAGAATAAAACCAATCAGTTGAATGTAAAAAGACCAGCCACTATTGACCCCATGATCAAAGTTTTCAGTAATTGAAGTTGATATCAAATCTCACTGTAGAGAACATGAAAATACTAAACTCCAAGTGATCATTGTAACGGTGTCACAAACTGCCACATGTGTGAATATGCTAATGAAGAGGTACCAGCATACCTGATCAACCACATTTCCGTAAGTATCTTGAATCAGGGGCCGATAATC
This sequence comes from Linum tenue, assembly GCA_946122785.1. NCBI lineage: Eukaryota > Viridiplantae > Streptophyta > Magnoliopsida > Malpighiales > Linaceae > Linum > Linum tenue. Next base: position 45,667,533 of record CAMGYJ010000011.1, on the reverse strand, counting down.
ACCAAGGAAGAACTGCAAGCAAAATATTTTTATATAAAATAGCATAAAAGATTTAAATACATATCCAACAGCAAACAAAATATCATCTATAGCATTTGGTACCTGGTCATACTTGGAATCCTTTTGGGACTCGCCTTGACCCGTGTTTAGTATATACAATTGACCAACATCATCCGAAAGTATAATGCAAGTTCCATCCCTATCATCAAAGAGAATATCCCATAGTGACAAAAATACAGGGGAATCAAGCAAATACTGGCAAGAGTAAGTTACTGTTATTGATCTGCTCAGTCTGGCTTGGGCTTTCTGAATCCTAGATACTTGATTTTTGTTTCGTAATGAGCCATTCAAAATTTAGAAGATGTTAGTCCAGAGCTAATTATGTTTCAATGACATGTTGGATCATAAGCAAATCAAAGATATCCAAATTAAGAGTCCAAAATCATACACAGCAATGAAAAACAATAGCAACAAGCCAAATTGTTATGAAAAAGAGAAAATACCAAGAAATTTGACTTACGGAGAAAACTTCCCATCAACTAACTTGAAGTGTGAAATTTCATATGTTCGGATTGGCTTGCCCTCCCAGATCTTGAAACACAAAAAAAGATTATCACTCTTATGGCAGGGAAGAAAAGGGTGGGAGTGTCAGGGAAGTCAGCAAAGGCTACAAATGGGAACTCACATCCCAAACTATAGTCCTTCCATCATAGCCAGCACTCATCGCAATGCGCGGGTTGAAAGGATGAACATCCAGCACATATGTCTGCAAACACATTCAAGGCTACAATCGTTACTGCCTTAAACATCATGGAAAACTGTTAGCAGAATGTAAGGACGACCAACAATTGTTACTCAAATGCAAAATATGCCTCTTTTGTGGAGACAGTACATCATTACTGGTGCCACAGAAGTTGTTTTTAAAAGGCTCAAATCACATGGCATTCTAATGCAACACGCAGAACAGGGGTCGTGCTACTGGTAAAGACCAATTTAGAGGCATGTCTCAGATATTAAAGTATACATGGGTAACAGGACAAAAGCTAAATTCACTTATTCCCATGGAAAAATACTACCTTCACCTTTTTCTAGCTTTATCCTACTTTTCAAACTCTCATCGCCTTCATTACCTTGTAGAGAATCAGGGCTAAGACTACCCCAATTTCCGACTGGCGTATATTGCATAAAGGTTTCATCGACTGGTCACACTTCAGCATTGCATATCAACCAGAAAGCATGAGCTACAATTACAAACCATAACAGGTAGTAGTTATATCCAAGGATAAACTACTTACAGAATCAGTGTGACCAGTCAATGAATGTACCAAGCTACCATCAGATGCATTCCACACACATATTCTGCAATCTGCATCAAAACATACACATGATAAGGCCAAGATATTAGCAGTTCGCAAAAAAGTGAGGAGATGCTGTAAACGCAGTTCGTAAAACAAATTTGTAAAATGCATACTGGGGCTCTAAATGCAGGGACTAATGACAGCAGACAGCCTGCTCATGATGCATGAACAATGGAAACGATTGAACAAAAACTCCGCCAAATGCTATTTCATAAAGGAGTTTTGAAGCAAGTTCCGGAACCATACTCTCCCACACCCCCTTCACCTCTCCCACCTCTAATGGGACACAAATAAACATCATGGTCTATCTATTGGAGAGCACCTCCTGCCACATATAAGATTATTACCCATGATAGCAGCGAGGACAAAACGATTATCAAGGCTCCACACAATCATGTTAACACCACGTGGTGTTGGAAGCATTCTCTGTCGTGGGCCTCCTCGTGCTGGCTGAGGAGGCATTGGGGGAGGAGGGACTTTAAGGTGATATGCTCGTGTCCAGCGGCCAGCTTTTCCCTAGAAAAGAAATAAGTTGCTCAAAAATAGAGGAAAACTTCCAATAAACTAGTTGGCTCCAATTGAATGCATAACGCAGATAAATCAACCAGTTTACTGCTTTCGGAAAATAAAAGAATACAAGAACATAGCACCAGAAAGAGATATGTACATGTAATAAAACACACAGTTGCTAAAAATAAGAACCTCACATGGTTTCATAAAAAAAAAAGAACCTCACATGATATCTACGAGATCTTGGAATCCAAATTATTGCACTGCCATCTCGAGAACAGGTCACAATGTTGTCTTGGGAAAACCTGGAGAGATAAAAACATTAGCCAGTAACTAGAGACACAGTGGAGATACACCCATTAAGTAATAAACGAAAAAGGTAAATAGAGAGGATAAGTCAACAAACCATGAGTTTCTAAATTTAGGAATATTCTCTTCCTTTGAACAGTCAGTTAGAGAAAACCCAGAAGCCACTGCACAACCACTGGAAAAACAATGCAGAACTACAGGTCATCATTCCCAACTATTCAGATTGTATTTATCAGCAAAAAAAAAAAAAAAAAAAACACACCTAAATTGAACATAATTAACATCATTCTCATGGCCAGCCAATACGTCCATCTCATGAATGGGTTGGTCCGAATCGTCCGTGTTGGGTTTACAAGCATTCCACACCTGCAAGGGTCTAGCACTTAATAACAGATACAGACAAATGCATTTGGATAGTCTTCTACTCGCTTCTTTTTCTCAACAAACATGAATTATCATTAAAACAATGAGTGGTGTCTGTACGGGTTACAATGAGGAATTGAGAACTAAAATGATTCACAAGAATCACTTGTTTTTCTTTTGTTGATGTGGATGTTCAGGGCCATTCATTTTGACAATCAATAATACTGTTCTGACATCAGCAATTTTAAGTCAATGGCATCATAGAATCCACAGTTAAATTTGATCAGTCCAAGAAACCATAACATGAAAACAAGGATGCTGATCTTTACCCTAGCAAAACTGTTAACGCTGATGAGAAGTACAGTTCGACAATAAATGGATTTGAAACAGATTAATTGGTGGGTCCAATCCCTAAGTAATCATGCTTATTGCATAGTGGACATTGGATATGGCACGGAAGTTCAAACAATACCCTGGCAAAATTATCAGAGCTACCAGTGACGAATACAGTTCCACTAGCATTAAATGAACAGCAAAAGATCTGATGGATTGGTGGATTAGTGCTTGATGAAGGACCATTGTTCTTTCCTGCAGAGCCATTACAAAAATCTGTAAGTTCTTTCAACAAAAAGTTATTCAACCAAAAATGACCCAGCGGTACTAACCAGCAGCAGAATCTGATGGCCTCGGGGCATACACTCGTGGACTGATTGCGGATGACCTAGAATCCCATATCCTACATGTGCCGTCATCAGAAGACCTATAACAGAACAGAGAAGCATCCTTACTACAAAGACAATAAAAAAAAGATCTTCCAAATGTATCGGTATCAAAATTAATTCCCCCCCGATATAAAATAACATACGAGTGTATTTGCTGACATATCAAACATTACAGAAAGCAAAGTTATAGTGAGCAAAGATCATAATTTGAATTAACTACTCCAGATGGCAGCCTGAATTTCAATTTTAAGCCTAGCTATGATTTATGTATTAAGGCTCCCCTTCAATTACGAGAAATTAATTTGGTGGAATTAACATCATTCTAGGATTTTTATGTCGAGAACGATCAGTTCAGTTTCACAGGGGCTATAACAGGTTACCATCCAGTGCAACCTTTAACATGTACATTGACATATCCCAGACAAAAAAAAAAAATATTTAACATTGTAAATGTAAACAACAGAGTACGAGGCTAGGATTCATATTAGTTTGTTCCAAGGGCACAGATTCGACACAAATGCACATAGAATCACACAGCTAGATAATAGTTATGGACTGGGTATCAACTATTTACAGCAAAGGAGCCACTATAATTATATATATAAAAAAAACTTACGATAGAAGCTGGTAAACAGATCCAGGCCTAGGACTAAATGCAATGGCAGTAACAGCTCCAGTATGGCCACGCAAAATTGATATTGGCAATCCATCTGGTAGACGCCACTGTTAAACCACAGATAATTAAATCTTAAAGATCAAGTAGAGCAAATAGATCAATTCACATTATATAATTGTTTACAATAGGGTGAAGAAGCTCACAATGCGAATTACAAAATCATTAGATGAAGATGCCACCAACACATTGTTGGAACTGACTGCCAAGTCCGTAATATCCCCCTATTATAATGTGGATCGCAAAATGCATGAGAGTTATAGTACACAAAGTAATTGGATAACAATGAACATATGTTGCTCCATGGCCCATGCATACTCACTTCGTGTCCACGGCAGCTGGCTAAACAGAATGCAGTTTCCATAGACCAAATTTTGACAAGGCGATCATCTGAACCAGTAATCACATATCTTCCTAATCGATCAAATATTGCTGCATTATTCACAGACGAAAGGGTTCAGTCGTTAAATTAAAATAATTGAGCTTAGATATTGCTTTAACAAGTTATTTCCAAATAAACCAGGCAATAAGAAAAGGAAGCTTCGTCCTAATAAATACGTACCACAATACACTGCGTTCCGATGGCCCCGCAACCTTTTAATGTTCTGCATTTTCTGCACCATTGTTGATGGCTTTGCAATAGCATAACTAGCAGCACGAATAGCAGGCGCACGGTGGTGTCTTGTAAAGCCACCTCCAATTTCCCTCAAACTTAGACCACGGACCTGATCAGCAAGCATGTGAGGCCATCGCATGTGACCAGGACACTTGGCTTGAGCATATCCCTTATCTCTCTCATCTGAAATAGAGGGGCCCACGGGAATATTTATCTCAGATAACCATTAACAGAATATCCAGGGGAACATGCTAGGTAGAGCAATAATTCACTATCTCTAGGAGGTTGAGGATAATCTTGGATTATAAATAAATGTCACCTACGGCTCATAAGCGAAAAGGATCCAGTTCCCAGAAGAGTAGGAACAGCAGAAGCATTCAGAGTATTTTTGCCAAACAAGCCTTGTGTAGGAGATGCTGTGTTGAGTAAAAGCTGTTTCAAGAGGTTCACCAGATGGTCCTTCTCAATGTGCTTGTACCTAATAATAACAATAGAGTTGAGTTGCAGCACGATGAATAATGATTTATGTGATTGGAAAACTATAAGGTGATTGATATTCACAGGAAAAAGATTCAGCTCCAGACTATTATCAACTTACCTCTCCGCCAAATCACCATAACTTAGAGGGAACGATAGACCATCATCATTTTCTTTCATGCTATGCACTCCACTCCTAGAATACCAAGCATGGTACCTTCTGGGTAAAAGTTGATTCTCTAGAAGTTCATTCCATAGCTGGCCATAAGTTCTCTGGCATGGACCAGTAGAGAGAAAATGCATGATTAAAAAATAAACTTCCCTAAGGTCAATATCAACATCTTGCTCTGAAGTACATCGAGTGACAGTATCTGGCAGATGAGCTTTCTCATAACCCTTGCCAGGAAAGCTCAAGGGCTTCATACTGTTGGCAGGTGGTGTATTGCCCAAAGGAATGTACTTCTGAAGTGCCATTTTTCGCAATCCTGAAAATTGGAAAAGAACATCAAGCACGTAGTAAACCAATGCACAGCTATAATCAGTTCAGACTCCGTTTCTATCATTTTTGTGCCCACTCAAAATATCAGAGGTTAAACCTGGAGTTGGAGAATCACTGATAGAAGAGTTTCTTTCAACATAATTGTTCAAACCCGTTGCCTAGAGGTTAAAATTTATAACTTCAGTTTTGCTACAGTAGTTCATTAAGAGTATGTTTGCATGAATTGCGAAATAGGCAACTTCAGTTATCATAAAATTTCAATAATGACACTGCGCTGCCATCCTTCTAAACAACATAGCCGGAATCGCACAGCAATAAGGACCGAAAATCACATTACACCACAAGCATGGATTTCCCAGAAGAACTGAAAATATCCGAGATCGAAGACTCAAAAGTCCACAAATCAAACAATGGCACGGTATATTTCTTATAACTTGACGACTGAATCGACCAATGAAACAGCTAAAGAAGTTTCTGGACAGTTTTGCTACAGTAGTTCATTAAGAGTATGTTTGCATGAATTGCGAAATAGGCAACTTCAGTTATCATAAAATTTCAATAATGACACTGCGCTGCCATCCTTCTAAACAACACAGCCGGAATCGCACAGCAATGAGGACCGAAAATCACATTACACCACAAGCATGGATTTCCCAGAAGAACTGAAAATATCCGAGATCGAAGACTCAAAAGTCCACAAATCAAACAATGGCACGGTATATTACTTATAACCTGACGACTGAATCGACCAGTGAAACAGCTAAAGAAGTTTCTGGACAGTACCTAACCTTCTGCCATGTGCAAACCAATCGATCACAGAGACGGTAGGTTTCCAGAAACCAGAATGCCCTCCTCTTTGTCTCCAATGCCAGAGCAATAATCCAAATGCATTCCTCCGAAATAACAGCAAACCCTAATTCAACTCCCTCGCTACTCTCCACCTGTCACAGGGCAACGCCGCAAGGAAAATTAGCGCCAAGCATCCTATATGGCGATCTCATGCAAACCAACCTAACATATCAGTTCTCACTACAACATAAAATCCCCCAGACATTCTAAACAGGGAAAACGATCACAATGAAGAGATTGCTGGCGAGTACCTTCAACGGAGTTCCAAAGCTGAAACGGAAAATCAAATCCTGCTAGGGTTTTACAGTGCCAACCGCCAAGTGTCTCCGCCAACTGCTTCTAATTCCGCGGCGAAAAATGGGGATCCACAAGGTGGCCGGAGTTGCAGAACGAGGACAGCAAAAATGACATTCCAATGGAGTTTCCGTAATCGTCAAGTCCGAATCAGGCCGCAAAAGAAGAGAGCAGCCGTTCAGGTTCTCGGAACGAGCTCGGCGTTCCTACTCTCGCGATAATTGTTCGTCCGGTTTCTCTCTGAGTAGCCGAGCCGATTGAAGGGGAGATAGAGACGCACGCAGCGTGGAGATGGAGAGAGAGGGTGTGGGGATACAGAATTACAGACGAAGGCGAAGCAACAGATGGAAACGGGAGAAAACGCGAAACGTATCGTTTCGGTATCTTTGTTCAGTGATTTTCTTCCGGGGGTAACGGCAGAACGGTGGTGGGAACTGGGAAGGACTGGACTACTGGAGTAGAAAAAAACAAAGTGGAAACCTATTAAGATATTTTCTGGATTTAGCACATTTTGACGGTAACACACCACGCGCAGTGGCCAGAAGTGTTGGTTACGCGATCAAGCCAGCGTCGACGTCGTGAAATGGTTTGCCTCGGTGTGTGTTTTTAGTTTTTACTGAAACCTGGGCTTTATAAATCTAAAAGGGGCTAACAAGCACATTATCATATAGAAAAGCACAAGTTTTGAGTTTTGAATTTTTTTTATTTACGATGGATTTGTTGTATTTTGTATCTGAAAAATAATATTGTTTGTTTAGTTGAATTTTTATTATGGATTTAGTTAATTTGTTATTTGAGTCTTAAAAATTTGCCTTTCATGATGTGGTATTTGTAAATACGTGAGGTCCATAGATTTGGAGCTAAAAAATTGTCCAATACCTTAACAAACAATGACTTTGAACAAAAAACATGATGGTAGTTGGAGACCAAATAGAACATCCAAATCCCATTACCAAACAACACCTAATATAATGGGGCATATCTATAAGCCAGATAGTTGGTTGGTTCAAGACTTCCAGCCCATAATGAGAAGCTAATAATTGTATTATGTGCTAAGCTTAAGAAACACATTGTAAAAATGTAATAGTAAGGCTAAATAAGACGTAAGATTGATTGAAATGGTTAATAACGAATTGATCTCAATAATTTGAGTATGAAACTTGATTCATAAAGTTTGCACATGTCTAGATAGTATTTGCTTAGTAGAATAAATGAAGTTATCGGGATTTGAATAAAAGACTTCTCGGTTACAGACAGGGTCATCAGAATTTTAATAGAAAAACTCTCGATCACAGAAGGCTCTAATACCATGCCAAGTACCAGTTCATCCTAATAACTCAAGTTGTCGAGAAATATTCAATTATGAATCATATACTATTTTCTAACTAAACTGGGAATGGAAAATTCTGTGATATGATAGGAAAGAAGAGAGAACCTATTGATTTTGGGAATCCATCCCTAGATCAACAAACATAGTGTCTCATTACTCATGGAACGCGACCGTGAAGTTAGGCCGCAATCTCCAAAGTCAAACAAGACCAAAATCGCTGAAGTCAAGATAGTGACCTCTCTTCCTGAGATCATGGCAACAATCTCCTACATTGTGATCGTGTACTTGCTCGTGTCCTCATAATTCTATAAATATGGGGCTTTTTTTATGAATCAATATTGGACTTCGCCCCTTGAGTAGATGGCTTTTGACAGATTTTTTATTCTAGAGTGAGGCTAGAGAGAGAAGGAGGAGAAGTATGAGGAGTCAAGGAGGGAGAGAGCTCTCCCCAATTCAATTTTTCTTCTATTTCTTCACATACATCTTCTCCCCCCACCCTCCCCTCCTCTTTATGGGGTAGTGCTACAAGGTATTAGGGGTTAAAATCTCCAAACACTAGAATTTAGGTTTTGAATGTAGACGTGATTGTGTTAGGATTTATGTATGGATTTGTTTGTTTCAGTGAATATATGTTTCATATATGCTTGATTATGTTGACGCTTGTCTCTCCAACTATTCTCTACTAGCCTATCTTAGAACTAGATGGGAGTTTTAGAGTTAGGCTGGATTTGAGCGCCTTATGATTA